>CM047006.1:16962572-17562572 GCA_025698465.1 Gossypium longicalyx | reverse complement strand
TGAAATTTTATGATGTCTTGATACTCTGAGCTCAATTATGGTATTTCTGAAATAAAATATACATATTTCCTATTTATTATGTTTGTGTGCACATAATTTTTAAAAATTATGTAAAATAGGAAAATCTTTATAGTTACTTAAAGACCTATTATATTGAGTTGTAATGTTACACTATGGGAAATGAAGTATGTGACAAACTATATACAACTACCATAACATACATTTGCAATTCACTATTATATGGTAATTATGATGAGTGTTTTTTTTATGTGCGTTCAACGTTTATTCCATTAAAGTTTATGTTTTACCTCATTGGGCCAAGTGGGATAATGTAAGATTTTAGCCCAAATATTGTGGACCCAAGTCTAAAATAATTAACTGAATTTAGAAGAGATAAGAGTTTTACTTTGAATAGAAATTAAATTCTATCCCTTTATTCGGTTACTTGATGGACGTATCAGATTAAAAGTTTATCATTATAAATTGATCCTCCCTCTATCTATTAGTGTTACACATACACCAAATTAAACGTAGAGATTATAGCCACCATCATTTAGGGTTTGTGTAATTAAAGAAAAAGGTCAAGGGGGAGAAACTAATTTATCAAGTGTTTTTCTTTATCAAGTATAATAGCCAACTCCGATTCCACATTAGGTATTTCTTAAACTTGTGAAAATCTTATCATTCTAAATATCCTAAATAATTGATTATGCAATATTAGGGATTGGATTTGCATAATATTTAGATGTAAAGATTGTACAGTAAAAACTCCCTGTCATCCTTTCTAACATACAAAAATGTAACTTCAGTTTAACCCACAAATCAAGAATAACAAGACAATTAAACAATAAAAAGAAATCATTATATATAAAAATCAACTAGGATACCTATAAGTTTGGTTATCGAATGTGTTGATTGTAGTGTTATTGGGAGTGTTGCCACACTTCATACAACACTTTAAAAAATGAAAAAATGGTAAACACAAAAACACACAGATTGTTTATGCAATTTGATGAACACAACTACGTTTGTGTGGCCTCACCTAGAAAAATAATCTACTAGAAAGTCAACAATACAATCACCAATTACAATATAATCAATTCTAAGATTATTGTGGTCTTAGTGTCATATAATTCTAAATTTACAAGCTGAGGAAGCTTAAGTTCAACATTATTATGACTTATCTTAATTTAACTACTCAAGTCCAAAAGCATGAAATTCAGGTTCTAATTCATCCCTTTCTTCTCTATCATCTAAGCTCTCATTCAAGCGTAAAAATGCTTATGGGCCGAGTCATTGTTTGAAAGTTTTTTATTTTGCTTATCCAAGTTCATATGACATCTATTACCACTCTATTCATGAATAATATTCCTCATTTCATATCCTGGAAAAGATTAAGGAGAATGTTTCAACAATTTGGGAGTCTTTGATGTTTTTATCCCAAAAAAGAAGAGTAAAAGTGGTAAGAGGTTCGAATTAGTGAGATTAGCTAATGTGAGAATGGCGAGGATTGTTGCTTAATAAATGAATAGAACTTGGGTTATGGGTTATAAGATTGGTGTCAAATTTGTTAAGTTTAATAGTTGTAAGTCATATTAGAGAAGGCTATGTCATAGCTCAGATAAAAATATAGTCAAAGGAGAAAAAAGAGGTCGGGAGAAGATTATTGATGAGGAAAAGATTTGTGATAAGTTGAAAAGCCATATGGGGTTGATGATGTTGTAGTGTGTCAATTGAAAAGACGTCGAAAAATCTTCAATCATAGGGAGATGAAAAAACATCATAGAAGATCAAGAGTCATGAGTCTATCGAGATTATTAATACTAACCAGATACATAATGTTTTGGTGTTCTTTGAGGATTACTAGCTTTTTGCTTGATATCCTCTATCTTGTGTCCCTATTTTAGAACTTTTATTGTTAATAAAATTTTTCCTTAGTAAAAAAAAAAAACTCTTAAGAAGGAAATAATCTTAGAATTGCATCAAGTAAACAAAATTACATTTTTCAAGAAAGAAAATAGTCTCCTTTTATAGACCCCTCGAATAGTTAGTCAATCACCTCATGTTATCCTTTTAATCAAATAAGATAGAGTTGCCAAAAGGTTATCCTTTGGTCACGACAATCTAATCCTTATTCAATCTACGAAAAGAACAAATCACATGATCTGAGGACTTTCAAATAATCTAATTTCCATTACAAAAGGAATCCATATATTTTTAAAATATCACTTAATAAATAATAACAAGCAATTGCAAGTTAAAATTGTAAACTCAATCATGCAGTTTCAAAGTGTTGTAACACTCTATGCAACAGTTAGTGTAAGAGGTTTATATTCTAACAATAACCCCAAAACGAGATGATTTTTTTTACAACAAACTTATGCTCTAAGGATGTTTTGGCACAAATAATCAGTTAGGCCATTCATGTCAAGTCTGACAACCACAAAGATAACAAACCACGAAGAACCGTTAGATACGTTAGGTGCCTTCGCCTTTTGGCTAGATATGGTTAATATAGATAGTCATTAGCTGAAGCCTGCAGAGAGCATCAATAAGAGAGGTCTCTTACATGACAACAATAAGTCCTAGCTGCTAGGATTTAACAGGAATATTGGTACATGCTTGGTCTCTAAGTTGGAGCTTTGGAGCATGTCTAATGGGCTGCACTTAGCTTGGGAAAGGGATACAGGAGAGTGATCATTGAGAATAACAACATTTTAGTAGTACACATGCTTAATGGTGATGATGAAGCTGCCAATAATTGTGTGCTTGTAAGGGGAATTAAGGAGTTTTATCATAGGTAATGGGAAGTCAAATTATGCCACGCTTTTCATGAAGCCAATAAAGTAGTTGATTTTATGTCAAAATGGCCTTGTACAACAAATTTTAGTTTCCAATTTTTTTTTATACTCCTCTCTTAGGTGTTAATAATTATTGTTTGAAGATCTACTTAGCATCACTTATGGTAGGAATTGTGTTTTCTAATTACTTTGCGTTTGGACACCAAAGCTCCTTTACAATAAAAATAAGAATTCTTAAAATTAAGTGATCAAAAAGGATTTTTTTTAAAAAAAAAAATCATAACATCACATGAATAATCTATGATATAGCAGTACAATGTAACATCTAATCAACACATCATCATTATCATTAGTCTTTAATAAAATACCTAAAATATGAATTTCTAGATTGATATTTTTTATAGTTGGGTAATAGGAAAAGCTTGGAAATTATGTGAAAGCGAAAGGCAATTCAGGGCCCCCAATAGAAAATTTTTAATTTAATTTTTCATAAATTGTAAAATTATAAATTAATATATCTTACAACTAAAAATTAAAATATTTTTGTTTAATCTTTCAAAAAATAATTTATTATACGATAAAATTATACTTTTTTTTTTAAGTTTTTAAAACTTATAATTCTATTTTAACTCTTTGCCCCTTCTAAAAACCTAAGAAATTTATTACAAGTACCTGTAAAAATTCTTTCAGGCAAACATGGCGTATTGATGACGTTAAAATATTGCAAAAGAAGATATTTGCATATTAACATTTACAACAACGAAAGGATAAAAAAAAAAAAATTCAACAGCACTTTAGGAAGTGGAGCTCCCATTTGTGACTGAAAGCTATTCTTTAAATAGTCTGATTTTCTAGGTCAATGAGCTTGAAAACTACTTCTATGGCTCCAAAGGCTGAAAGTCTTTCGGGTTTCGTGTGATGGACCCTTCTATTATTGCCCTATCATTGAGTTTAGTGGGGTGGAAGGTCAGTGATGAAATTGAAAACATTAATTTGTATGATATTTTTTATTGATAATTATTTTTGGTTAAATTTGCTTTCAGTCCCTTTACTTTGTAAAATTTATGGATTTAGTCATATATTTTTTTAGTCATTTTTAGTCTCGTACTTTCCTATTTTTGAAATTTTAGTCTTCGCCAAACAATAACAGTTAAATTCATTAAGTAAATATATGTTATTTTTAAAATCCGATGCGCCAAATATATTATCATATATGTAATACCATATCAGCTTATTATTTCTACATATTATTCACTAAAAATTTAATTAATGGACTAATAACTATCACTTGCATCAAGACTGAAATTTCAAAATTTGAAAGGTATAGAATTAGAATGATCCAATTGGAGAAAATGGATCAAAATTATAATTGTATACAAAATACAATACTAGTAATTAAATTTAACTAAATGAATTTAATTGCTACTATTTGGGCCAGGATTGAAATTTTAAAATTTGAAAAGTACAAGAACTAAAAGTGACCAATCCAAAAAGTACAAGAATTAAAATTAACCAAATAAAAGTACAAAGACTAAATCTACAAATTTTGCAAAGTATAAAGACTAATAAAACAATTTAACCATTGTTTTTAAACACTATTCTTTAATTTTCAAATTCATCTTAAATTCTTTCATCTTTGAAAGTTCATTGATGCTATGTGTTGACATGCATGGCGTAATATTAAAGCATAAAAATATTTTTTTTTGGTAGAAAAAAAAAAGCATAAAAATAAATTTAGTTGTTGCTATTTATTAATTTATTATTTTGATATTAATTTTTAATTAAATTATTTTATTTAAATAGAAAAAAATTAATTAAATTGTTAAATCTTTAATGGCATTAACTTGGCAATCCTGGTAGCCCACTTGACAATATATGTATACGTTATTGATGGCATGAATAATTTTTAAATTTTTTTATGAATTTTTTTTAAATTTTTTTATAAAGTATTGTATATTGTCACGCGTGTTGACAGTTATCACATCAGTATCGTTAAAATTTTAATGGCCCAATTATTTTTTATTTAAAAAACAATTTGATTAGATTTTAAGTGTTGGGAGCTAAAGTGATCCAAAAACGAACTAGAACCAAAGTGGCAGAAAGAATAAACGTTAAGGGCTAAATATATGATTATGCCTAACGTTAAAGATGCAAGTTTGATAATATTTTAATAATCATTAAATGTCACAATGATAAATTTAATCCTTAATGTTTAGCCTTTTTATCACTTTAGTCCTATTTTTCTTTTTCTTTTTTTTTTTATTATTTTGGCCCTCAACCTTCAAATTTTAGTGAAATTATTTTTTTAGATAAAAAAATTGATTGAATAAAGAAAAATTTAATGGCACTAACATGTCAACTCAAGTGGCAGTCCACATATACTTCATAAAATTTCAAAAAAAAATATTATTACAAAAATGAACAAAATAAAAAAAAAGTTCATAAACTTTTTTTACAAAATTATTTATGTTAATACACATAAACTACTATATGAGTGTCACATTAATTCTATTAAAATTTTAATAACTTAATCAATTTTCACATCTAAAACAAAAGAATTTGACTAAAATTTAAAAGTTTGGGGCAAAATAATCCAAAAAAAAAAAAATTAAGGTCAAAGTAGCAAAAATGATTAGATGAAATGTATGATTATGCCTTAATAAAAATGAATGAAATTAATATAGATATAGTCATGAATTTTTAAAAAAAATTCAACTGAAAATAAATTTTTTTATTAATCATGTATTAGAGTCCAATGTATTTGTTCACACCTTAATTTCATTAGAGAAGGTATAAATATTTTTAGTAGTTTTTTTTTTTTTTACTATTTGAAAGCGAATAATTTAATCTCTTTCAAAATAAATAATATAATGTAGGCTCTTAATTTTTTAAAAAAGAGTTAAATAACTTTTTATTAATGAAAATGTTGATTAAACATTAATTTTTAATGTTGTTGGTGTGGCAACAAGCATGACAATCTATGTGCACATTATGTCACGTCAACAAATAATTCAAAAATTATAAAAATATAAAAATCAAAATCAAAATTAAAATTAAAACTAAACTAAAATAAAATATATATAAAAATTAAAAAAAAGCATGAAGTACACGTGGATTATTATGTAGGTTGTCGTGTTTAAAAAATTAACATTTTAATTAAGTGTTCTCGCTAAAGAAAAGCATTTGACTCTTTTTCAAAAGGTTGATAATCAAATTTGAATTTTTTTAAAATTTTGAGGGCCAAATTTAACTAAAAAAAAGAATAAGGGTCAAATTGATAAAAATGTAAATGTTAAGTACTAAATTTGATATTATGCCTAAAAATTTAATTTAATCTTTTTATTTTGAAAGTAAACAAATAAAAATAATTGAAGATGACGTTAAATATTTCTATTAATACATGGCACATGTCCAATTATAATTGGTTGAATTTTAACAAATAAAAACAATTATATAATATTAAAAATAAATATAATAATTTAAAAAAATAAAAAATATATATAAATTGTAAAATTATTTTTTTTTTCAAAAAGTTTCAAACAGTTCTATAAAAGAAAATATTTTTCTAAAAAAGTTGTTCATAAATTCAAACTTCTAAAAATTTTAACAATTTAAAAAAAAAAAAAAAAAAAAGGAGGTTGTCAATTTTTTTCTTAAATAATTATTACTCATTCAGTATTCTTTCGATTGATATTTAGTTTGAAGTGCAATTTTCAACAAGCATTGGTAAAAAATAACATTTTTTTTTGGTTAAAATTAAAAAAAATTAAAAGTGATGCAATGCCACTCACAAAAATAATGACAAAAAATTTATTCTTTTGAAAAATTTTCCTACTTCTTTTAAAAGTTTTGAACTTTTTATAAATTTATAAGTTTTTAGATTTTTTTAAAATTTGTGAATAATTTTTTTTTATTTTTTAAAATTTTCTCGAAACTTTGGAATTTTTTTTTATTAATTTCCAATTTTTAAATAGTAATTCTAGAATTTGTTTTTAAGGATCTGTTAGTAATTTTCCAATATTTTAGAAATTTTTATTATTTTTTGGATTTTAGGTTTTTATAATTTGTAATACTATGTAATTTTTTTTTTAAAAATTTAATAATTGTTATTAGACACGTTTTGAATCATCATTAGTTGTGGCTCATTAATCAAGAAAAAAAATTATATAAAATTGTGATTACACGTCATTCTTATTTATTGTTAAAAAAGAAAAATAATTTTAATATCTTTTAGTTACTTAGCATCTAACAATACAAGGGTTAAATCACCTATCACATTAGTCGCTCAACCATAAACTTGTATGAATTTTAAGTTTATTAATAAGAAATCTAGAATTTGATTCTTGTAATTTTTTTTCTCCTTCCCATTATAATGTACTTGTTCACCAATAAAACGGAACAAAGCGAGGAAATCAGACTTCAAAGGGCTAAACCAGGCATGGCAGCAAAATATCATGTGTTGATTCTGGCTCCCCAGAAGGTTTCTATTTTCACCAATATGACAATCCTAGTTTATCAACAAATAGAACCACTCCGAAGAAAAGGAAACCTAAACATAGAACATTTAAAACAGAGTAAGAGGCAGCAATTAGGATGGCAGTGACACCACCCGACCAGCACCTGTGGTAACTGTTATTAACTCTGCTCATCTTGTTCTATTTATTTAAAAAAAAAAAAAAAGGTATATATAGCATTATGAGATCAAAGGGCAACCGAGGTTCCAAAGAAATTAAAGACTGAGAGGGTTGAAATGATGATGGCCCAAGTGTTGCAGAATATATTATCACCAATCTCTGGGGAAATAAGTGTGAAAAACAAAAATGGCAAGCGGGATGGGGCGGGGCCAATGTGAAAAGCGAAAGGAGAATCCCACCGCTGACTTCGGGATACAACCGAGGCTTTCATATCTCCACTTTTATTTTTCATTTTTCATGTCACCCAATTACCCCTTTCTTTGTATTTGCAGTACTATATTTTTCTTTGGCTGCTTCTTCCATCAAACCTAAAAAAGGGTGTTTTCCTGTCGCTAAAAATAATACACTATATCTATTTCCCACCATCAAGAATCGACAACCACTTTTGCAATTATTTCTTGAATTTCAAGTCACTGTGTATCCCCACTCAATTTTGTCAAATAAAAGTGTGCCATGATTTTAACTTTCCTCCCTACTTTTATTTTCTTTTTAAATACTTTCTTTCTATTACATGCAAAACTTTCTTATTCTCATTTCTTACAAAAATATGGTACCTAGCAAAAAAAAAAAAAATTTGTTAGAAATATTAAATATAGTTGATTGAATTTGGAATTGATATTCTATCAGTTTGATAAGAGTCATGCATTAAATTAATTTATATTAGTGATCACAGTCAGACGTGTGAACGTTTGGACTGGAAATAAATAATGCAGCAAATAAATATATAAATAAATAAAGGTATCCACATGTATACAAGTCAAATTATAATATAGATTTACAACGAGACACTTTAGAAAGCATTTCCAGGATCGTACTCAAGAGAGGTTGATTTAAATCTAAACTAATTCTCTTCATTAATAAGTCTAAATAGTACCGATTTAAGATTATATTACGAAAACTAAATTAAAATGAATTAATTAAACTAACATAAAAGTACCTAAAATTAAATTCAGCCAATTAACAATCGAATAAATCCAATAAAACAAGTAGGAGATCAACTCACTTCAGTAGCCCTAATTAACTTCAGAATTCGGGTTTTATCGAGTTAGCTATTAATTAACCAGTTATTACCTCTCGATCTCTAACTAATTAACTAATTGACCAATACACGTTTACCTCTCAATCTCACTTTCTTGACCGGGATAAATTACGGTTTACTAGGTAAATTTATCTCTCAATCTCGTTTATCCTAAATTATTTCCTAGGATTTAATCGCACATAATTTAAACCAATTAACCTAGATTTCAAACCCTAATTCATTCGTTAATTATTCGCACATCTGTTCGTTGATCTCCCTAAGAAAATTAGCTATTAATGGATCTAAATGCAACAATCCCTAAATTCATATTTAACATGTAAAGCAGCAAATTAAATAAAAGTAAGGAGTAGAGAAATAAGTCTATTTTTTATATCGATTTGAGCTTGGAAGTAAAATTTCCTTTAACAGTCGCGAAGACCACTTTGATTGCAATTGGAATCAACAACGAAATAATAAAAAACTATTATATTAAAGCCTTGGATCAAAATCGAATCCAAGTTAAAACAAGAACAAAAGTATATAAAGGACTAAATCAAAAAGAAAATAAAAATTAAACTAAAAGCCTAAAATAACTAAATAATTCACTTGGTCAAGCCTTCTCAAATGAGACTTAACATGCCTATTTATAGAGTTTATGCTCAGACCTAATTAGGGTTACTAAATAGCCCAAAAATTTGATTAAGGTACATACTGTGGACTAAAATACCCTTAATTAAAATTTCAGCTTGTAACTCAATGTCGTGACACTGCATGAACAGTGTCACGACGCTACAGTCGTCCTTGCCTTCTAAGCCCGAAAATAGTGTCTTATATACTAGATAAAGTCGTTAGATCATATTTAAGCCCACAGTGCCCCATTAGGTCATAACTAAAATTTGTATAAAAACGTTTATTTTGTATAAATTAAACATAAGATTTACATTATATGTTTAGTTGATTTATTTAAAAAATTTCAATAAAAATAGTAAAAGACGAAAACACTATTATATTAATAGTCAATGCTTTTAAGTAGTTTTTTAATTGAGTTGATTTGTGACCCCAACTCAATAAAACACAATAAATATAGATAATAAAGTATGATAGGTCATTATAGATCTTTTAGATTATCTATCAAAAGAGAAAGTTTAGATAAGAACCACATGTGATAGCCTGATGGTTAAGGGTGTTCGTCGCCTTAGGTGTGACCTGAGTTTGAAGTTGTGCTAGTCGCGTTAGTTGTTCGGATTTTTTCTTATTATTGTAATTGATAAAAAAAGAAGAAGAAGAAGCCAAGCCAGAAAATTAAACCTAACTTTAAAATTGTTTAGAGAAGGTTTCTTGTATAAAATTGCTACTATTTAAAATTGGTCTATTAATTAAAATTGATGATGAAACAATATTTGGAAGATATATACAACTTTAAAAAATAATATAATGTTTAAATAAGAAATATTGAAATATATGCAAATAAATTTAATAGTGTATTTCCCCATCAACATTGTCAAAGCCGGGCTTAAAAAATAAGATTTTAAAAATATTGTAACGATGCTATAAAAGTAGAATTCTAAAAACTATGCATGTTTTAACTTAAATCATTTTATAATTTTTTTATAATTATATAATTATTATTTCAATATCATTTAATAACATTTTTAATCCTATTTATAATTCTATTTTGCATGCAAAAGTTCAGTTTGTACTTTAATTTTCTTATTAAATAGTTTTACAACTATAATTTTTTAATGTTTATCATTTTAATTAATTTTAAAACATTTTATAGTAATAAAAGTCGTTAGCACAATGAAATTAATGAAATGTGATATCTTCCTCCAACAACTTTTAAAAGTATTTGAAATTTCAAAAATTAAAAAAAATATAGTTTTATTTAATTAATTGTTGATGAAAATTCATATATATATTGACCAAATTGGGTATGGGTTTTATTTAATTAATTTGTTTTATAGCTTAATTATCATAGTTTTTTTTAAGAATTAATTATCATAGTTAACACATTTATAAATTAAATTAATATTTTATAATAACTATGATAAAAAAAATTTAGTTTAAAAACATTAATTAGGCCTATCCAGTCAAACAACACATTTGTTAAATAAATTTATGTAATATTAAATTAAAATATGTTTTATATAGAAAATAATAATTTAAATTTTATATAAATATATGTGGCATATTTTAACTCAATTTTATAAAACAATTTATAATTTTAAATTATTATTTTCTATTAATTGAAAAACAAGTACATATATATTGTGTTGTCATGTCTCAACAGTACGTATGTTATGTGTCAAAAATTAAGTCTTTACATCAGCTGGGAGCCTAATCACACGTAAATGGATCAATAATCTCTATACTATTAAAAAGAATCAAATAAAATGAAATTTGAATAGTGTTAACATATATGGTTTAAATGACTATTATAGAAAATGACAATACAAATTATAAAATAATTGGAGTACATTTAATATTCTTAATCACATGTATTTACCTATTTTTAAAAAAATTATTTTCACTCACAATGTAAATTAATTTGTTTTATTTTAATTCCATACATATTGCATATATATTGTTATTACTATTAGTTTCAAACCATACATATCATTATTTATTAGATGATATTTTTAAAACCAAATTTATGTTCTAATTACATGATTTTCACATACATACGCGTGTGATAGAATTATTAGTATACATATATATTTAATTAACCGATACTTTCTATAACCAATTATTCTATTTTTAAAATATAAAATTACAAAAAAATTATAAGTTGTATAAAAAAATATTAAAATTGAATACTTTTGATCATTAAGAAACACTTTATATAATTAATAATTTCTTTTTAAAAAATATATTGAAATCAAAAAAATAATTTTATCCATTCAATATTTAAACAAACTTTTTCAATTTAAAAGTTCAAATATGCGGTAAAGTAAAATAAATTTTATTTGGAAAAATTCACATTATATTAAAAAAAAAGTTCGTACCTTTTTTTAATTCCACAAGTAGATTTAAAAAATTATCACATGTTCACTTTTTTATATATTTATTATTTTAATATTTTATTATATTTTTATAGGACACTTGTAATCACCCTAACCTTACTTGTGAAATTTAAAAGCTCCATGAGTGATGTACCAAATCTTTTCCCTTAGAAACATAAAAATTTACAATAAAAAAACCTTTAAATTTATCTATTTCAAATTAAAAAAAAAACAAAATTATATCTAATTATAATTCAAAAAATACCATATTTGTTATCTGGAGATCCATAATATTAATTTAGCATGAATTATAATAAAATCAACTTTTTATTTATTAGTCAAAAATTTATTTAAAAAATTTGTGAAAATATTTAAAAATTAAAGTTGATCCCAAAATCTATTAAAAACAGAAATTTTATTGTATTTAGCACAATCATACACGGTTAATAAAGCTATCTTCGCTAAAAAGAAAAACGTAGAATATATATTTTTATTCTTTTAAATTTGTGCGATAACCATGTGCATGTATTCATATTAAAACTTAAATATTTTAAAATATTTTTAATTCTAATCACAATAAAACTTCAAAAACTCATGCATCGCACAGATTGATTGTGCGTATTTATTAAATTACGTTATGTTTATTTGTTAATTTTTTGTACAATTTTTCCACATTTCATAAATAAAATGATTTTGAAAAGTGAAAAATATTTATTTGATAAATAGACTTATTTATGAACCGGGCCGAAGCTTGAATTTAAAAAATAAAATTTCAAGTCCGAGCTTGGGCTCGACTCGTCCTAATCCATCCAAATAACTCATATCACTATTTTAAAAATAGATAAATCTCAAATTTATACATTAACTTTGGTCTGATGTGTAATTTTTATATGAACTTTGATTTACTAATGGAATCATTGAACAAAAACTTGAGACATAAAAGCATGTTCCTTTAAAAATATATATATTAATTCAAAATGTCTGCTCATAGTAACACGTTTTTTTCTCTCTTTGTCAGCTTAAGGTAGCACATCGTCTTTTCTTTACCTAATTTATTTTGAATTTCTTTTTTCTTTTTAAGTCATCATCGTTTTTATTATCTTTGTTTCGAATAATGGAAAAAAATGTTGCTGATTTGAGTACAGAAGATGCTGAAAAGGGAGCTTGACAGTTTTCTGATGGAGTTGATTTGTAGAAAAAGGCATATGAGTTTAGCCTTGTTGGTTGTTTTCTTACGACAAGTGTGAAACATCTTCCTGCGATGCGAAATACAATGGTAGATCTCTAGCATCCATTAAGGGGGTTTTAATTTCAAATTTGGGGGGAAATGTTTTTTATTCAAGTTTTTTCATGAGCTTGATATAGACCGAGTGATCAATGACACCCCATGGACGTTCAATAATCACCTTTTGGTATTTCATCGATTAAAGGAGGTTGATGATCCGATGCAAGTCCCCCTGGTTTTATCGTCTTTCTGGGTTCAAATATATGATTTACCTCCTCGATTATTTTCTGAAAATGTTGCTAGACAATTTGGAAATTTCATTGGAGTTTTTGTGGAGTATGACTCAAAAACAGCAAAGTCGTGGATACAAAAACTTTATGAGGATTCGAGTTCAAGTAGATGTTCGACTTCCATTAAAGAGACAAAAGAAAATAAGGATTTCTCAATCAAAATTTGCTTGAATCAGGAAAGTTCCAGTGGATTAAATGAGCCCCATTTGATCAGTTGACCTCTATGGGACGAACTGTGTACATTCATCATGGACTTTGATCCACAGCCCATGACATTTATATCTACTTGCCCTAGTATTCTAATCCCTATGTTACTCCCTATTTTTTCGCTTGTTCATCTTGTAACCTTATCATAGAACTTTTAAGCAATTGAAACCCAATTGATATAAAGATCAACATTTATTGAAGACTCTAAATGAAAAGGAAATTTCAAGAAATATATAAAGAGGAAATTTACTAGAAAAAATAAATCCATCGGCTAACTTAAAAAAGAGAGAAAAAACCAACAAAGTTTATATAAGCAAGATTTAGGCAAAAATAAATAACCCAAAAAAATTAAGAAAAACTATTTTAGGTAACTTAGTTTGATTTTGATAGTACATTTAAAGCATAAGCAACTAGATCAGCCTCAGCATACTTCTTTGGAGGTTTAATTTCTCTTCTAGTTCTGTTTTTGGCAATAAAGTATTGTGGTGAGAAGCAACTCTATTCTCAATTTTTGTACTGCCTTGAGAAGTCAACTCTGTATTAATCTGATGCTCCACCTGCTTTTGATTTTCTTTATTGGAAGAGTCTTTAAGAGATAAGTTAGGTAGCATAGAAGTTTCATAAAAAAATGACATCTCTACTAATCACAACTTTTCTATTTTTAGGACACCATAACTTATACTCTTTTTCACCGGCTTTATAACAAAAAAAAACACATTTAATGGATCTTGGTTCCAATTTTTCATTATCAACATGAGCACACGCAGGACACCCAAAGATCTTTAAGTCAGAATAATTAACAGGATTACCAGACCATACCTCTTGTGGAGTCTTTTTCTCAATGGAAACAGATGGAGATCGGTTGATCAAAAGACATGTAGTAGAGGCTGCTTCTGCCCAAAACGACTTTGGTAAGTCGGCATTTGACAACATACATCGAACATTCTCCATGATCATTCTGTTCATTCGTTCTACAACGCCGTTTTGCTGTGGAGTATAGCGAACTGTCAAGTGTCTCACGATCCCTTCTGAATTGCATAGTCTATTAAACTCATCAGAATAGAACTCTAAACTATTGTCTGCGCGGAGGTATTTTATTTGTTTTCCTTTTCTTTTTTTCAATCATAATTTTCCAAGACTTAAATGCAAAAAACACATCGATTTTCTGCTTCAGGAAGAACGCCTAAACTTTTCTGGAAAAATCATCAATAAAAGTTAGCATATAATTAGCTCCACCTCTTGAAGGCACTCTGGATAGCCTCCACAGATCAGAATGAATTTACACCAACGTTCCCTTCGTGTTATGGATTCTTTTGGTAAATCAAACTCTCTTTTGTTTCCCAAAAACACAGTGCTCACAAAACTTCAGTTTGCAAATTCATTGCTAATCAAGAAGTCCTCTTTTGCTCAGTTCTACCATGTCATTCTCACTCATATGCCCTAGGCGCATATGCCAAAGTTTAGTAATATCATTATCTGACAAGGAAGAGGAAGCGACAACTGCATCACCAGTAACAGTAGAACCCTACAAAACATATAACTTGGTAGTCTTTCTCTACCATTTTATCACAACAAGGGAACCTTTGGAAATCTTTAAAACTCTACTTTCAGCTGTGTATCTGTACCCTTTTGAATCAAGAATACTCAACGAAATTAAATTTCTCTTCAATTCTAGAACATGTCGTACGTCACTAAGTGTTCTGACAACTCCATCAAACATCTTAACTTTAATTGTTCCAACACCTACGATTTTACATGAAGCATTATTTCCCATCAAAACAACACCTTCAAACACTATTTTGTAAGTTGTAAACTAATCCTGATTGGGACTCATGTGGAAGGTGTAGCCTGAATCAAGTATCCACTCCTCGCTCACTTTAGAATTGTTGACAGAAGCGACTAGAAGTTCACCATCGTTGTAGTCTTCTACAACATCAGCTTCACCGGAATTTTCTATTTGTTTTCCCTTTTGATTCGCAGCCTCCCTTTTAATCTTGTTTTGTAGCTTATAGCACTCATATTTAATGTGTCATTTCTTCTTACAGAAGTTACAAGTTTTACTTCTACTTGAAAACTTCGATTTACCCTTAGATTTACCGCGAGGATTCCGTTTCTGTGTCCTTCCACGATCATCATTAACATTTCGATCTTATCTCTCATGAACAATGAGACCCTCTCCCTGAGAGTCGGGTTTAACCACAAGATGCTTCATCTTATCATACGAGGTCAAAGAATCATAAACCTCATCAACTGTGAGAGACTCGCGACTATATAAAATCGTGTCTCTAAAGGTTGAATAAGACGGGGCCAACAAACAAAGTAGAATCAACCCTAGATCTTCCTTATCATACTGAACTTCCATGGCCTCCAAGTTTGAGAGAATTTCTTTAAACACTATTAAGTGTTCGTATACAGACGGACCTTCCTCCAAACGATGAGCATAAAGACGTTGCTTCATATGCAACTTGCTTGTTAGAGTTTTCGACATACATATTTGTTCTAGCCTTTTCCATAATGCAGCGGCGATCTTCTGCTTCATCACATCCTGCAAAATTTCGTTAGACAAATGCAAATGTAATTGTGTTAATGCCTTTCGATCCTTACGCTTCTTCTTTTCATCTGTTAATGTCGAAGGCAGCTTATCTATCCCTAGTAGGGTATCCTCCAGATCTATCTGCGCAAGAACTGCTTGCATCTTAATCTGCCACAACGCAAATCTGGTGTTGCGATCCAACTGCGAAATTTTATACTTCAAAGACGTCATTACCGTGATCGAGATGAACAACCCGAAAGCTTGGATACCAATTTGTGAATATAAAATAAAATAAAATAAAGAACACACATATTTTACGTGGAAACCCTTTCGGGAAAAAAATCACGGGCAGAGGAGAAGAAAATTCACTATGTTGAATTCGAATTAATTACAAGAGGAATAGGCTATATCTATTTATAGGCTTGTAAAGCCATATTCTAGTAGGTTTAAAAAATCTTATTCTAAAATAAAATAAAATAAAAGAAGTGTAGTTCTATATGAATTTTACTTTTATTTTATTTTACCACTATATTTTATTTAAATAAGGATTCGGGTCATTTAATTCTAACATATGTCATGTTCAATCTTAATTCAATTACTATTAGGGCATATATTAACATAGTATTATTTAATTCATACGAAAACTATCCATTTATATAGAATCTTGTTGCTTTAACTTAATCATTTGTCCATACACTCATGAGTAGAGTTATCTAAGAGGTGGGCTAGGTACATTTCGTATTTTCTTTTTAAACTTGATAGGTCCATTTGATATTTAAAAGTTGTTTTTATTTAAAATGTTAATATAATATATGTAAAAATAAGAAAATTATTTTCTTTTGAAAATAAACAAATTTCATTAATCAAAACCATGTAAACAAGAAACATAGGTAAAGGACAATCTAGCTCAAACCAATAAGTTTATTCCATACACCCATCCTAAATCCTTTATTCCCATGATGCATACTCAGAATCAACATCAATCAAAGTTCAAACGGTAGCGAAAAGAACATTCCATTCAATGTGGTTTACATGTAATAAAAAATATATATTTTCTAAAGATAATTATCATGTTCATTGCTAGCAAATCTAAGATAATACCTTGTGTTTTTAAAGTATAATAAAATAATGAAAAAAAAAATTTGATACAACTCTAAACTCTATACTCTATTAACGAATCTATGATGATACCATGTATTTTTAAATAATGATAACAAATAACAAAAAATAGAACTCTAAACTGGTTTGCAGATACTCTACCTTCAGTAACCATGAGTTTACTATTTTTAATATTAAAAAAAATTTAATAATCCATCAAATCATACCCTACCTTAAACAAGCATGATTTTACTATTGGAATATAACGTTGTGACTTGATCCATAACTTTACTCGTGATTCATGAATGGACCATTTGAAATCAGGTAGCAAAGCTTGACACCGTTTAGTAGAAGTCAACAACCACCAGCTATTTTTGTCCATAACTTAAAACCTTTGAAATTTTAATATCTAATTTCGGCTACGTCCAAATTAAAGAGAGAAGCATGCCTTGAACCTGGGCTGACTAATGGTGTATTAAAGATGGAACAAAGTCAACAATCTTACCAACACCTTTTTTTTTTCTTTGCCAGAAAAGAATCCAACCCACCCAATACTAATGATTTTGTTTTAAAGTCGATACACTAATTTGATCTAAAGTCGGTCCATTCTGACCCCCCCAAAAAAATAATGAAACCAAAAAGCAAAAGCTGTTTAATTTAATATTTTTGTTTGCCTAGGATCGGCATCTTTGTAACCCTAAAACATTGAACAGCCGTTGTCAATTCGTATGGTAAGCCATTCACCTCATTTATATGGAGGAGGGTGTTAAGAAAACTAATTTAGCATGACTTGAACCCATATACGTACAAGAGCCTGGCTGGGCTGAGTGAACCGTTTTAGGGTTTCCTGGCAGTACATTCCAGCAATGCATCACACAAATTGAGATATACTACAAAGTAAGTAATTGTTATTAAATTTTAATTTAAGCCCAATGGAAATGCTTAATGGTGCTCTTCCACATACATAATGATGCACAGCAATCCAGGCAATGACTGACCAAGTAGACTCCTTTAACCCTACTCTCAATAATAGGGTAATAAAACTAAAAAGTTAGCCATGAAGAGACTTTTATTTATCTTGAGCGGAGTGAGCCATTTTCATTTATAAATGAAAAACCTAAATGGCAGCCAACAAGCCACGTTCACGTACCCACACAAACAAATCCCATTCCTCCCCACTTTTATTCTCGTCTATGAGAATAATATGAAAACTCCAAGAGCCTTGGAAATCGAGTTAGTGGAGTTATTTGCATTCCCCACAAACATGCCCTTACCCCAGCTCCGACTGAGACTTTCAACATTCACTTTAACCCATATTAAAATTTTTTACTTAATGCATTTTTATTTTTATTTTTTTAATTAAAGCAAAAAGCTATGATGTGGCCTTTATATACGACCCATCATGTCCCCTCATGCCTATATCCAATTTTTTCTTTACTAAACTATTTCCCCTCTTTGCTTTTGAGCAGCTACATATATAGCTTCACTTAGTTCACACATTGATTAAAGCAATGATGATTCCCCGAAACCTGCGAGGATGTTTTGATATCGGCCGGGAACACAAAGGAAGTGGTGGTGGTTGGTGGTGCTGGTGGCATGACGACCAACGGTTCTTTTGTAAATACGGGTGAAAGAGATATTTGGCAAAAGAACAAACAAGGCTTTGCAATTGCGCTCTCCTGAGTTTCTAGCCTAGCCCCTACCAAAGAGGCAGAATCGGGAGAGCAGCATCGTTGCATTGCGGGGAATTGAGGGTAGCGGTCCGACTTTACTTAACTCTAGTCCTTTAGAATTCTTACTTTCTTTTTCCTTGTTTAAACTTCTGTCCTCTATGTCTTCTTCTTTTTTGCCAGTACTTTCACTTTATTTGACTTTTTTTCCCCTTTATTTAGGACTAAGTAGTCTTAATTATGAGATGATTATGGGATGTAAGAGATGCATACGAGGTAGCTAGCTAGCATGTTTAAGGTTGGTTGGTTTGTATCAGAATGTAGGATTTGGGGTTTGGGTAGTTTTTAAACATAAATGCTGCCGGGAATGCATCGCTTACACCTATCATGTATTTGCTGCTGTGTGTTGAATAAAGAAAAAGAACATATAACTCTGGTTCTTGGTTTCTCTCTTGCCTTGGCTATTTTTCTTTGTGTATTAGTGCTTGATTTCTTATATGAAAAACCGGTAGTGGGTGCAAACATCAGATTTCCATTTGTGAAATAGCTAACAGTAATCCACTTTCCAGTTTCCATCTTAATCATTGGCTCATAAAAGGACAAAAGAAAAGGAAAAAAATGTTTTGGCCGTGATTGATTACTAAGAAAAAGAATGCAGGGCACTGAGACGTGTCCTTTTCAGCGACGGAATCACTATGCAAAATGTTTGACTGCTGCTCCTGCTATCATTTTATTTTATTTTTTCTTAAGCCTTTTGCAGAAGGATTCAGTTCCTGCCCCCTATGGATAGTAGCACAGGTGTGTTCCACTAGCGACTGGGGGATTCTCTGTGGCCCTGCTTTGGAACTTTGGATTTTAATTGGCTAACCCCATTTTATTAGGGCATATAATGAGACCTAAATCCACATTAACAGTATTATCCCAAACTATGTATCTACCAGTAAGAAGATAAAACCAAAAAACAGGTGGGTTAGGCCTAGAGGCATGGCTTTTAATCAAAACGAAGATACATCAACAAAACTAAATTGCAACAAAGTGAGGCTTTTGATTAAAACATGTTTGGCCCTGTCTCTCCGGTTTTAAAGTAGTTGATCTCCATGTAACCCTTTTCGACGCTTTTGATTAAAACATTAAACATGGTTGGCCCTATCTCTCGGATTTTTAAGTAGTAATCTCCCCATGTAACCCTTTTTTACTCCACGACAACCTAAAACAAGAAATAGTGTTATACCTCCAGGGCTTCCTTAGGAATTTTAAGCTAAATTTCCTTCTCCTTTGAAACGCAGCTTTAAGTCCACTGCATTACTCTCACTTGTGCTAGTAGTAAAGGCTCTAATGATTATTGTTTTGCACATTATGCTTTTTCTTATATTATTTATTTTATTTTTTTATATAAATTTAATTTTAAGTATTATTTAATCTATAATATTTTTTTATATATTATTTTTTTTGACATTTTTTTGTTATATATTATTATTTAGTATAGTATAAATACTAATATTTTTAATTATTTAATTTTTCATAATTTTAATTATAATTTAGCACAAATCGAACATAATTATAATTTTTTTATTTACTTAAATACAATTTTTGATAGTTTAGTGTATATGTTATTTTTTTCATTTAATGTCCTTATTAGTCATTTAATGTTTTTACCTTATTATCACAATTGCATTTGAATTCAAACACATATCCTACTACAAGTTTTAACCTTACTACCAGAGTATTCAATCTCATCGTCACTTTTATTTTTAGAGGGTGTTTGCTAAATAGAATTTTAGACATTTTTTAGCTGATTTCGGCACAAATGGAGGATTGAGTTGTCAAACCTTCTAATTGTAATGTTTGGTGAATAAAGGTTTGTAAAAACTTGTTAAGTTAAAAACTACAAAACAAAAAACGCAATGATGGACAACTTTTGTTACAACTAATTGGAAATGAAATATGTGAAATGACATATTTGACCATGCTTGTTCAAAAATTATTCTTTTTGCAACATGTTCTCAAACCTAATAGGGATGTCAAGATATCAAAAGCCTTTATGCTCTCAAACCTAATATTTATAAATATCCACAAGGTTAATATTTGCAAGTAAAGAACTTAAGAAATTTGTTTATTTAAAATTTTAAAAATATTCACTAATTAATTTCTATAATGAACATTTTAATTCCTTACTAATAGTGTTTTATTTCAATAATTTTATCCAATAAAACTAAAGTATTATAAACAAATAAATACTTAACAATAAAATGTGACATGCATTTATTTTTCATTTTACACGTATCAGCTTTCAGCTATGAGCTAAGTTTTATGAAACATTTTTAAATAAACAGTTAATAAAATCAATTAATCAAACTAATTAATGGAATCAACAAAAAAACTATCAGCCAATTGTCCTTAATTTCATTGGAGCTAACATCCCCATCCATGGAGAAGCTGCAGCCTTGACATATTAAGTCTCTCTTTGTTTAAATAGTTAAATTGTGTTCTAATCCTTTCAAAATATTTATAATTCAATTCAAATTTTTTAATACAGAATTTACCCATTTACTACTTAAAAAAATTTTATTTTGTTTTATATTAGCCATAAAAAATTCGGATCAGCAGTCCAAGTGGACAATTTCAAAAACTGGATTCAGGCCATATTTTCTTGATTTTCTTTTCAAAGGAATATCTAACGATTTAGGGTTTCAAGAAAACTTAAAATGTTATTGGATTTGTTATTAATCAAGAGTGTGTACTTGTCAAACAATCATAAGGTTTGGTGATTTAATTAGATTAAGCTTATTAAATGTATTAACTTTTTTCCTCATTTTCTAATTTGGATTCAACTTATAACATTTTATGATTAAGTCCAATTTAAATTTATCAGATCAGATTTTCATATTTCTAATTTAGAATTTATAGAGTTTGATTTAAATTAATTAGAGTTAGTATATACTCATGTTTAGCAGAAGCCACAACCCTTTAAATTCCAATTAAATTATTCTTTCTTCTAAATTTAACTTACCCTAAGGATTTAATATAACATTGCCATTACTAACTATTCATCTTTTGGTCACTGTTCCATTAAAACCCAAACACAAAGCTTACTAAGATGTCATGTATTATTGTTTATTCTGCAAATTGTGTACATAATTAAATATGTCAAAAAAAAATTTTATAAAACACATTATCATCCTAAACCCTAAAATCATTAAATCCTAAATCTCCATTCTCATCTCTAAACCTGAACTCAACCCCTAAAACATAATATCATTATACTCTTAACCCCATTACAATCTTTAGCCCCCAAATAAAACCTTAAATCCCAAAATCATTACACCCCAAACCTCATTTATCATTGCATTTATTTTATTTTCATTAACAACCCAATTTTTTGTTTGAATATTGATGAAATGTGATGATAAAAGGGGTTTAGGGTTTAATGATTTTGAGTTTACAATTTTGATTTCAAGTTTAAGAATGGTAATTGGTTTAATATTTAATGATTTTGGGGTTTAAGGATGGATTTCGAGGTTAGGCACAATAATGTGAGTTTATAATTAATTTTTTAAATATTTAAATATATATACACAATTGGTAGAACAATTTGAATATTTGGCATCCTAGCCAGCTTTCCATTTTGGCTTTAACAAATTAGTGACTAAAACAAGAATACTTACTATTGAAATTGGAGTACCCAAAACAATAGTGGCAAATTTTTTAAAATTTTTAAATTAGTAAATGTAAAATTGTACTTTGACCCTTTTAAAATTATAAAAATTTAATTTAATCTTTTAAAAATTATAAAGATATAGATTATAAAAAATTAAAATTTTATTCGATTAGCTAAATGATTGTTCTGGCTTCGCCATGAAGTAATTTTAGAGTAATTATCTAAGTGGTTTAACTTTATTTTTATATTGGATAAATATAAATATTTGTTTATAAAAAATAATTCAAATCAATAAAATTGCATTAAAGTCGCTAAAGTTTTTCTCTCATGACACATTTTAGCATGGCTAACGAGAGCCCGAAGAAAATTTGCCAAAATCTTTTCATTTTCTTAGTTTGATTTTACAAATTTTCTCATTGAATCTCTTGTTTGTTCTTGGATTTCATGGATTTCTTAATTGTCTTTTCCCTTATTATTTTTTTCTTGATTATGATGGCTGATTCAATTCTCTTGGGAGAGAAATGCTCATCGTCTTTATTAAAAATATCATATTTATGAAATAAAGTTTCCTTCGTTATGTATGCAATGTTCCAATTCTTGAGATTCTGTTATGAAGGCCATATCAAAGGGGGAAAAGGTTGGACTTGAAACTGTGAAAGGCGAGACCGTGGCTGCATCTTCTTCAGGTTTTCGAACAGGTAACCTTAGAAATTAGAAGTCTCTTTTTATTGTTAATCGATCCCTTCAATTTTTTTCCATCTAAAGGAGATTGTGAAATGCATTGTCAAGCCCCCTAAGGATGTTCTTGATGAGGGCTTGCTCAATGGAAGAATGTTATAGTTGGGCAATTTCTGGGAAAGGCTTCAAACTTTAGCCAATTCCAGAAATTAGCAAATATTTTTATAGGGAAGAAAAGGCGATGTTGAGATCAAACTTGTTGGCCCAAGTATCTATTTGATTGCTCCTAATAGAAAGAAAAAACTCGAGATTGGATTCTTGAATCAAAACAATGGCATATTCAACATAAAGCTATAATACTCTGTAAATGAAAGCCAGAAATGTACTCTTTACAATTTGATTTGGAAGACGACTGTTATTTAGATTAAATTTGAAAACTTATCTTTTGAGCATAGGAGTATGGTGGAAAATAGGCCTTATATTATCGTCGGGGATTTCAAAGCAATGTGCAGTCCCCAAAGATAGTTTAGATTTTAATGGCTTTAATACTTTTACATCAGACATGAATGATTTCGTTGATTGTATGGAAAATTTGAAGGTTACTGATCACCTTTTATAGGGACTCTGTTTACTTGCTGTAACATGAGACTGGAATCACCTCTCTTTAGGAAGTTGGATAGAGTATTGGTTAATTTAGCTTGGCACTCATGTTTTCCAGTCTCAGTAGTAGAGTTTCTTCCTCTTGATGTAACTAATCATTCACTGAGCTTGGTCAAGCTTAAATTTGTTATTTCATGTCCTTTAAAACCTTTTAATTATTTCTCTTTTTGGGATGGTCACCCTGATTTTGGCAAGATTGTCTAGCAATCTTGGTGTGAGCCTATTCATAGGGACCCAATGCAACGATTTTTCTGCAAGCTAAAAAGACTCAAAGTTGTCATAAACGAGTTTAATATCACTCATTTTAGTAAAGTATCAAGGAGAGTCGGAAAATTTGCAAATGAAAATGTTAAGTAAACCTACTAAAACACTGATTATGACAGAGAAAAAGGTTGCGAGTGAACTTGCATTCTTTTAGTAACAAGGGAAAAAATTTTATAGGCAAAAATCAAGAGTGCAATGGGTGAAGGAGGGGGATCAAAATACTTCATTCTTTTCATAAGCAAGTTCAAATTAGGCTACTATTCAAACTCTCTTTGACTCTACTGGTAAGAAATTGGATTCCGTTTATGCCATTTCTAAGGAGGTGATTTGCTTTTTCAAGGATACATTAGGCACTAAGGATCCAAGAGCTACTGAATTTCAGAAGAGTTAATGGTTGTTTATTACAAGTTTAAGTGGTCAAAGAAATGAAGAATGCTCCTATTTCTCCTATCACTATTAAGGAAATTAAAATTACAATTTTCTCTATGCACCCTTAAAACCTCCTATCCCTGATGGTTACTTAGCTGGATTTTTTCGAAAAACTTGGAGGTTTGTGGGTTCAACCTTTGTGGAAGTTGTTAGGTTTTTTTTTTCACTACTGGAAAAATGCTAACTTTCTTTAATTCCACAATCATTATTTTAGTTCGCAAGGTTCCAAATCCTATTTACATGACAAACTTTAGGCCAATTTCCTACTGCTCCACTTTTTACAAATGTGTAAGAAAGATTCTAGCTAATCAGCTTAAGAAATGTTTTCCTAGCATCATCACTTAACCAATGAGCTTTCATGAAGGGGGGATATTTGAATGATAATGTTTTATTAGCACAAGAATTGGTTAACAGTTACAGTAGAAAGACTATTTCACCAAGATGTACACTACAAGTGGACATAAAGAAGGCTTTTGATTCCTGAAGTTAGGATTTCCTGTTACAAATGCCAAGGATTCTTGGATTTTCGAAGAAGTTTAGGAAGTGGATTGAAGCTTATATCACTAAACCAAAGTAATCAGTGGCTTTTAATGGTGGTTTAATGGTATATATTTCTAGTAAAAAAAAGGGTTAAACAAGGTGATCCCCTGTTCCCTTATTTGTTCATTTTGGGCATGAATGTAATTTTGTCTTGCCTTCTTAATGCAACTGGGAAGCACAAAATTTTGGAGTCTCCTAAGTGCAAAAATTTTTGTCGCTCCCATCTTTGTTTTGCGAATGACCTATTGGTTTTCACCAAAGGGAATTTGGCATCTGTACAAGCAATTAAAAATGTTCTTGGCTTATTTTATCAAGTCTCTAGACTACAAATAAACTCATTTAAGAGTGAATTATTTAACACTAGTCTAAATAATTGAGGTGTAAGAAATTGTAGAACCTACTGGCATGAAATTTGGAACTTTCCTAGTTAGGTACCTTGTTGTACCATTAGTAACTAGGAATTTGAGATATAGTGACTTCCACCCTCTTGTTGAAAACATTATAAGTAGGATTAAAAGTTGGGTTGCTAGAAATTTGACCTTTGCATGAAGGCTTCGGTTGATTCAATCAGTTGTGTTTGGCATACAATTTTTTTTTTTTTGTGTAGAAACTTGTTGCCTTCAAAGGTTATAAAGAAGATCACTTAGATCTCTACTCAATTTAAAAACCTTTGGAGGATTTTTACAACTGCTGGACCTCTATGGTGGCTTGGATTCAGACTTGTGTCTTCGAATTCAATTGCAAGCCAACTGTACTTGAACTATAATGAAATTCCTTAAGCTAAGAAATTTAACTCCATTGCTTAGTGAGGTGCAATGAGGAATTCTAAAATGGAAATGGATTGGGGAGGGATATAAAGCTGTCAAGGCATGGGATCTTATCAGACAGAAAAGGGAGGTACCATGTCATAGACTGATCGGAGGTCAACTTTCTATTCTTAACATTTTTTATATCATTGTTAGCCATGGAGGATCGAATTCCTATTAGGAGTAGGCTTTGCTCTTAGGGTTTTCAAAATTTTAATGATTGCATTTTGTGTGGAGAAGCTTTGGAAACTAGAGATCATCTTTTCATTACATGCTTTTTTTTTTTCTAAGCTGTTATGGGATGATATATTGAATGCATGTGGTTTCATTGATGTTCATTGTACTTGGCATAATAGAATTCAATGGTTAATGGTAAATGCAAAGGTGAAGTTTTAAAGCCACCATCCTTAGGTGGTTTGGAAAGAAAGAAATGGAAGAATTCATAGTAGAAAGTAAAGGTAATCTCAAGCTCTTCTTTTGCTAGTGAAAGGTTTTGTTAGAGATACAATTGAAAGGTTTTGTTAGGGATACGATAATTGGAAGTAAGATGGCCGAAAGATCTCTTAGCCAACAAACTTTATGCACAAAATGGGGATGGAGTGTAAATAGAACATGGATGTTTTTTTTTTTTTTTTTTTTTCATTCTTTTGGTTACAGTACCCTACTTTTTGAAATGCTGTAATTAGATTTGAGTAATTATTTATCTAAAAAAATATGTGCAACATTGCACATTAAACCAATATTCATGTTTAGTTTTGATATTTATCTTTTAAATTGAAAATAAAATTTATCTTGATAAAAAAATCAAGGTTTTTTTTTTAAATTTTATGTTTTTACTATTACAAATATATATATATATATATATATATATAAGCAATTATAATATGGAATCAAATTAGTATAAGACTGACATGACAAGCAAAGAATAAAAAAGAACTGAAAAAAAATCATCCAAGACATATGCACATGTTGGAATTGAAAAATCATATATCATAACTGCACATGAATCTTGAACTCAAGGGTCCAAAACTTTCGCCTTAACCAAGTCTCAAGGTTTAATTGTGTTTAGGTTAAAATAATTTAGTTGTTTAATTAACTTAGGTTTACATTAAATTAGAATTAATTTAAATATTTCACCTAGGTTGGAATCCTACTATATATAATTACCATGTGTGGGTTATCCTCCAAACATACTTTGGTTTCAATGTAATTATGATTTGTGTTGATTTCATTCTACTTATAGTTGCTGGAGCTTATGCTATGTAATTAGATTATAATTGTAGTTATAATTAGATTTTTATAAAAAATAATAATAATAATAATAAAAGGAAAAGGGAAAGTTTTGAGATATTGATTGTGGAGGTGGAGTTAGAGATTTTGTTACGTATTTTATTTATTTATTTTTTAATTTAACAAATACTGATGCATGAAAAAATTTCAACTAACTTGTTTACTACTTGTATATCAAAGAATTATCTATTAAATTAATGGGTTTGGCTGTCAAAATTAAATTGCCTTGGGCTGTTTAGCTAGATGCCCTTGAGCTGTCAAAATTGAGTTGACTTTTGTTTTGTTGTTTAGCTAAATGGGCTTAGATTGTCTAGCTAAATGGGTTAGGTCTGTCAGGTTAATTATAAGGAAAAAAAAATATCAAATTTGTTGGAATAAATTTAAGATTTATTAAAAGGTTGAAGTGATATTAGCAATTTCTTTATACAATTCAAATTATCTGATGCTTTTAGTTTCGGTTTAATTTTTCAAGAAAAACTTTTAAAATTACAACTACAAACAAATTATTCCTTTTTAAAGATAAATTTGTATTTTCTATAGATTAAAGATAAAATTCTTATATATATATATATATTATAATTTTTTTATTCAATATTAAAGGTAAGGATGGGATAACACGGTTAGAACTCGTGTTCAACAAGTGTCTGATAAAAATTTTAACTATTAGACTTATATATATATATATTATAAATATTAACTTTTAAATAATTTTTTAAAAATATTAGAATAAAATTAATAACTATTTTTAATAATAATAAAAAAGTCTTTTAATTCTATCTTTCTTTTAAATATTACAAAAGATAATGGATGAATTTTGGATTTGAATACTTTGAAACATATTCAAACCATTTTGAATCAATTTAGATATCTGGTTTTTTTTTTATGTACATTTTTTATTTTAATTAAATTAAATGTAAACGTTTAAATTTTGAATTATTTCCATTACATCCCTGCAAGTGAAAATTGTATAATCATGTTGTTTTCTAAAAAATAGCTTAATTGTAAAAGAAATATGCATGCAGCATAATGTCTGAGTAGAAGTAGCAGAGTTAAAATAAAGAAAAAGTCATGGTTTATGAAAAAGAAAAGCAGTGGTGAATCATATATAAATACATCGGAGATGAGGCGAGGCGAGGCGAGGCTCAGAGCAGAGAAATTTGCAAAATTAGTTGATAAAAAAAATGAGAAAATGAAATTTATTTGGAGGAGTAACCCCCCAGCTTTGTTCCATGCCTAAATAGGAAGAGAAAGAAAACAAAGAGTCATGAATTCCAAGTTCCAACCCGTGACCCAAGTTGACTTGTAGCAGCAGCAGCAGCATGTCATGTGATTGCCATAATTAAAATAATTTTAAGTAAGTGAAGATTTTATGTTGTTGGGAGTTAAAAGCGCTGACGAATGGGTCTTCGCCTCTTGGGTCATATTAAAATACACATTCATTCAATTTCCAGATTTCTTCGTCGCGTCTTATAAGTAATAACCTTAAATATTTGTTTCCCACCGAATTCAGTCATTTTTTTCAGTGGATCTACTTCAATATTTAATAAATAAAAGCGTCCTCGAAATGCGACATTGATATTGCTGTCGGAGTGTCGTGTAAGGCTATTAGGTAAATGAGTAATGATTTTGAAAGGGGAGGAATCTGGCCACCTTGCTTGCATGTCCATTCCTTTGGAACCAAAAATTTGGGGCTTTCATTAATTTATGCATTTTTTGCTTTGCTGGGTATTAGATAGGAAATTGGAGTCAGATCAGAAAGTGAGGGGTTGCTATTGTGTTATTGTCTGGGAATTAATTTTATAATGAAGCCTCCTCGTCGTTACACTGTATGAGTGCCGGAGTGTCGGGGTATGAAGCCAATCTAGATTGTGAAATACGAATTGATTTGACCCAATTAATTATAAAGTTAAAAGAAAATCCTGGTGCTATGCTATCTCGAGTCTCAACTTGGAAATGGAACTGACATGAGTTGGTTGGAGGACCCCTTGGTTGTGGATTGTTTTTTTGCAAAGGCATGCCCGTGCCCATGGACAAATAACATAGGAGCAAAAGCTAAAGTTGATGGATGGAGATCAACATGTCCGGGGAACTCTTGCTGCATCTTTCATCTGTCAACTTTGATGGACATAATTGCTTGCTTACTGTATTCTCTTCACCAATATGGACATGGTTCTTGTTTCCACACATCCCACCCCATAAGGGTCCATCTGCTCTACACTTTTTAACAAACTTCAACTTCAATTTGAATTTGAATCACACCTATATTCCCCTCCCTATTTCATTTTGTCGCCATCCGGCTTGCCTTTGACTTCCACACCCAACTTAATACTCGGGCTAACTACTTTTTTTCTAAAAAAGAAATCGAAAATTATTATTTAAAATAAATTATTACAATCATAGCAAACAATAAAACGTTTACATGAAGAATAAGTCTCGAGGAAACTCACAAAGGCCACAAAATTAAAAAAAAAAAAAAAATTGTATATTGAATAAATTCAATGCCACAAAAATTATTGAACCATCAAAATATATTGTATATAATTTCGTGCTCAAAATTTGTAAATATAGAGAAGGGTTTTAAGTATAACAAAGTTGAACAAATAAACGCAAAAACACAATATAAAAATTCAAAATAAAAAATAGACTGAACCTCCATAACTTTACTTTTTAAGTTTCTGAACTGATTATAGATTATGGATGCATGTCTTCCCATTCGATGATAAACTAATTAAAGTATTCAAGAAATAGTCTTAAACCACCAATTCTCTCTAGCGGTAAACTAATTGTTTCAATAGTTTGACAATTAATTCATGTGAAACAAAAAACCTCGATATTAACTCTCACAATTTAATTATTCAACAGCCTTGCAAAAAGAAGAACTCGACTTTAATTAGTGATCTCAATTGCGCAAATCATTAAATTAGATCGCTAGTTCTTATGACGTCATCCAACTACACACCCAATAGAAACACATCAATTTATTTTTTGATAAACTCACTCTTCTTAAAATGATACAAAAAAACGATACTAAAAAACAATCTATATCTTTCTTATAATTAAAAAAAAAAAACTAATATCAAGATAATCTCATAACTCCAAAACCCTTAAAACTAAAACGAAATTTAGATGCTCCTAATAGAAAAATTAAAAAAAATAAAAGAGAAATTTTATATAAAAACTAAAAAGGAAAGGAAAATGAGGGTGGAGAGAGGACGTCCCTCGCCACCAAAGAAACGAAACTTATTAAAAAGTAAAAATTCTAAATCTAATTTAATCTCATTCTTTGTGTGCCATATTCAAGCGTTTCTAATTCTATTTAAATTTCTAAAGATAAAATCTACTATTTCTATTTATATTTTCAAACAATTTATGTTATATGCTATAGAAAATGATAAATACCTACTTACCGTTATTTTTTCTATTCTATTTAATTTAAGATTATATTATCGTTTATCAAATAATGTAATTATAATCAATATTTAATTTTTAGTAATACACCAAATCAATTTTATAACATAAATTTGACACTTAATTTTTCAATACTTTTTTTTTTAATTTATCAAACATAATCTAAATAAAAATAAATAATTTTACAGGACTTCTTTATTGCCATTGAAATAGGAACTGGTTACCTAGCTAAGCAAGTTGACCATTAAAGTTTTAGTGTTTAAATTTTGACCATTAAAGTTGACAACTACTTTTAGCTAGTAAAAATGTTTTTTTGAATAAGTTTGATGTAGTGTTATTGAAAATATAAATAGAAATAGTAGATTTAGAATTTAAATGTTAATTCGTTGTTAATATTATGATTTATGAAATATAATTAAATTTGAAATGTTTTTTCAATAATCAATATAAATTGTTTGTAAAATTTAATTTGAATGTATAAATAGTATATAACTTTTAATTTTTTTTATTTGATTTAAAAAAATCTATTTTTAATGTACGACTTATAAAATATTTAGACTTTTTGCTATTGAAATTATGGATTAAAAACTTTATTCATTATATTTTTGGTAGATATAAATCTTGGATTATTTTAAATATATAAGCACTTCATTTTTTCAAAAAAAAAAAAAGGCTAAACTACCCTTAATAAATAGGAATTAAGAATTGAGGCTTTTTATAGCATGCATCTCTCATACTAATTATAAAAACCACTTGTTTTGTTTAGTGGTCAATTAATGTAATGATTTAAAGAAGAACGTCAACTTTAAAGCTTTAGAAGTCAAAGGAATTTAGTGGAAACCATCTTATAATTGATATCATCATTAACTACGGGTAAATCTAAAATAGAGTTTTCTCATTTGACCATTTCTTAATTTAGTCACTTTAAATAAGATAACTGTGTGAATTAGTCATTGTCATTAAAATTTTCATTTTTTTTAACAGATTGCTAATGTGCTCATTGCGTGACTGATATGTAGCATTTTTTTTATTAGCTTTTGACTAAAGTTTAGGAGCCTTTCTATAAAGTTTAGGAGAAAAGCTTTGGACTAATTATAGGGAGGTTTCTAAACTTTAATCAAAAGTGAACAAAAATGTCATGTGTTAATTGCTCAATGTGTTAATATGCCACATCAGTACTCTATTAAAAGTATACAGAAATTTTAATGATAGTGACTAATTTGTTCAATTATCTTATTTAAAATGACTAAATTAAGAAAAAAATTGAAGTGATAAAAATAAAATATATCCTATTTTAAAGTGATGATGATGTATTATAATAGAAGGATGGGTTGGAATTGGAATAAATTCTTTAGTTAGAGAAGAGCTAAGCTTAGTTGTATACACAAAACCAAGCAACAGCACTAGGAAAGCATTAAATTTGTTTTATATAATTAAATTTCATTATTGGTATAATAGCATTATAATGGAAAAGGATTAATATCATAGCCAAAGATAAAACGTTTGGGTTGTCCCAGTAATTTCCCTAATTATATTAAAGATAGAAAGGCATTAGCATATGCATTATGAATGATTAGGATTCCTGCTCCTAGTGTTAGTAGGCAAAAGGAGATTAGAGATAGTGGGGGGTGGAGCCCTCCTTCATCCATAATTATTGAAGGGTTTTGGCATAAATAAATAAATAATACAAATTCATTCCCTTGGCTAGCATAGCACAGCATAGGTAAGTAGGTAGGTGCTAGCTGGATTATTCTATCCACCAACCAACGTCACTTATGTTTTCCTCATTTAATTGCATCAACTTATATACTTCAGGTGCCGAAACTCAACATCACCAGTACTGTTCTATCCCTAGCTTGAGAAAAAGAAAAAAAGAGCTTTTCAATTTGCACCCAACATCTTATCTGCGGGGACACTTGTAAACTTGCTCACTATATATATGTGTGTATTAATTGAGAGGATGAATATTGTCTCTTCGTCTTTGTCTTTGCTTCTCTCTCTCTCTCTCTCTCATGTTGCTCGATGCATAATTAGGTTGCCCCACTTTAATAATGTCATATAAAACTTAATTTTTATTTTATCCTCAGAAAATAATATATTCTTTAATATTTGATATACATTCAATTGAAGTTTGGCTAATGAATTCTTCAGTATGTGTCTTTTTAGTTCAAATTGGTTGACTTTTAATGAAGTATAAAGTTAAATAAACATAATATTTTAAATTAAACATTGTATAATCTAATTTGAAAATAAATATTTGTCGTATCTGATTTTTTTTTTTTATATTCAGACATATTTGTGTAGTTTTTTTAATTCTAATATATGTAGTTAACTGAGTATTATATGTTGGAACATTAACTATTACAAGCTTATGTTGCATTCAAAGTTACTAAAAATGCAAAAATCAATATGTCTTATGTGAGTCGCAATTTGATTTGTATATTTTGTAATATTTGATTTTGTAGTTCTGATATAAGCACAAATGTGCGAAATATTTGTAAATAAAGAACTAGATAATATATATAGTTTTTGATCAATTGGTAAAATCACTTCTTCTTCTTTTTTCTTTTTCTTTTTTATAAAATGGTAAAAATATAATATTTGAGTTTGTAGTTTTGAATTAGTATGAAAAAAATTCCGTACTTAAATTTGGTAATAACTCCTATATTAGGGTTTGAAATTTTTTTTCTAAGTTAGTCCCTAAATTTGGAAATTGTTTACATTCTGGGGGCTGAACTAGGCAATTATTTTCACAATGGGGCTTGGGCCTTTTTAATCAAGTTAGTCCCTAAATTTGGCAATAGTTCACTTATTGGGGGCCAAAACTTGATAATTATTCCCACATTGGGGCCTAAACTTCAGGGTCTTTAAGGAAATATTAAGGACTAACTTGGACCCAAAAAACGTTTTGGCCCCAATGTGGGAACAATTACCAAGTTCAAGGACTTAACTTGGACAAGAAAAAGTTCAGGCTCCAAAGAATGATACATCGAACTTGGTCCAATATGAATTAATTCTGAATCCATTTGTGAATTAATTCACTTGTGACATTCATGGTGTGATTTACCTAAGTCATGAGTTAGCCATTGACCATGTGTATGTAACTCATGTGCTTTAATATAAGTGGAGGCTTATGCTCTAAAGATGATCGAGTCAATAGTTGATATGTTGGGTACATGACTTATGTATGGCATGACTTTACTAGCAATAGTGAAATTCATATCTCAATGAAAGAGTTAACAATATCCTTTTATTGGCATTGTGTGGATTGATAAATATGGAACGTGGCCACACGTTGCTCATTCTCAAACGAGCAATTTATCATAGTCATTTGTTGATAGTAATCATATTAATCATTAAAAAGACACAATGATGACAGTGAGATAAAATAGGATCGTATTGAGTCCACGAGTTTAACTCAAAAGAATCAAGGATACCATATGAGGGTAATACACACGTGACGAGGTCATTAGACAAAGCAGTTGGATGAATTATTTTCGTAAAAAGTATACAATAAGGAGTTTTCAATCATGGTACTTCTTGTGGATTGACTCCATGATTAAGTGATTACGAATTATCGGAATGATGCTTTTAGATATAATTGCATTACTAGAGCCTAATTGTATCTGATTGGTCCCTTCGCTAGCTCAATAAAAGCTCGATCGAACTGCATTTGAATTGGAAGAAAATTTTACGACTTTGGAAATAATTTAATTGAGTTGACTTATTCAATATAGAATTAAATTGGGCAGTCGTAAGAATTGTTCAACTAGAGAATTTGATTAAAGAAAATTTCTTGAAAAATTAATTTGGTAAATTTAAGTGATTTTTGGGAAAGTTAATTTTGGTAAAATAAAATCAAATTAATTAAAATTAATATAATATTTTTGTAAATTAATTTTCAAGTCAAACAATTGGTCCAATTGGTAATTGAACTTGAAAATTAGACCTGAGATCGTAAATTACGCCCGAGAGCCCAAAATCGAGACCAAGACCCAAAAACTAGTCAAATCGGGCTTGGTATGTGAAACTGGACTGATGGTCCAACTGGTGGCTGGACTGTATTGGTCCGACCAGAAATCAAACTATTTTGGGGTGCCGGTGGCTACAATGACGGCATTTTGGTGGCTGAAAAATGGTCGACGACGGTGGGTCTTTGATGGTTGAGTGGTGGAAGAATTACACTCCTACTAGTGGTGGAAGAATTACACTCCTACTGGGACTCTACCAGAGAATTTGATTTCGAATTAAATATTCCAAAATAATATTATTTTAATAGATTTAATATTAAATTTAATTTAATACTTATCTTAATAGTATAAATATTATATTAATTTAATATTAAAATAATTAATTTTAATCATAGTTGAAATCTCGAAGCTCTCATATATAAATAGAGCATTAGGTCATTATTTACACACACTTGAATTGAAGAGAAAGTTGTAAAGAAAATTTTTTTTTAAATTTTCTAAAGAAATTATTTTAGAAAATTTCTAGAGATATTTTTCTTATTTATAACTTGGCCTAAAAATTTAGAGAAATTATGAATTTACCCAACTGTTAATTTTTATGGAAAATTTTTATAATTCGAAGCGAGTCTACACCCAATAGATGTGAGCTTGAGGATAGCGAAGAAGACTACTTGGTCGAAGCGTTCATCTTAAACGAATCGAAAAGGTACAATTTTGATTAAGTGTTTTTTACTTTAGATATCACATTCAAGTTCTTGTTTTGAAATTTTTTTTAAAACTATGATTTTTCCCTAAATCTATTTTCCGAAGCATTTTCCAAACCCAATTTTCCAACAATCGAAATGTCTCGAATCAGCAGTGAAGTCAGATCTCGTTTGTACCCTTGTTTTGCATCAAATCAGTGTAAGTTCGCTAGTCATTTTGAATATTAAAATTCGTTAATGTGACATTGCTTTGATAGGAACCCTTAGGAGTGTTTCAAGGCTAGTAATTAACAGTATTTTAGTGTATTAAGTGTTGTTTTTGGATTTAGGCTCATCTAAGACTTAAGTGTGAAAGTGCAGATTTTACGAATTAATGCTGTGGACTTGTGAAAATTAAAGTGTGGGTCTTTCCCTTTTCTAAATCAGTACAAAAATCTTAAAATATGTTTTAAAATGGTAGTTATGCTTGCTTGTTTTGGCATGGCCGAACTGCCTAAGATGAGTGGAATGCCAAGCAAGGTAAGTATTTAAGTAGAAAGCCCGATTGTAAAAGGCCTAGTTGGGACCGGTTGAATTGTGTATGAGTTGTATGTAATGTATAACTTTGTGTTATAATTTGGTTGACTGCATGTTTGATATGTCATATCTTTGATTGCTAAATTCATGGTGAAAATTGTGTATTGAATGCATGTATAACATGTTGAATTTTGAAACACTGATTGATATGCATGTAATATGCCATGATTGACATTGAGCTTGCATGTATTTAAATTACATAACATATGTGATATTTACTGTATGAAAAGTATGTACGCATACCATTGTTACCGTTAAATGAAAAGTATGCAAGGCATACATCGATACTGTATATTGATATGCATGTTAAGCATGCCATTGTACTGAAATTGTTATTTAAAGCATGGTGAGATTACTGATTGTAGGATATATAACATCTGTATGTGGTGGGTATTTATGGTTGATGTAGGAGTTCCATGGAGTACCGACGACATTTAAAGTCCGTAATATTGTTGTTTGTGCACTGCACTGGAGTACCAAGGAGATTGGGCGGTTTAATCACATTATTTGTAGCTTGTCTACAACATTGGTGGCTACTAGTCCACATTACTGACAATTTATTTGCATTTTTACTAGCAATTTATCTACATTACTATTACTAATGGTGTATCCACATCGAGCTTCGCCTCGCATTGTTGGAGTTTGGTGGACAAGTTCTGGGAACTCGTGGTGGGTAGCGAATGGTTGAGTAGGAACCTTTTGCATTGTATCATACAACATAACATGCTCATACATTGATTGGTAATTGCTACATAATGATGAGATTTGGTAATGTTGACTGTTATATTCAATATGAAAGTATGCGTCCTGTATTGTGTTTAGACCCATACTGAGCTTTCATAAGCTCACTCCCCCACAGTGTTAAACTTTTCATTTAAACTTTTCAGGTAACCCTCGAGACTATGACCAAAGCTGGCATACAGAGCACCACCTCGGTCATCGAACTATTTTCAAATAAAGTACTCTCAATAAGTTTTCTATTGATTTGGTTATGTAATTTTTTATGTCTTTGGTCTGTGGGTTGATTTTTTTATTTGGGGATTTTGTGCATGCATTATTTATTCGAGTAGTTTGAACTTAATAACCGGTAATTGCATGTTATCTGGCTTAAGTAAAACTGGCATTGTTCATCAATTTCTGCTGCGTTATGACGATTCGATTTTTGTAAAACAAAACGTTAAATCAATTAGGATTTTTTTAAAAAAAAAATTGACAAATAATGATTAAAGGGCGACAATACAAATGGTTTTCTAAAATATCACTATCGACAATAAATGAATCCTAAGTATAGACAACTTAAAAAGCAGATGTTTTAATCCAACTCGAAGCAACAACACCAATGATTTTTCCTAAAATTAGTCGGATTAGGGTTTTTAAGAGATTAGTTGATCTACTTAGTCATTTCAGTGGTTGATGTAGTCTTCATGATTCGATTATAACATCTAGGCCAAATTAGGAAGGTTACATAAATCATTGATTGTACTATGAGAAATATAGTGGATCATTTCTCTAGGCAAAGCCCTATAGACGTAGACTATGGTCGAACTATACAAACAATCTCGATATTTATCTTTACGTTTTCGCTTTTTAATTTCATGGTTGAAACTGTAACTACAGTTTTAAGCACTATTTTAACCATAATTTTTGTTTGTAAAGTAAGTATCCTCTCACTTCTACATATTACAACATGTTTACATTTCATTAGCAGAAAAATGTCACATTATACTTCCTTTATGTAACAACTCGGTTTTAGCTAAATCAGAACAGTGATTTTGAAACCACAAATTCGAGGTCAGAAAATTATTTTAATATTATTTTTGGTATTTATAGCATGTGATTATATATGTGTGAAAGTTTCGTGAAATAATTTTAGCATTTGAATGCTTAATTTGATAAAAGGACTAAATCGCGTAAAATGTAAAACTTGCATTCTATTTGTTAAAAGTGTTTAATTGGTATGATTCATTAAACCAAAGGTCCTTATGATGATATTAGACCATTGATAGTGGAATTTGACATAAAAGGGTATTAAATGGATGTTTTAAATGGTTTTTATTTAAGGCTAAATATGTAATTTAGTAATTAAAAAAGCTAAAATTACCTTTATTTCCTTCATCCATAATCGAATATCAAAAGAAAATAGAGCTTTGGAGATCATTTTAGGGTTAAGCACTTTCAAGCTTGATTGGTAAGTGTTCTGAGTTCGATTTTTGATAATTTTTACGTTTTTGAGATCGTTACTTTGTATTCTAGCTAGATCATGCCTTAATTTTTGAATTTTTTCATGATTTTGTGAAGTGCCATTGATGATTATTTGATCTTTTGGATGTTTGATGATGAAATATAAAAACTTGATGATAGATTTTAATGTTTTGTAAAGTGATTTTTGACAAAAATGTCAAATAGGGATTTATTTGTGAAAATGTGAATATGCATGAATAAATGATAAATATGGGCTGATATGTGCATTAGGAAAATTCGGCTAGCTTAGGAAGGTATTAAATTGCATGAATTTTGTGTATTTGTGAAATAGGGACTAAATTATAAAAATGTGGAACTTTAGGGGCTAAAGTGTAAAAATACCCAAATATGTGTTTGTGGACTGAATTGAATGATTTGATGAATAAATAAGTTAATTTTGAATGTATATAGATCAAGAACGAAAGAAATCGGATTTAAATCGAGGAAAATCAAAGGTTATCGAATAGTCGATCTAGTCCGTTTATTCCGAATACAAGATAAGTTCATATGCAAATAAATACCTTTAAATTGATTTATAAATGTTTATTTGTCATTGAATTTCTTTGAATGTTGAACGAGTAAATACGAGCAAGAATCGACAAAGTTATGATATCCAAAATTCTCGTACGAATTTTAGGAATAGTATAGGATACGAATGTCATGACATTAGGATTAATGAGACGTGATTATGTGTAAGACCATATCTGGGACATTAGCATCATATTGCGACTACGTGTAAGACCATGTCTGGGACATTGACATCGTTATGCAATTTCGTGTAATACCATGTCTGGGACATTGGCATCGATATGTGATAACATGTAAGACCATATCTGGGATATGGCATTATACGAGCTATATGTGATTTTCGAGTATCTTTAACGATTTTGAAGGGTTCAACGGGCAAATTCAAGTCGAGAAAGAATATGTGAACGAGTTAAGTGATTCAGGTACGTACGAAATTCATACGAGTATTGAAAAGGGAAGTATTTGATGAATTCACATGTGACATTGAATATGTATACATTGGGAAAGGTTTGTGAACTTATATGTGCTTATTCATAGTTTGCCTATTTTATGGAAATGGTGTTGATTCATGTGGTAATTTTATTTGTATATGGCTTACTAAGCTTTTAAAGCTTACTTTGTGTGTTCTTTCCCAGTTTTATAGATTATCAAAGCTAGCTTGGACATTGGGGGATCATCAAGAACCGTCATTACACTATCGACTACTTGTTGGTATTTTTGGATGCTTTGTAAATATCGTATATGGCATGTATAGGCTAGTAAGTTGATGATAAGTTTTGAGTTGTGATATTAGTCATGGGTATTGGCTTGTGAAATGATGTAATGTTGGTGTGTATTTAGTCATTTAAGTTGGCTTGATTTATGAGTTTGATAAGTGATATATGTTGTAATAGTTGCCTTGTGTTTTGGCATATTTGATATGGATCTTGTGATGGTTATGAGTTGCTCAACTAGCTAGACGTTAATTGGTGTATTATTGCTTGGAAGATGGCATGTTGTGGATTGATTTTGAGATGATGAAATGGTATGTCTTGTGGTATGAATTAGTTGATAATATGATGAGAATATGCATAAGTAAGTTAGGTGAAAAATGTTGGTTATGACATATTGATGTGGTATGTTTTTGGTTATGATTTTAGGGGTTGAATGAATGGTTTATAAATGGCATTAAAATGTGTATGAAATAGCATGCTTTGGTTGCCTTTAAATGTATTGAAATAGTATGAAATGATGTGGTATAGGTATGCTTGAGGAGGATAAGAAATGTGGCTTAAACCAAGCCTAATTTCGCCCCACACGGTTGAGCACACGGGCGTGTGTCTCAACCGTGTGCCTGCTGTAACTTAGTTAAACAAGTCAGTGAGTTACACGGCTTAAACACACGGGCGTGTCTATTGGCCGCGTGTGGCACACAGCTTGGCACATGGGCGTGTGGTCGGACGTTTGACCTAAGTCAGTATACCCTCCAGATTTCACATGGCCATGGCACACAGGCGTGTCTTCGACCATGTGATACAAGTCAGTATGTATGCCCTGTTTCCACACGGCCTATGACACAGGCGTGGCTGGTGGCCGTGTGAGGCACATGGCTTATTCACACGGACGTGTGAACCCTGTATGCATGAAAATTTTATAAGTTTCCTGAAGTTTTTAAATGTTATCGGTTTAGTCCCGGACCTCTTTTAAGCATGTTTTAAGGTCTCGTAGGGCCTTATAAGGGACAATGTGAATGTGTTGAATGGATTTTGATTATGAATGCATAAATGTATGTATTATGTATGTGAATGATGTGTATAATTTAGTAATATCTCGTAACCCTATTCCGGCGACAGATACAAGTTGAGGTGTTACACTTTAGCTATTGGACCATGTTTGATTGTTTAAAATTTTAAATACCAAATTGAAATTTTTTTCCATTATGTATGATATTAAAATATGAGGTATAAAATATAGTTAAATCCCATATTAACCATGTTTGACATGTATCACTATGTTATTTTACATACCAAATAAAACATGGAATGAATTTACACATACTAAATGATAAATTGTATATTTTATCAAATTTCAAAATGATAATTATAAGTAAAAAAAAAAAAATTAAGCACTATAATGGGATGTAACTTTTTTATCATTATGTAAATCTTAACCTTCCCTCGTCAAAGTTTCAATATGAAATCTTGATCCAATGATTTTGAAAAAAATTATATTTAAGACTAATCATGACAGTAACCTTTTATTTGTATGTATAAATTAGATATGAAGGATGATTAGTTGTGAATGGTTTTTGTTGGTTGAACACTTTTTCTATTACATCCATCTTATTTGATTATTGATTAGAAAGTGGAAAAGAAATGCATGTCAATCTACTTTTTATCATCCAAATCTTGAAAATCATTAAAGCTTCATTATTCTATGAAAACAGCAATTATATATCACAAATGTTTAGCACTATATATTAGATCTCATAATATCTCACATGCTTCTATCAATACAAAAAAGGTTTTTTTGTTTTTTTGGCTCTATCACATAAAATTTTATTAAACCATTTCAATTATTTGTTTAGATTCTTAATAAGTATACTCTTTTATAATTACTATTTGATATTAAAATTCACTTTTAATTGTTAGGTGAGATGGTAAGAGTCTCTCCTATCTTAATCAGTTCGATCTTCGCTCAAAGTATAGAGTAATTTTAAAACTTATGATCAATATTTATTTCCTTAATGAACCTACTTAATACAGAGAATTAATTACTAAACTTGCTCAGATAGATATTTTCACAAATAAAAAAATTTTACTTTTTAATTATTAAAATAACTCAAAACGTATATCGAAATGTCTCACTTTTTCTTTAAGGTGGAAAGCACCATTAATACATGGATGATGGTTTTAGGCAAGGCTTTTCAAACTAAAAACATTGTTGACTGTGAGAGACATTTTACCTTTTACTTTTGTGGAGTTTAATAGTCACTTATGGATTACAATTTCATTATACGGGTAGGGGGAAGCCAGGGGTTCTAAAATGTAAAATTATTTTTTAGGTTTTTAAATTTTTTTAAAAATTTTAAATTAGTAAAGATAAAATTATATTTTGACCCTCTTAAAATTATAAAAATTCGATTTAATCTTTTACAAATTTTCTGACTTCGCCCCTGTATGTGAAATTTTTACGTTCACTTGTATGTAATTTTATGTATCTAATTTTTAGTTAATTTTTTAAATGTATTTTTAATTAATGTAATTAGAGTAAGTAAAAAATTTCTAATCATTATTAAAGCATTTGTACAAACTATAAAAAAAATTTGATATACTGTAAACTAAACTCTTTTTTAATTGATTTTTTTATTTTTTCTTAGTAGTAAATAATTTGATTATAATATTTTATAGATAATATATAACAAAAATAAATATGATATATTATTTATAAAATTTTATATATGAAATATAAAATTGTTTATATAAATAATTAAAACTTGTTATTTAGAACTAAAGTAATACAAAATTTTCTTTTGATTCCTTATTGGTTAAAGGAAACATAATAATTTAAATATAAATTAATTCAATATAAAATTTATTTATTTTATTTATTATTATATAAACTCATTTATTAGAATTCTTTTAATAGAATTAAAATTCTTATTTATAAATATAATAAATTTTTAGTAACTAAATATTTTAATAAAATTAAATTTTTATTTATAAATGTGATAAATCTTATAAATAATTAAAAAAAAGAACTAAAATGATAAATTTCAACAACAAGAGATTTGTGTCCCAAAATACCTTTAATGATTACAAAAAAATCAAAACCTATATATATATGTTTAAGGTGGAAAGCACCATAAAAAGACTATGGTTTTGGGCAACCCTTTAAAAACTAAAATCATGGTTGAGAGCGGGAGACATTTTACCTTCACTTTTGAGGAGTTAGATCGTCACTTCAGAATGTGTGGTTAATATTGAGTTGAAGAGCAAATTTAGTTAATTTTGTATTTTAAAAACTACATTTTGAATCTTTTACATTATTTTAAAACATCACAAATCAATATTTTTGTCTCTTAATCTTTACCTTTTCAACTAAATTCTCCATTTTTTTTTATTTTTTTATTATTTATTTCGAAGACCAATTATGTAATTTTAGAGTTTTCCAACCATTCATTTCAACTATACTTTAAATGTATTATTCAATATTCAACGTGTTTCTATGCATTATTATTTACAATTTTTTTATACAATTTACACATAATATTTAATTATTTTTATATAAAAAATATTTTTGGTATAATTGATTTAAAAGCATAAAATATAATCAATGATATTTTAGCTCAATGGCAAAATTGAGACACTGAGAATTTTGGGATATCATGTTTTGGGTTTCAACTTACAAAAATTTATGAATTCTTATCTAGATTTATTTTGATTAATTATTTGTGTTTGAAATGATCTACCAACATTATCTTATCTTTTTTTTTGTTAGAGAATATAAAATAAGATTTAATGTGTTATTCATAGGAAAAATTCTTAAAAATATAATATTTTCTAATATTAAAAAAGATATTATAAAGTATTAAAATATTAAAATAATTACTAGAAATTATAAAAGTATTAAAAAAGTTTAGAAAATTATAAAAATATTATAAAAATTAGAAACTTATAAAAATGGAGAAAATTATAAAAATTATTAAAAAAAATTTACCACTCTTATTTGTTTTCCCTTACAAACTACCCTCATTCTATCTTTATTAATTTCTCTCTCATCGCCTCTCCTCAACCCAAACTATTATGTACCCATCACTTACCTTAAACTACTAAGCACTAAATTCAACATCATCAAAACCATTCACTTGGCCCCACACAGGTTTGATCACCATCGCACTTCAAGTTAGGGATGACAAAATCCAAATCGCTAAATGAATTCTAAACCGATTCATTTTAAATAGAGCAAAATTTTCTTTTGAAAAATGGATATGGGGTGGAAAATTTCTTTTTGATAGTGGGTATGGAGTAGTTATGGTAATTGCTTGCCCCAACTCGATCGCTTCACTATACGAAATTACCATTTTATCATTGTACATATAAACTATGTCACATCCCAAAAATCAGGTTCAAAGAAATTGGGTTAGTGAAACCAAGAGTGGTTACGTCCTTATTTTGAGTTAAAATTGTGAAAATGTTGTCAAGTAAATTGATCTATTTCAGTGGATAAGTGCTTTGGATGTATGTTTGAGGTATTGTGTTTAAATTTATTTTTTTGAAATTTTCACTATTTTTGTCCCTATCTCTATCTCTGCATATTTGGCTTAAATTTAATTTCTGCGTAAGTATTTTGATAGTGGGTATGGAGTAGTTATGGTAATTACTTGCCTCAACTCGATCTCTTCACTATACGAAATTACCATTTTATCCTTGTACATATAAACTATGTCACATCCCAAAAATCAGGTTAAAAGAAACTGGGTTAGTGAAACCAAGAGTGGTTACGTCCTTATTTTGAGTTAAAATTGTGAAAATGTTGTAAATTGATCTATTTCAGTGGATAAGTGCTTTGGATGTATGTTTGAGGTCTTGTGTTCAAATTTATTTCTTTGAAATTTTCACTATTTTTGTCCCTATCTCTATCTATACATATTTGGCTTAAATTTAATTTCTGCATAAGTATAGATAAGAATGAGCTTGTTGGTTTAATGGCAATTTGTATTACCCTTTGGTTTTTGAAAATTTCCCTAAAAATAATCCTAGAATTTCTCCACTTTTCAACTGTCCCATTCTCTCCATTTGCTTCTTTTCTTCTTTTTGTTCTTTGTTGGCTGTTAGAAAACTCATCTTCGTTATTATTTCTTTTATTTTCTTTTTTTTCTAGATATTTTCATTTTTGAACTTTCAAACCGACGTTAGCCTGTTACCGTTATTGTTTTCTTGTGCTTTTGTTTGCTCTATTGCGGTCGTTCTTCCTTGAGTTTTGTGAGGACTGTGTGTAATGGATTATGGAGTTGAAGTGTTTCGATCGTTGATAAGTATGATATGTATGTACCTTTTCTCTATAGTAGTTTTGTGTATATCTTCGTATGCAAATAAGGCGATCTTAGTGGTTCAACGGTTTGCGTTTTAACTGGTTCTGTGAAACTGTTGGGAGACGTGTGAAGTATTATTGTATTGGAATTGAGTTATTTTGGATTAATTGATTGTGCGTTATGATCCCGTTTAGGTGAAGATTTGGTATCGATTAATCTGTTGGTGAATTAAGGAATCGCTTGGTTGTTGTTCTTGGTAAGGAATTGAAATTCTTAAGTTGGTTTTTATTTTGTTGAGGATTATCGTTAGTGGTTGTGGTTGAATTAGTGATTAATCTCTATGTTTTGTTGCTAAAATTGTTGGTTTTAATTGTCATTTTAGGTTCTGAAATCCTTGTTATTGTGTGGTCAATCAGAAATAGCATCAGGTGTGTGATTCTAACCCAAAACGTCATTTAGAACTCAAAAAATCTGCTAAAATAGAGGTTGTTTTTGAGATTGTTATTCGTCACATAGCTGTGTGGTTGGCCATGTAAAGCACACAGTTGTGTGCAATTACACGGGCAAACCATATAGGCCGTGTGGGCCTATTTTTTAAAAATTTTCTCCTAGGCCCGTTTGATTTTGAAATTCGTAATTAGACCTTTCGTAGGGTTTGTTTGGCTTAAATAAGACTTGAAATGTGACATCTATTGATATGTGTCTGTATATGGTACAGGTAAGCTGTGTGAAAAATATATGTACGATTTTGTGTTCTGATAACTCTGAAAGCATGATTACGTATGAAAACTATGCATGACATCTGTTTATAAAATATATGTATTAGTTTATTTATGTATGTGTATTGGGATGAGTTTGATTTGTGATGGAGGAAGTGTATTTTGGCAGTATTACTGCAATTTTGGCGGTCAAATCGCAATATCTGTCTGGCAGCTCAATTGCACCTTTATGAGTGACATACCACCATGACCTGGTGTGATTGGATGGATGGACCATTGTAGTCCTAATTGGTGTGATTGGTTGGACGAAGTTGGTGTGTAGTGGATAGGGGTAGGATCTATGACTGTATCTATATCTGAATCTATGTTTGCATTTGTATCTAAATCTGAATATGCATCTGTATTTGAACCTGAAAAATACATCTGATTCTATATATGATAATATGTCTAAATCTAGATCTAAAAACATATCTGTTATTTATGTGTATCTGATTTGTTGCTTGGGTTGTGTTGCACACTGAGCTTGTAAAGCTCACTCTTTGTTTGTTATCTTCTCAGGTAACCAACAAGTTTAGAATCGGACGACGTGCGGGAGCTTGGATTGGTTCTCCATATAAGATGGTTCGAATTATTTTAATTAAGATTTCTAGACTTTTGAATTTTTGTACCAAGTTTTCAGATTTTTTTTTGTATTTTTGATCTGTTTGTTGGTTTTTGGGTGATCTTAAACGTAAAACTAGAAAATCATATGAATTTGATAAATTGGAATTTGGTTTTCAAAACTAAAAAAACTCTAAAAAGATCCGCTGCAAAATTAAGTATCAAACTAAATGCTTTTCCGTAAAATGAGTAAGTTCTGCACAAGAGTTTTTCTAAATAGCAATGTACGAGTTTTGCCAAAAATTAATATTTTCAAATCACGTGATTACTAAAGTTAGAATGCAATTTCTAAAAATTTCCGTTGTTTTTATAAGTAAATGTTTATGAGATCATGCTGTGAAATAGGTTTTCAAGTTTGAGAATTTCTTGAAACTCGTATGAGCTTGGTTAAATTAAGTTTTCAGATCACACAATTTCTAAGCTAGATTTTAGTTTTTCAAATGAGTTGAGGTAACTTCTCCAGACCCGGCCATAACGGCTAGGCCAGGTTTGGAGTGTTACAAACTATTAAAAGGGTAAAAATGTAATAACATAATATAGAAAAATTCCATATATTTTATATTTAAATATTTTTTGAAGAATTATGTTTAAATATTTATTTGACTTTAAAAAGATTAAAAATATTTAAGATACATAACAAAAATTAAATTGGAGCGAAGCAGGGTGGGGCGAGGCAGATGATAGAGTAGAGCGTGCTAACTGTGAAGTGATGGTGAATTTAGCAACATTTGCCTACACTCCAATCCTTTACCATCCCTACTTCAAGCTCCGATTTACTTACTACCAAAACCAAATACTCTAGACTTGCATAATGGTATTTTTAATTGATTTTTAATAATTTTGTCAAAAGTTAGCAATGTAAAAGTATCCTCAAAATTGATAAAATAAGTAAATATTAAGAGCTAAAATTATTATTATACCAATCAAATCATGTATATTTGGCAGAAAATATTAATATTATAATTAATTGTATTTAACTACTCATTTTTGAAATTAAAAAAATTAAATTATTTCGATTTTTTTGAGAGATCAATTTATTCAATACTTAAAATTAAAAGAGATTGAAGAGATATTTTTATAAAAAAAAATTAAGTAATTGTGGCATAATCATTTTTCATACAAATCTTCACATCAATTTCATATTATCTTAGTTGAAAATTTATAATTTAGATAATTGAGTATATTTCATAACTCAAAGGTTGAGTTGATGTTGATTTTGTTTAGCAACTTAATTCATTTTTTAATTATTTTAAAAGGGATTTTTGACATTTAAGTGCTTTTTATAGAAATAAAATATATCTGGAAGTATATATGAGATAGAGAGAATTACAATATATATATTTTTGATAAAGAGGAGAGTGTGTTAGAGATTAAGTTAAAAATTAATAAAAATTGATTTTTATTATATTAATTGTAATTAGTGTTTTATTTAATAATATCATTATTAAGTTATGATCATATCTGTTTTTTTTTACATAACAAATAAAATTATTTATAAATAGGAGGATAATACGCTTTAACATATTTGAACTCATTTTTTTCTTACATCAGCAGCAATGTTCATACTAATTGAGTTAAGACTCAATATTATTAAAAAAAAGTAAAGAAAAAAAAAATTAGAAAAGAAAAACAAGGAAAAAGAGCATAAAGGAGGAAAAGATAAAAACCACCAAGTGTGAAAGTGAAGGGTAAAAGAGTGAAAGGGGTAGTTTAGGGAAGATGTAAATTAAACATTAAAAACGATAAATAAAAATAATAAGTAAATATGGATCTTTCTTTCTCCCAGATGAGTTTCCGTATCCTAACAATAAAACATCTTAAAATCTATCTTTGACCACCAAAAAAAGAAGTACCCTCTCTCTCTCTCTCTCTCTTATTTAATACATATTTCCTTAGAATAAACATAAATAAATATTAATTAATAATATCTATATGGTAAAATAGTAATAGTATATATAACATCATATTGTGTTTGTATCAAATTTCAATGAATAACAAACACATACTGTTCCATTTCTTTCTTTCTTTTTATCAATTCCATATATATATATAGATTGAGTGGTTGGATCCTCGCTTCGTTTTTCACTCTTTTCCATCTTCCTCTTTGCCTTTGCCTTGTCACACGCAAACTCCAAGGGATCGGACCGCTGCCGATCTTCCATCCTACGGTTAGACCCTTTTCCTTCTTACGTCACTCTCTCTTTCTAACCCAACCTCCTTCTCTGCGCATTTCATTCTATTTCTTAATCTCAATCAATGTCGCTCTTTCTCTATTCGCTTTTTCCTGTTTTTTCCATTTCCTTATTATCTCTCTTTCTCCCATTTCTCTAATTTTCTCTGAATAATTGTTTCCATTAAGTGCTTTCTATTGTTTCCTTTTTTTTTTTTATTCCCTTTTGAAGATAATATTTTATCTTTTTAATGCTGTTTTGATTACATGCAATAGAACTTTTTGAGATTTGTTTTTTTTTTTTTTAAACCAATTCAGTTACGGGTTAATTTTATTTATGTACAGTTTATTTGCTTGCTTAGCTTAATAATAAAGGATCCGTTACTTTTTATTCTTCAACTATACTAATTTTGTTTTTTTCCCTTTTAGAATTTCCAGTCTTACATCATGATTTTGAAACTGTTATTTATTTGTGTTAAACCCTACAGTAGCTCTATTTAATTTATTAGAAAAATTAAAAAAGGTCAAGCAACTATTGTTGATCAATGACTTATTTATTTATTTTTGAATTGGTTTATAAGTTTAATTATGAGTTGCATGTGACTCAAGTTTTACTCTTGTTCCCAAGCATTTCTGTTTTCTATGTTTCCCGACTTAAAGAGTTTGCTGATTCTGTATATTGAAAGTGATTAATTATTATTCTTTTCCCATTATCAGAATGGAATTGGCTTTTCTTCTTTTTTTTCTGCAGTGCATATCGAATCCTTACTGGGTGCTATTCCATTTGGTCTTTTATTTATAGTCTGCTTAGATTTCTATATATTAATGCTTTAGTAGAGTTCTTATGAATGTTATTTACTTTTGCTTTCTAAAGTGTAAGAATTTGTGATGTGATGCTGTTTGCTTAGTTATGGGTTCATCATTGTTTGCTTTCTAAGTTTTCTGAGACATAAATGCCTAGTTACAAACTGTTCTTTTTTAAAGAGATTTTGTTAAGGTTGAAATCTCTCTTGTGGGTTATGAACGTATGGTTTAATGATACAGAAATGTTTCAATTTTAGTTCCATGTGAGGAGTATTTAATGCTCCTTGGTAAATTCTCTTCTCAAACCAAGTTTTTTAGAGGCATCTTAAAGTTCGGATCCTTTTTTATCTTGTCCTGCTATTGATTTTTTTTTTTTTTTTTTTTTGCTTTTTGATGATTAAAATGATCATCAGCTTTGAATACTGTAAGGCTAATAAAGCAACTATTTTGATAATTATTATGTGGTAGATAGATTGCAATGTAGAATAGCACCTTTTTTTTGTAGGAAAGTGGATTGTCACATCATATGAACTGGTGTTCCATATGAGTTTCAATCCTTGGCCAAGCTGTAGGGACCATAGCTTTAGAGATGGTTTACTGGTTTGCTTTCATCCTTAATAAGATTGTTTTTGACATCTTTCCTTACACCAGTGTACAATTTGTTTTGCTTAATTGGTTTTGCATTTTACGCATTCCTGCCCAAACATGTGGGTTGTCTTTGGTCATTCTGGAAATTCAATGTCTCCATTAGAATGCTTGTAGCTTTTGTAGTTACCAAATCTTCCCCTGCAGTTATGACAAAAAAGCTGGTTGCGCTACCTCAAAAATGTTACCAAAATTTTCATTTGTATGAAGAGAGATCTATGTGTCTTCACCTATGAAATTAATGTAAATGATTTAGTTAACATGGAACTTACGTTGTAGCTGTATAGTCTCCCCTTGAAACTGCATGAGTTAATAGGAGGCAACTACCTTTTTGTATTTTTGAGAAACATTGCTCATTAAGAAATAGCTTGATATCTACTTTTGGGAAACACCCACTACAAGTTTCTAAAGAGAGAGAGAGACATATGTCCTTGATGATACTTGCTGGATGTTGAATTATATCTTGGTATCAGACCTAATGAAAATCCTTCCCAAAGTTTTTTTTTTCTTTTTCTTTTTTCTCTTAACCATACGAAAATAGAAATAAAAGTGTCTTTTGGTGTTATATATATCTCTGATGATAAGAGTTCACCATCTCTTTTTTTAAAGGTTATTTTTTTGAAGATATTTTAATGCATATTCTAGTTTGCACTCTTCTTTCTCATAAAGTTGGTTAATGATAGATATGGCGAATGAATTTATTATATTCATATTCATATATGCTGTCAACACTCTTTCTTTAGTATTGTCTGCGGTACTGCTCTTTTTGCATGTGTAACTTCTTTGGATTAGATTTTCTCTTACTGTTGTTTGTAATATTGTCATTTTTTAAATTTCTCAAGCTCAATTCCCTGAATCTTACTTCTATTGTTGCACTGCAGTGTCTTTTTGAAACACTGAGAGCGTATGGAATCTAATGGTCATAGGAGGGTGAGGCGAAGGGAACATCTTGTCCGAGAAAATGGGGATACTGGTTTATCATATTCCATCGATGAACTGGATCCATGGACTGCATGGGCTTATAAACCTCGCACTATTTCATTATTATTCGTTGGTGCATGCTTTCTTATGTGAGTACACTGTTTAATATTTACTTCCTCTTAGCTTCAATTCAACCATAAGATTGTGCATTTCCCCCCTTGTTAGGTTAGCATACATATTTATGTTGTTAGTCATTTATCTTTCCTTGCATGTTCTTTCTGTCCGAGAACTTCTATATTTCTCTTTCCAATTATGCTCATGTTTTTGTTGCAAATGACTGTCAATCTTTTTTGGTTATCTTCAACTGTATGGTTGTCTGTGGGTCCTAATTGTGGAACTTGTTTCTGTTGCATGTACGTATGATCTGTAAAAGGTTTGCTAAGTAGAGGTTATTTCTTAGTTCCAATTAGTTTTTCTCCTAGTCTCCCATCCCTACATATTCCTGAATTTATAGTGTCACCAACATGTCCAGTGAATCAAGGTTTTGAGTGAGGAATGGGGTCTGTTTTCTCAAAAGGACACTGTTGGTCACAATGATGCTATAGTGTTGGAAGTTATTTTAATAATTTAAATCTCATGGCAACCTACATATTTATTTTGCATCTATATTATTGAACAAATATTATGCAAATATAGTGGTTTCTGTTTTCTATTTCCATTTTGTCTAGTAAAGTATCTGAACTGTGAGGCAAACATTCTTCGTATTATCTATTTGGCTAAATATCGCACCCTGAAATTATAAATTTTACTTTCATTTAATATGAATGTAATTTCTTATGATAGTATTCTATAAATGTTTTTTCTAGGTGGAACTTGTACCATGTCCTTAAGTTGCACCCTATTTTTTAGTTCTTTTACTTATGATACATGGCAGAAAACCATAAAGAATATGAAAAATTTTCTTTGTTTTATTTAAAAAAATGAACCTTATTTTTTTTTCTTTAGTTCAAAATTCTCTCAATTCTTATATTACTATTTATTTATTGTCTGTATATATCTTCCAGTTGGGCAAGTGGAGCCCTTGATCCTGAGAGCAGTGAGTCTGGCGATCTTGTAACATCTGTAAAAAGGTTCCACCTTATTTCTGATGGCATTTTACTGTCATCTTTTTACTTGCCAACACATTTTGAGTTTTTGTTCACGTGATTGTTTCTGTAGGGGTGTATGGGCAATGATTGCAGTTTTTCTAGCTTATTGCTTGTTGCAGGCTCCTTCTACGTAAGTTAATAGTTTCATTTCTTCTGTAAAACTTGTTATGTTTAACTGTTTTTCGATGGATTCTCTATTTTTTTTTTGTCTCTCTAAAGATTTGCTTGCGCATTCTTGTTATCTAGTGGTATGACTAGATTATTTTTCACCAGTAAGTCACCTTGGTCTCTGTAGAAATCACTTTTAAAAATTTGGGAGTCCAAATGCCTGTGAAATTGGATATGCTCATCGCTTTATATGAAGTAACATGGAGATGGAGTTAAGTATCAAAGGAGTAATCTCATTATCTTGGCTTTCAGTCCAATATTATATTTTCCTATCTAGTTGGACCGTAAAAGCCTTAGTTATGTTTATCAACATTTTATGATTATGCTGGCTGGAGAAGATGGGGAAAGACATCTATGAATTTTGTTTATGGATACTTATAAAGTTTAATCTGTGTTCCTTCTATTTTAGTTTTATTTATTTATTTTGGTTTTGTGTGTGAATCTCTGTTTTAATCTCCAGAGTTTCTTTTTAGTATTGTTAGAGGACTGCCGGTTTTATTTCTCTAGAAGACTAAAGATCATGATTTTAACCTCTTTGTAGGGTCCTTATTCGGCCACATCCTGCAATTTGGCGTTTAGTTCATGGGATGGCTGTTGTTTACCTTGTTGCACTCACATTTTTGCTTTTTCAGGTTAGTTTCCTTACGTTCAGATTTCCAACTTTATCTATACTGTTTTTCCATTGCAATGCTTATTCATTTATATTGTATGTGCATCTTTTTTGAGGAAATAGGTGCATATTTATATTCATCTATAGTAGCTTTTTTATGTGTTCTTGGCTGTACTGCACCTGGACTCTTTTAAATCTTATGACTCATGATTGTTAGTAACTGCCACCCTTACACTCACGTCACAGTTTAAAGCTTTTGTCTTTTGATATTGTTAAGTGCTAACATGTCATCAGTTAAATAAACACTCACATACAACACACAAACTGTCATACATAGTTGAATATATAATTGGTGATAGTTACTCTCAACTCTGTTTTCCAGAAGCGTGATGATGCTAGGCAGTTTATGAAGTTTCTCCATCCTGACCTTGGTGTTGGTACTGCTTTTGACTCAAAGTCTTCTAGTTTCATGCTTGTTCTGCTGTTATTAATATATATTGAAGTTTCTTGATTATTGTTTGCATCTTCATGCAGAGCTTCCAGAAAGATCCTATGGTGCTGATTGCCGCATATATATTCCTGAAAACCCCACAAGCAGGTTTAAGAATGTTTATGTATGGATCTTCTTGCTTCACTTGGCTTTTGTATTTTATTCTACTTCTTTTACCTCTTTTTCTTTAGTTTTTTATTTTAGTTGTATGATTGAGCCTACTATATGTTTCTTGATGTAAATTATGTGAATATATATTATTTCGTACATCTAACTTTTGTTATGCATAAAAAAATATTTCTAGGAAACACTATTTGATGAATTTGTAGTAGCCCACATCTTTGGTTGGTGGGGCAAGGCCATTTTAATCCGCAATCAGCCACTTCTCTGGGTCCTCTCAATTGGATTTGAGTTGATGGAGGTTAGTTTTTTGAATGGACACACATTGTTTTTCCTTTTGTTCTCTCATTTCTCCTTGCACGTCCTTGCTGTCTGTTTTGCATCGATAAACTAACTACTATGATGGCATATACAGTTTACCTTCCGACACATGCTACCCAACTTTAATGAGTGCTGGTGGGACAGCATTATTCTTGATATTTTGACATGTAATTGGTTTGGTAAGATCCTGCATTGCTATATCTGTTCCCCTTTGTATTTTTTTGTTCTTTTGTTAATCTTTGTGCTGTAGGCTGTAGCTTACAGGACTGTCTGCTTTTAAATCATAGAAGTGCGCTCTAGCAACTGAATAATATATATAAGCTGATTGACCTGGTTTGGGAATTCTCTATTTTTAGTTCCATTTTATATCTATTCGAATGTTTGTTAGAAAGTTTGTACGTGATTTGATAAAATAAAATAATTTCTAGTTAGGAATCATATTTTCTGCTTTGATATTTTAAAGTAGGAAATTTCCTCCATTTCAGACCAGTTCTGGGGTTCCCAGCCCCTATTATTTTGGTCATTATTTGGTTTTGGTTGTATGATGAAAATTTTGCTGCCATACTATTTGGTTTTTCTGGTTCTGCTGATTTTTCATGGATTTCTTGATGCTTCTATGACAAATTCATAAACTGGTTCACAAGGTTGCGATGTATTCACTTTATCCATTACTAGAATAGTAGAACTGATGCACACCGACCACATCTGTGAAAGAGGAAAGGCAGTATTTTTTTTTCATGGTAAAAAGGTAGTTTTAACTGAACAAGAGGACACGTGATTAAAAAAGAACTTAAATCGGATCCCATTCATAGTACCTTAGGAAGGCAAAATGATTGAATAACTAGTATTATTATTTTTGGTGAGCCTTATAACTCTTATTTTAATTATGTTACTTTTTTCTTAGTTAGATTTTTATGTAATTTTAATATCCAAGTTTTTGTTAAATAACTCTGTGACACAAAACTGTTACTCCTTGAATATAATAGTAGTATAAATGTGGGGTTGGGAACTCTTTTGTAGACCTTAATATGATAGTAGTTGTCTACTTCACTGTACTATTGTGATCTCACGGGCTAAGTCTGCTCTGCTTTTTGTTTTATTAGTTGCTGGTGTGGAATTAATGCGTTAATGATTTTTCAGCCTATCTTGTCAACATATTTGATTTGCTTGTAGGTATATGGGCTGGAATGCATACTGTTAGGTACTTTGATGGGAAAACTTATGAGTGGGTTGGTATAAGTCGCCAGCCTAACATTATTGGCAAAGTATGTTCCTTGCTGTGTAATTACTTTTTTATTAATGTTAAAATTGCAACAATAACTGTGGAAATTATTTTATATGTATTTTCAACCTCCTGTTTCTCATATTTTTCACTTGACTTGGGTTAACCTTTTAAATGCCGCCTTGTTAGAATTTTTGAATCTTTCGTAGGGCAAATATAGTTCAAAATTTTCCAAGTCATGCAATGGTCATTGCTGTTTGCTGTTGTCAGGTTAAACGAACTTTAGGACAATTTACACCAGCACAGTGGGACAAAGATGAATGGCATCCGCTGCTTGGTCCAATGCGTTTCGTTCAAGTTCTGAGCCTTTGCATTGTGTTTTTGACAGTAGAACTTAATACATTCTTTCTGAAGTTCTGTCTGTGGATTCCTCCTAGAAACCCTGTGATTGTGTATAGGTTGATCTTGTGGTGGCTAATAGCAATACCAACAATTCGTGAGTACAACTCGTACCTCCAAGACCGGTACTCTCCCTTTCTCTCCATTTGTTTTGGATGCAAATATATATTGTGCCAGAAAAATGTTTGATAACTCTAATGCAGAAATTTCTTGTCTCACTTGAACACTTGGTCCTTTTTTTCTTTTTCTTTCCTTCCAGGAAACCTGTGAAAAAAGTTGGGGCATTTTGTTGGCTTTCCCTTGCAATTTGCATTGTTGAGCTTCTCATTGGCATCAAGTTTGGACATGGTATGTCCGAAATCCCATACATAGATAGAGTCTTTGGTTTATGTTAATTGTTCCTAAAGTTTTTATGGCATGTCCGAAATCTCATCAGGTTTATATCCAAAGGCGATGCCACAATGGTTGGTAATATTCTGGTTGTCCATTGGAGTGACACTGGTTTCATTCATTCTGATTTGGTCATGGAAACTGCAACGCAATTTTGGCAAAAAGAGAAGATAGTTTTGGGAAATGCAGTAATACTATTACACTATTCTTTGGTTGTTATTTACTACTATCGGTATTGTATTGAGGTTTGTAAATACCGTGTATCAATCACTTGATAAATTGTATTGTAAATGCTTATTCTTAGTCTTAGTCAATAGGCAGTAAATCACAGATTCAAGTGCTAGTTCCATGCTATTTTATTCTTTCATGTAACCCTGGATGGTCAACAGTTTCACCGATGTCAAAGTGCCAAAATTTTCCCAACTTCTCCCACTTCTTAAAATGTTTCAGACTAAATAATACCCTCTTCATTATTTTTCCAAATTTGTAAAACCATTTTACTATGTAGCTTCCTGCCACTTTTAAAAATAATTTATAATTTTTATACAATTAATAAAATAAAAGTAAAAATAAGAAAACAGAGTGGGCAGACTTGGAAGGACGGTGTGGCTCTCTTTCTACATAATCCCACAACTTTGTTCACTATTGTTTCCACCTAGTTTTCCCTGAACTGAATACCATTGCTTGGCTCCTCAAGATGGTCTTACATCTGGGATATTGACCAAATTAAGCCTGATGCCTCCTGGTATCTTTACTTAATAAATACTATTATTATTGTTATTATAATTGTAAGAGGATCCACAAGTGTTAAAGACCCGTACAAATCTTTCTATTCCACCTGGTCCGTCCTCTTACGATCTCTTCATTTTGAGTCTCCCCTGTGGTTTGGAGGAGATGTGTATATCCGCCGTACGTCAATGTGTTGATGTCCAGGGAGCCCAGGCGCCCATTTCCTCCCACCAACACCTTATTTGTAAGTAGATTCTGGTGCACTCCATTTGCGAAGCTTTCATCTTCATCTGGTTGGCAGAGTGATTGAACTACATCTGAACTCCCACATTCCCTTCTATATTCTAGTATAATACTAGATAGCTGATGACACTCCAAAAACTTGTCAGGGATTGTCTGCACCAATATATACAGTGATGAATATCAACTAGTTGATTTAAGGTAACTACAGTTAATATAAGATAGGCTGTCTTTTACCTCCAGCATCCATCTTACATACTTCACATTATTTACATGCTGGTTCATGTCCAAATCACTCCTCTTTGGCTACAACATGATGAATATAGAGTTAGTCTCTCTCTGCTCACCTGTTGAAGCATAATTGTAAATTGTACCTTCAAGTCAGAGTTCACATGTTTTGCTTTATCATCCAACTTGACAATTTTGTCGGGAACAGCTTCGTTGATTGCTTGTTTCTGTATAAACCAAGGAGAAATTTCATCTCTCACTTCATCCGGCATCTTTGAGAGTCGCCGTGTTTGCTCGTTCATCATTACCCAAGTGCTGTTTCATCATGCATGCATGCATGTTTTATTTATAAACACACAAATTAAGGAAGGGATGGTAACTTTGGCTGCAAACATACAAGTATAATACCTAGTGGCACGTGCGTAAGTGCTGCCGGTGGCTTGGCTCCTGATTACCCAGTCTCGCCTCATCCCATTCTTCCCTGATGCTCCAACCCACGTGTCGATTTCGATTACCTCTCCCCTGAGCCAAGTACAATTGTAGTGCTTATGTAAGTACTCTAGTCTGTAAAATGTTGGCCAGGGCAGGAAGAGCTAGATGGGGTATAATTTAATTGAGATTAATTATTATTTTATTATCATCAGAAACGCTTTTAGTACGAGTGCATTATTTTATGATGAAAAGGCTGACCATATGGGATAGTGATCGACTTGGACGTGCATTCTTGAGACCACCCAAATGAGATTGTTCCTCATCATTCCATGTGTGGCCCCAAATCCATTGCTTAGAAGTCCAGACATCCACACATGATTTAATGCTGTTTCCTACATAACAGTAGTATTTATTTCTGAATATTAAAAATTAATTAATTCCCAAGCCTTATAATGTGATTGAAAAGGACTTTGGTTGAAAGAGCAAAGAAGCATATATATATATATGCATACAATTAGTTTAATTAATCACCTGGAAAAGGTTGAGGAGGCTTTCCAATGTAGCAGTTTTATCAGGGCCAACTTCGTAAGAGCGGACGACTACCGTCTGTCTATACCCAACTCCCCTTTCAGTGATGAGGCCTTGACGGTATGGATCAACCAGCTGCTTCTGCCTCGGAATTGTCTGCCGAATCTTCTCTTCGCTTATGTGCCCGTTTTCAAGGAATTGGATAGCACTGAGTGAAGTGGAACCTTCTTTTACACCAACTTCATTCAATAATGTATGATGCTTAATGGGCCTTCTTGTACAACTACTCCCATTAACGTTGATATTCACTCTGTAATCTCCATGGTTTTGAATATTACCATTCGAACCGGAACAATTGATGGAAAAGGAGACTGGACAAGAGAAAGTAAACATTGCTTATTTTTGTCTGCCCTAGGTGTGAAAAAAGTTTGGAACAGAGTAGGTGCCATTGAAATATTTTATAGCAATTTCTTGGCGGACCTTTTCAAGAAAGATTACCGGCATATAGAGAACAAAGTGTAAGGAGCTTTGTTATAGTAATTCTCAGTACAAAGAGAAGACACCCATTTGTCTTATTTTGTGTGTGTCTGATGAGATGAGTTCCAACAAATTTAACACCCGCTGCATCATCCTAGGATCCATCACGAATGCTTGGAATGACATTCTTCTATTATATTTATGGTGCTTTTCGAATAGGCCATATTTGTTGTTCTATAATTTGTCAGGTTCCAATGAAGAATCTCATGTATATGCCATATTGCAAATTAGACGAAGAAACAAACAAGAAGTTGCACAAGCTTCTACTCTGATAGAGGTACACAAATTAAGGGGGTGCTCTTCACCATCCTATTGATACAATGTTAAGAGTCTTTCTTGGGAAGCATTAGATCCTGATTCTCAACAACTACCATTGTCTTCCCTAAGTTTGACACAGAAGAAAAAAGTTGGCAATTGTATGTATGGAACTTGTGAGAATATTCGGTGTTGTACTCTTAATGATTTGTAAACCTCATTTAATGTGTAAATACGATTTTCGGATTAAAATTTTTTTATGAACCGAAGAGAAATAAAGAGAGTAGAGAATAAATAACAAAGAAAAATGTGGAGCAAAAGAAAAAAAATTATATTTTATTGATTAATAGGGGAGTTTTATAATGCTTTTTCAAAGTCTATATTTATAGAGATAAGAAGTATAAATGAAATAAAATTATTTCTATTGACTATTAGAGTCCTAAGTATATCAAATTTATCTTGATTTTGATGGAGATCCTCTTAATAATAAAATATTCATTATATTCCCTCTTGGATATCCATTGGTAGATATTGTGCCTCGTTAATATTTGACTAAGATAAAAACCTGTGAGGAAAAATTTCCTAGTGGAGGAAAAGAGTACACATATCTATGATATGTATAACATGTTGCCTTATTAAAAACCTTACTTAGAAAATCCAATTACACAACCTCAATTAAGGGAAAAATAGTACAACACCTATTTTCTCCCTCTCTTGACAACATCATATGATATCTGTAACACCTCTAACTTGTATCCGTCGCCGGAATAGGGTTATGGAGCATTATCGGACAAACGAAATATTAAACCATTCAAATCATATATTAATACAAACATAATCAAATTTCACTCAAATACATCCATAATGTCCCTTAATCGAGCCTTCAAGGCCATAAAAATACTTTGAAAACAGTTTGAGACTAAATTAGAAACATTTGAAAATTTTTGGAAAAAGTTGAAAAATTTAAACTGTAGGGGTTACACGGTTGAGACACACGCTCATGTCTCAGGCCGTGTGTACATTCGAAATAGGGACACACGACCATGTCCCAGCCCGTATAACTCACTGACTTGGGTCACACGACCAAGCCACATGCCCGTGTGCCAAGCCATGCACCCATCGAAATGACCTCACACGCTCATGTGCTAGGCTGTGTGCTAGGCAGTGTAACAACTTGACTTGTATGCATTGAACCTACAGGGGACACACGGCCGTGTCGCATGGCCATGTGTCACACACGGCTGAGACACACGTCTGTGTCTCAGGCCGCGTGGCCTCAAAATGAACCTTAAAATACAAGTTTACCATTTCAAGATTTCTTAGACCTCAAGAAACTCAAATACCAATTAAAATACCAATCCAAAATGACAATAATCAAGCCATAAACACGTCAAACCAACCTAAATAGTGTCTAACCAATGTACCCTCAATGGTACCACAAGTATATAACATTTTCACAACAAAGTAAACATCAATTCAATTCATCAACTCTTTCAAACAATACCCAATAAATATACCTAACAAAGTTAACACAATCACTACAATTCAAATACATATATATATCACACATACTAGCATCACAGTTATACCAATATGCAAGTTGGTTATATATACAAAATATCATTCATAATATTTACATAAGCCAAACATTGACCAAAACCACACAAAAGCCTATACATGCTATATAATCCGAATTGAATGTTTCAAAAACTATCGAGATAAACTGGATAGTGTGACTTGAGTGCCAATCCGATCGTCTAACCTTCCGAAAATCTACAATGACATTAAACAACACAAGTAAGCTTAATGAAGTTTAGTAAGTTCGACGAGTTAAACAAAAAACTTACCGAACTAACTATAATAAATCAAACAATAAAAATCATCCAAGAGAACTCCTTGTCATTCATAACTTCAATCGATAAATGCATCCGTATTCAAATCAATACAAAAATAAATAACATGTCTTTCAAATTCATTAAATAAATCACCTTATCGAGATTTTCCATTCGAAGAATGACTTACGGGTAAGAGTACATTGTCAACAGAAGCTCATAAGAGCCGGTCCTCCCAAATACGCCAACAGAAGCTCGAAAGCTGAACAGAAGCTTGTAAGAGTTGAATAGAAGCTTGTAAGAGCTAATCCACCCGAATCACACCAAACAGAAAGTATAACGCGAGAGTTCGCAACAAATGTTTAACCTTGGTTTACTTGGGTAAAATACCGATATCTTCCTCCAATACCATTTCCACTCCAAACCCCCGTCATAAACCAAATCACGACTGTACTCAAATCCGGTGTTCAATTCAAACTGAATATCCAATTTGATATTATAATTCAAAAAATAATTCATTTCCAACAATAGAATATATACATAATATCAATCACCAATTATTACAAATGTTAAATTTTAATCGTATGAACTTACCTGGACTGAGTTGTAGTAATTGCAGAAGTTCAATGACTATTCTGCTATTTTTTTTTTCCTTTTCCACGAGTATCTACGAGATCTTGATCTAAAATATAAAATTACTCATTTATTAGCATATATTTCATTTCTAATCCATTTTACAATTAATACCATTTTTTTTTCAAATTTGCACAGTCACCCCAAATTTTTACAATTTTTACAATTTAATCCCTTAATTAGTTAATTCATCAAATTAACTAATTTTCTCAAATCAATAATTTATCCAAAAATTCTAGGCCCTCAAAAATCCCCTAATAAACATCAAATTCACTATCCAACCTTAATATTTTGACATTTCTAGAATTTAATCCTAAAAATCAAAATTTAACAAAAATCACTTTACAAAATTATCACACAACACAATTAAAGCTCCAAATACATGATATTCATAAAAAAATCCAATATTCAACAATGACAACTTCTAAAATTTTTAACAGAATCAGAAACGAAGGTACGGGCTAGCTAGACCTAGTTGCAACGATCTCAAAACCATATAAATTACAAGAAACGGGTAAGAATTGAACCCACATGCAAGCTTCTATGCTCAATCGATTCTCCAAGCTACTTCTATGGTGTTTCGGTAATGGCATAAGAAGAAATGAAGAAGAAAAACTTATTTCATTTCTTCTAATTTGTTTTATTTAATTTCTATTTATTTACAATTATGCCATTAAAATCTCATTATTCTATCATTTTAATTTCTCTTGCCATCCAACACTATCCATTAGGGACTAATTATTATATTGGTCCCTCCTCATGTAATTACTAAGCTATTTAATCATTTAATTGAACTAATCATTAACTTTTGCACATTTTTTAATTTAGTCCTTTTTCTTTAATTAGCTATCTAAACGTTAATATTTCTAAACCAAATTTTAATATGGATTTAATAACTCTACAAATATTATAAAAATAATAATTACGAGTCAACACGATGAAAATTTGTGGTCCCAAAACTACTGTTCTGTCACCACTAAAAATCGGGATGTTACAATATCTCTAATCAACCGTAATTTATACATATTTTTATCCCATGCTTAGCATATTTATGGATGATTTTTCCTTGGTTTCATTGAATTTGATGCTCCTAATCCTTTAATTTCACGTTTTATACTCAGGAGAGCTTAGGATAGCAAAAAAAGCGAGAAATAGGGCAAAAAACGGACAAATTGGGCTTAAAACAGTGATTCACACGGCTTAGGCAATTCCACACGGGTTATCCACATGCCCGTGTGAGGCACACGGGTAGAACACATGCCCATGTGTCATGGCCGTGTCGACATTAATCCAAGTCAGAATTGCACATGGGCGTGGCACACGGCCGTGTCCTTGTCGAGCCCAAGTCTAGTTCTACTCGGAAAATGGCACTTTTGAGGGTTTAGAAGTGTTCTAAAGCCTACATAAACACCCTAGAAGAGGATTAAAAAAAGACACGGAGAGGGGAAGGCAAAAAACACTGAAGGATAGCCATCAGAATCAGCTCAGAGAGAGGAACTACATCAAGACAAAAGATTTTCATCCAATTTCCTAGAAGTTCTTTGGGTTTCTTTATGTTTTGTTGTTTTCTAAACTTTGAGATGTTTTCCATTATTATTATTATGAACTAAACTCCCTAAATACCTAAGGAAGATGAAACCTAAGACGAATCTTATTACTTTTTTTAATTTAAATGATAAATACTTATTCTTATTCTTAATTGTGAGTTTAACCCTTATTTTAATATTCCAGGATATTAATTCAGGTTTTTGATGTGCTTATACAGTGGAGGAAAAGACCTTGTTTAAGAGTAGATCATTCATAATTAAGCGGAGTTGAATGCAATCCGAGAGATAGGATGACATAAATCTGCTGGATTAGAGTCAAATCTAATAAGAGAATCCATAGATCGAGTTAATGCGACAATATGAATTTTAATTAGAAAGAGATTTCAATTAATCAACCTAGAGTCAGTTGTTTTTAGTCTCGAGAGAGATATTAACATAAATCAGGGATTCCTACGGAATAAGTCAAGTGAATAAATCGTCTAAGTCAAAGGTAATAAGTGAAGTTTAGGTGGATTCTTTCTTGGGTATTGTCTTCTCCACTAGTTTTTCTAAAGTATTTTCCAACTTCCATCTCTGTCTTAATCTTAGTTAACTTAGAAAATTAGTTTAGTTTAAAAACATCCTTTAATTCTTAGGCTAGATAATAAAAAAGTTAGTAATTACTAGTACTTTTAGTCCTCGTGGATACGATATTTCTGGTTTCACCATAACTATACTACTGTTCGATAGGTGTGCTTGCCTTAGTTAAATTTCTAGTTAGTTTCATGACCATCAATATCAAATTTTGCATATTTAATCGTGAATGCTAGCTTTTCAAATGGTCATTTGAATGTAATTTCTAAGCATTTATATCATCGTTCTTTTGAAAGTGATGAGTGGGGAATTTTTTTGGAGAAATACATTTTGATCTTTTGAGGAGCTTCAACAATAATCATAGTAAACTTTGATCATGATCCTTCTATAAAAATACAAATAGGGGTTTTGAATTACTTTATAATCTTCCTTTAACTACTATTCACTGAGTCAAATTTACCACATATTGAACAAGTTTTCAGGAATTTCTATATGCTTCTATCGTTCTAAATCTTTCAAGGATTTTAATATAAACTTCCACTATATAGTGATTCATATAAAAGGTTGTAACAACCATTAGATGTATTTGAAATCTTTCATGAACTGCTAGACTAAAATATCTAAAGGTTATTGCATTCACCACAAAAGAATATTATACCTTTCATAATCAATGCTAGAACTTAGTGAAAAAATTTATTTTTTTTATTTCGTTTTCACAAAACTATGCCTTTATACCTTTAGACGTTTGGGTTATTGGTCCAAAACCTTTGCGAATTTAATTTTACTTGAATTGCGTCTTTCCATTTTGGCCAATTTTGTAACACCCCTTACCTATATTCGACGCCAGAACAGGGTAAGAGGCATTACCGGACGTAAACACAAGCAAACATACAAAAATCGAACGTAAATTTCCATCCAAATTTAAAAATTTTCACATAAATTTGTATCGTCCCTAAGATGAGCCTACGAGGCCCAAAACATACATTGGGAGTGGTTCGGGACCAAAACGAGAACTTTTGAAATTTTTACAATACCTAGAGAATTTTCATGCTTTGGAGGGTTACACGCCCGTGTGGCTTGGGACACGCCAGTGTCCTCAGCCCGTGTAACTCTCTGTTTATGACGTCATCAACAAAATAGGGTCACACGGCCAAGATACATGCCCGTGTGCTAGGCAGTGTGGGCGATTTAATTTTCATAATTTTTCCTAAAATAGGTGCAAACTTCACACGCCCTAGGCACACACCCATGTCCCTGGGTCGTGTCTTTCACATGGCTGAGGCACACGACCGTGTCCCTGCTCCTGTAGGCAATTCGAAGCTAAAATTTACAAAATAGGGGACACACGGCCAGATCACACGCCCATAGAGCAAGCCGTGTGTCACAAATAGCCTAGACACACGCCCGTGTGTCTCCCGTGTGGACAAAAATAAGGCTATTTGCCAAGACTTTTTGCCACCCTTACTTGTACCAACCTACACCACAACAAACCTCACCAATCCAAGTATATACACACATAACCATTTCAGCCACCACCAAAACATCCACACATCAATTGCATGCTATTTTTTATCATCTACAACATCCCATACTTATCATCACAAGTCATGCAATAACCACATCCATGAAAGACAACATCATATGTATATATACCTAACCAATATTAGCCAATACCAAATGGCCATTTACAAAATGAATCAATTACCATTACAAGCCAACACATTTGGCCAAATCATTAATATGACACGTAATCAAAAAGACCAAGTCCCCTATACATGCCATACTCAAAATGTGAAATCATAAATACCCAAAAGATTAATTTGATAGTGTGATCGATGCTCCGACGACTTTCGATCCCCGAGTTAGTTTGGTGAAACTGTAACATTCCGAAATAGGGCCTAGTCGGAATAGTAGTTTCGGGACCTCAAATATGAAATCAAAATATTTATTTTATGATTATTATGAGGTCTAGAATATGAGAATATGCATGTGTTAAGATTTCATGAAGAATTTTTTTAAGTAAGCTGTCCAATTGGAAATCAGGAACTAAATTGAATAAATTACAAAACTTGGATTCTAGAAGCAATTTGTATGAAATTGATTTAGATTATAAATTAGAAGGTATTAAAGAGAAATTTTCCCAATTTCTAAGTTTTTGGACAAAAATGGGCTTGCATGGATGAAATTTCAAAGAAAGGACTTAAGGGTATTTTGGTTATTTAGCATTTTTAATGAAAAAAATAGAAAAAATAAGCCAAAATCAGCCATTTCTTCTCCATGGCTGCTGAAATTTGAAGAGTCTCCATAGCTAGGGTTTCCAAGCTTTCCAAGCTCAATAGTAAGTGCTCCCAAGCCCCGTTTTTAATATTCTTTGTATTTTTGAAATCCCGGTAGCTTGATCTTTCCATTTCTACCTATATTTCATGCTAGGGTTCATGTTTAAAAATTTACCCATGCATGAGTTGCTTGTATTTTGGTGGATTATGGAGGGGTATGAAAGTTTAAGGTATGTTAAACATGTTTTCTTCGGTGATTTTCATGAAAAACCCCGAAAGGGACTTTTTTGCAAAAGTTGTTAAATATGTGGTAGAAACATGAAAATAATGGAAAATGTCGGCTGCCATATGAGGGAAAAGTGTTCGGATAGGCTTGGGTAAGGTAGAAATTCCATGTGTTTCATTATACGAGCTTAAGGACTAAATAGTAAAAATGTCAAAGGTTAGGGGCAAAACAGTCATTTGGACCGGGGGTAGAAATTAAACTTGAAAAGTGTAATGTAGTGAATTAATGATATAATTTTGTTGTTATAGACCCCGAGGAACAAATTTTGGAGGTCGATCGAGGTAAATGCAAGGTTTAGGAATAACCGAAAATAGCTCCGAAACGAATACCAGGTAAGTTTGGATAACTCGAAGTAAACCTATAACATGCATAATTGTATGTATTGTGAATGCATGATAATTGCATTATTGATGACATGAAAATGTATGAATTGCATCTTTAATAATGAATTGTTGGATAATGTCTCGGTTGAGGTTGGAAAGGGAATTTGATGGATAAATCATGATTTACATGAGACTTGAGATTCTGCATGTGTTGCAGAAAAAAATTTAGCCTGGACTGGTAATCTGAAGATCTCAAGTATTAAAAGAATCTAGCCTGGACTGGTGTTCCTTGAATGATCGAGCCTCCCGAAGAATATGTGTGCATTGTGGATTTAGCCCGGACGGGTAATCCGATTAGAGTCTGAATTTAGCCTGGACTGGTAATTCAGATCCAAGCTCATTAAGAGTGTTTGTCGCGTAAGGGATTTAGCCTGGACTGGTAATCCCGACATCACCTTATGAGTTTATATTACGGGGGATTTAGGTTGGACTGGTAATCCCACCGTAAGATGTGAGGCTCATGGGAGTGCATATTCAAAATAATCATTCGTATGAATTGACGGTGACAGGACAATCCATTGAGATTTCTTAGAAACTCAACGGGACTATCACAAGGTATATGTATAAATGACATGTAAAATGATAAGCTCATCTAAGATAAAAATGTTCATGGTATTTGTTATGTGACTAACTCATTGATTGAGTGCATGTGATAGGGAAACCATTTTCATGTTCATTGGTTTCATTATCTATTATGGATGTATGCTAAACAATCGGTAAGTTTATTTTCCAGTTATTCGGGCTTACTAAGCATGTAAATGCTTACCCCTCTCTTTTCCCTACTTTTCAGAGCTCAAGGACTCATAAGGATTGGAAGACAATTGGAGAGTCAACACTTTATCATCTAGACAAGCTTTGGTATAAAGACATTTCTATTTTGTCCAATGGCATGTATAGGATTTTTGAGTTTTTTATTATATATGTCATTTGATTTGCCTAGTGAAGGCATGTAAAAATATGTTTATCTTTTCTTGTATATGGCCATGGGAAATCGGCTCATTTTAAAGTAGGCTATGCCCTACAAATCTATGCATGTTTATATTCATATGCGATGGCTTAGTTATAATTAGCAATGAGTTATAATAACGAGCCAATCTTAATATGTCAAGTAGACATATAAATCATTACATGTAAGATAAGAATTAACTTCGCATGTATCAAACCAATGACATGAGGTTCACATGCAATGAGGTTAATCAAAATTTCATACTTACAAATGGATGATTTGGCCCAAATATGCACTATAGTAATCTATAAGTGAAATTGGCTAGTAGAGGGTGACTTAAGACTTGGAAAATAGCCTAACAAGGTCCAAATGGGTAGACACACGGTGTATGCCTAGGCCGCATGTGACACACAGGCTACTCCCATGGGTGTGTGCTATGACCATGTGTCCCCTACACCTGAAATTTTAAGTCAGCATAGAGCACGGGCTAAGCACACGGGCATGTGCCTTGGCCATGTTTATTGAACAGAATGGTGAGGTTGAAGTCAGTGTAGCACATGGGCTTAGCCCATGGGGGTGTGCCTTGGCCGTGTTGCATACTGGAAATAGGACACGGGCGTGTTCTAAGCCCCACGGGCGTATTACACTTCAACTAAGGGAAATTTTCCTAAAGTGCCCCAAGTCTATCGAACAATTTCAGTTTTGTTCCGTACTACCCCTAGGAGTGTTTTTAGGCCTCGGAGGCCTATATAAGAGACAAAGTGCACACGTTTGGAAAGTTTTAAATTCTGAACGAAATTTAGAACCCGATTATGTAAGTTTGTAAAGGTGAATTATCGGTAACGCCTCGAACCCTATCCCGGCGTCGAATACGGACGAGGGGTGTTATATTTAGTGGTATCAAAGCTACAGTTTAATCAGTTCTAGGGCTACTGTAGAGGATGTTAAAGTTCACTATACATGCCATATTTTGAATCTTGATAGTGTGACATCTCCTAATTGTTTAAATTGTTTGAAATATAGTAAATGTCTTCCAATCGAGCACAAGATGAGTCTGAGGGAGTCGAGAGCCATGCTCCAGCTTTTGTACAACAAGTTGTATCTAGTAGTAGTAGGAGACTTATGCTTGAAGGCCGGGAAAAGGCCCGAGCCGTCTTTTTTGATATGATGGATGAATGGTTTGGGGATTATCTAAGGAATCGCCCCATCATACCACAATCGCCCCCACACTCTAACCAACCTGATGAGGATGTACCACGAGGTATGGCACCAGTAAGAATCGGTAAGGCCCTTGTAGATAAGCTTAGAAAGTATGAGGCTGAGGAACTCAGAGGAACTCAGAGCGAAAGTCGATGATAACGCTGAAAGAACTGATTTCTGGCTCGAAAATACTACACGGGTGTTAGATGAATTGTAATGCACACCCGAGGAGTGTTTGAAGTGTGCCGTGTCCCTCTTGAAGGATACTGCATACCACAGGTGGAAGACCGTATCCTCGGTAGTGTCGAAGGAAAATATTACTTGGAGTTTCTTCCAAACAGAGTTTTGGAAAAAATTTATTTACCAACGGTTTTTAGACTCGAAGCGAAATGAGTTTATGGAACTCAAACAAGGGAACAAGACTGTAGCGGAATATGAGAGAGAGTTCGTACGACTAAGTCAGTACGCAACTGAATGGGTCCAAACTGAATCAGAAATGTGTAAACGCTTCGAGAAGGGTCTGAATGAGGGCATTAAATTGTCAATTGGAATTCTTGAAATACGGGAGTTCACCGCATTGGCTGATATGGCCAAGAAACCAGAGGATCTTAATAATGAAAGAAAGCAAGCAAAGAGAGAGGCTCGAGTTACGAGCAAAAGGACCAGCGGTAAAACACTCCCATTTTCCACGAAGAAAGCTAGGAGCCAGCATGAATGCTCCACTTCATCAGTAGGATATTCGGGTAGAGCGAAGGGTCTTAGACGATGGAGTCAAAAGTCTTCCTCTCCGATGATGACTAGTGTGGGGAGAGTAGATGATCAAAAGTCGAAGTGTAAGAGCTGCAACAAATTTCACTTTGGAGAGTGCCGAGTAAAAAGTGGTGCGTGTTTTAGATGTGGCTATCTTGACCACTTTCTCAGAGACTGCCCAGATCGAATGGAAAGAGAAGTGGAAGTAACTCCGAAGTCGAGTGCTCCTATGGCACTAGGTAGACCTCCAAGATACCCTGGAAGTGCTAGTGGCAGTCAAGTCGCAGCTAAAGATACTGTAAGACCAGAGGCTAGAGCCCCGGTAAGAACATATGAGATACGCGCTCGAGAGGAAGCCGCTGCTCCTGACTTTATCACGGGTACTTTTTCCCTTTTTAATACGAGTATTATTGCTTTAATTGACCCGAGGTCGACGCATTCTTACATTTACGTGAGATTGGTGTCTAGTATAAATATACCCGTTGAACCTACAGAATTTATTATTAAAGAGTCGAACCCATTAGGCAAGTCAGTTCTAGTTGATAAAGTCTGTAAGAATTGTCCTTTGATGATTCAAGGTTATTGTTTTCCGGCTAACCTTATGTTGCTACCATTTGATGAATTTGATGTAATACTTGGTATGGATTGGTTAGCCCTTCATGATGTAACTGTGAATTGTGGTAGTAAGTATATTAAGTTAAATTGTTTGGATGGTGAGACTATACGGGTTGAATCAAGGGAATTGGGGTCGTCGCCAAATGTAATCACGACAATGGTTGCCCAAAGGTACATGAGGAAAGGGTATGAAGCTTATCTTGCATTTGTACTGAACACTAAGGAAACAGAGTTGAAGATCGAGTCTGTGCCGATAGTATGTGAGTATTCAGATGTATTCCTGGAGGAGTTACTAGGATTACCTCCTGAGAGAGAAATTGAGTTTGGTATTGAATTGATGCTAGGGACAACTCCTATTTCTATCGCTCCGTATAGAATGACACCAACCGAGCTAAAAGAGTTAAAAGCACAGTTGCAAGAGTTGACGGATAAAGGATTTGCAAGGCCAAGTTTTTCACCTTGGGGTGCCCTCGTGTTGTTTGTAAAGAAGAAAGATGATTCAATGAGATTATATATTGATTATCGACAACTGAATAAGATAACCATAAAAAATAAGTATCATTTACCAATGATTGATGATTTATTCGATCAGTTGAGAGGAGCCACTGTGTTCTCTAAGATAAACTTGAGGTCTAGCTACTATCAGTTACGTGTCAATGAATCGGATGTGACAAAGACAGCTTTCAGGACGAGGTATGGTCGTTACGAATTCCTTGTTATGCCGTTTGGGCTGACGAATACACCGGCCGTATTTATGGATCTAATGAATAGGATCTTTCAGCCATATTTGGATAAGTTTGTTGTTGTGTTCATTGACGACATCTTGATTTATTCCGAAAATGAGACAGAACATGCGAAGCACCTGAGAATTGTATTGCAGACTTTGCGAGAAAAACAACTTATGTTAAGTTTAGCAAGAGTGAATTTTGGCTCCAAGAAGTTGGATTTTTGGGTCATATTGTTTCGGGTGAAGGCATCCGAGTTAATCCATGGAAAATCTCTGCTATTGTTGATTGAAAATTTCCTAAAAATGTAACCGAGGTTAGAAGCTTTTTGGGCTTAGCCGGTTACTATCGAAGGTTTGTAAAAGGATTTTCTATGATAGTGACTCTGATGACGAGGTTGCTACAGAAAGATGTTAAGTTTTAATGGACGAAAAAGTGTCAGCAAAGTTTTGAGAAATTAAAGACATTGCTGACTAAAGCCCCTGTTTTAGTGCTACCTAAACCAGGAAAGGAATTCGTGGTCTACAGTGATGCATCCTTAAGTGGATTGGGTTGTGTGCTTATGCAAGATGGCAAGGTGATAGCCTATGCTTCACGGCAATTGAAGCCTTACGAGAAGAATTATCTGACCCATGACCTAGAGCTTGCTGCGATTGTTTTTGCCTTGAAGATTTGGAGGCATTATTTATATGGTGAAACATGTCGTATCCTTATGGACCACAAGAGTCTGAAGTATTTGATGACTCAAAAAGAATTAAATTTGAGACAAAGGAGTTGGTTAGAATTAATTAAGGATTATGATCTGATCATTGACTACCATCCGGGAAAGGCGAATGTGGTCACCGACGCTCTGAGCAGAAAATCCTTATTTTCTTTGAAAGCCATGGATACTTGTTTGACATTGCTTGATGATGGTTCGGTCTTGGCAGAGCTAGAGGCTAGGCCAACATTTATGTAGGAAATTCATGATGCTCAATTTAATGATGGTGGCTTGCAAGCAAAAAGGGCTCAATGTGAGTTAGGGACTGAATCAAATTTCTGGATTAGTCCTGATGGGTGTTTGATGTTCAGAGAGAGAGTATGCGTACCTAAAGATGATGAACTTATCCGAAAAATATTGCAAGAAGCACATAGTAGCCATTTGTCTATTCATCCGGGAAGTATCAAAATGTACAACGATTTGAAGAAAATGTATTGGTAGAACGGTATGAAAAGAGATATTTCTGAGTTTGTGTCAAGATGCCTGGTATGTCAGTAAGTTAAAGCTGAACATCAAGTGCCTTCAGGTTTGTTACAACCTGTGATGGTTCCCGAATGGAAGTGGGACAGAGTTACCATGGACTTCATAGGATTGCCTTTGACTTTGAAAAAGAAAAATGCCACATGGGTCGTAGTGGATAAGTTGACCAAGTCGGCTCATTTTATTCCAGTAAGGACATATTATTCCCTTGATAGACTGGCTGACTTGTACGTTTCTGAGATAGTAAGATAGCACGGAGTACCATTATCGATTATTTCAGACAGTGACCCAAGGCTCACTTCGAGATTCTTGAAAGAGCTACAGGAAGCCTTGGGTACGAAGTTGAGTTTTAGTACAGCTTTTCACCTTCAGACCGATGGTCAGTTTGAGCGAACGATTCAGATTCTTGAACATATGTTACGATGTTGCATCCTCGAATTTCAGGGTAGCTGGGAAAAATATCTGCCATTGGTAGAATTTGCCTACAACAATAGTTTCCAAACAAGTTTGAAAATGGCACCATATGAGGCCTTGTATGGCAGGAAGTGTCGAACTCAATTATACTGGATAGAACTTAAGGAAAATCAGATTCATAGAGTGGATCTGATTAGGGAAACTGAAGAAAAGGTTAAAGTAATACGAGACTGTTTAAAAGCGACATCGGATAGGCAAAAGTCTTATGCTGATTTGAAAAGAAAAGATATTGAATTACAAGTTAGGGACAGAGTATTCTTGAAGGTGTCTTCATGGAAAAAGGCGTTGAGATTTGGTCGGAAAGGTAAACTGAGTCTGCGATTTATTGGACCTTACGAGATCACTGAAAGGATTGGACCATTAGCCTATTGCTTGGCATTGCCACCCGAATTGGAAAAGATTCACGATGTGTTCCATGTATCCATGTTAAGACGATATCAATCAGACCCCTCTCATGTGATTTCACTAGAGGAGATTGAGATTGGACCAGATATGACTTACGGAGAGGAACCAGTCAAGATTTTGGCCCGAGAGGTTAAACCGTTGAGAAATAAAAGTGTGAATTTAGTAAAGGTTCTATGGCACTAACATGGTGTGGAAGAAGCTACATGGGAACGAAAAGAAGCCATGAGAAACAAATATCCAAACCTACTTACTGGTAAGACTTTCGGGGACAAAAGTCCCTAAGGGGGAGAAATGTAACATCCCAAAATAAGGCCTAGTCGGAATAGTAGTTTCGGGACCACAAATCTGACATCAAAATATTTATTTTATGATTATTATGAGGTATAGAATATGATAATATGCATGTGTTAAGATTTCATGAAGAATTTCTTTAAGTAAGGTGTCCAATTGGAAATTAGGGACTAAATTGAATAAATTGCAAAACTTGGATTCTAGAAGGAATTTGTATGAAATTGCTTTAGATTATAAATTATAAGGTCTTAAAAATCAATTTTCCCAATTTCTAAGTTTTTTGACAAAAATTGGCTTGCATGGATGAAATTTCAAAGAAAGGACTTAAGGGCATTTTGGTCATTTGGCATTTTTAATGAAATAAAATGAGAAAAATAAGCCAAAATCAGCTATTTCTTCTCCATGGCTGCCGAAATTTGAAGAGTCTCCATAGCTAGGGTTTCCAAGCTTTCCAAGCTCAATAGTAAGTGCTCTCAAACCCCATTTTTAATGTTCTTTGTATTTTTGAAATCCTGGTAGCTTGATCTTTCCATTTCTACCCATATTTCATGCTAGGGTTCATGTTTAAAATTTACCCATGCATGAGTTACTTTTATTTTGGTGGATTATGGAGGGGTATGAAAGTTGAAGGTGTATTAAACATCTTTTCTTAGGTGATTTTCATGAAACCCCGAAAGGGACCTTTTTACAAAAGTTGTTAAATATGTGGTAGAAATGTAAAAATAATGAAAAATGTGGGCTACCATATGAGGGAAAAGTGTTCGGATAGGCTTGGGTAAGGTAGAAATTCCATGTGTTTCATTATACGAGCTTAAGAACTAAATAGTAAGAATGTCAAAGGTTAGGGGCAAAAGGGTCATTTGGACCAGGGGGTAGAAATTAAACTTGAAAAGTGTAATGTAGTGAATTAATGATATAATTTTGTTGTTATAGACCCCGAAGAATAAATTTCAGGGGTCGATCGAGGTAAACGTAAGGTTTCGAAATAACTGAAACACAGCTCCGAAACGAATACCAAGTAAGTTCAGATAACTCGAAGTAAACCTATAACATGTATAATTGTATCTCTTGTGAATGCATGATAATTGCATTGTTGATGGCATGAAAATGCATGAATTGCATCTTTAATAATGAATTGTTGGATAATGTCTCGGTTGAGGTTGGAAAGGGAATTCGATGGATAAACCATGATTTACATGAGACTTGAGATCTTGTATGTGTTGCAGAAAAGGATTTGGCCTGGACTGGTAATCTGAATATCTCAAGTATAAAAAGGATCTAGCCTGGACTGGTGTTCCTTGAATGATCGAGCCTCCCGAAGAATATGTGTGCATTGTGGATTTATCCCGGACGGGTAATCCGATTAGGGTTTGAATTTAGCCTGGACTGGTAATTCAGATCCGATCTCATTAAGGGTGTTTGTCACGTAAGGGATTTAGCCTGGACTGGTAATCCCGACATCACCTTATGAGTTTATATTGCGGGGGATTTAGCTTGGACTAGTAATCCCGCCGTAAGATGTGAGGTTCGCGAGAGTGCATACTCAAAATAATCATTCGTATGAATTGACGGTGACTGGATAATCCATCGAGATTTCCTAGAAACTCAACAGGACTATCACAAGTTATATGTAAAAATGACATGTAAAATGATGAGCCCATCTAAGATAAAAGTGTTCATGGTATTTGTTATGTGACTAACTCATTGATTGAGTGCATGTGATAGGAAAACCATTTTCATGTTCATTGGTTTCATTATCTGTTATAGATGTATGCTAAACAATCGGTAAGTTTATTTTCCAGTTATTCAGAATTACTAAGCATGTAAATGCTTACCCCTCTCTTTTTCTTGCTTTTCAGAGCTCAATGACTCATAAGAATTGGAAGACAATTGGAAAGTCAACACACTATCATCTAGACAAGCTTTGGTATGAAGACATTTCTATTTTGTCCAATGGCATGTATAGGATATTTGAGTATTTTGTTATATTTGTCATTTGATTTGCCTAATGAAGGCATGTAAAAATATGTTTATCTTTTCTTGTATATGGCCATGGGAAATTGGCTCATTTTGAAGTAGGTTATACCCTACAAATCTATGCATGTTTATATTCATATGTGATGACTTAGTTATAATTGGCAATGAGTTATAATAACGAGCCAATCTTAATATGTCAAGCAGACATATAAATCATTACATGTAAGATAAGAATTAACTTAGCATGTATCAAACCAATGACATGAGGTTCACATGCAATGAGGTTAATCAAAGTTTTATACTTACAAATGGATGATTTGACCCAAATATGCACTATAGTAATCTATAAGTGAAATTGGCTAGTAGAGGGTGACTTAAGGCTTGGTAAATAGCCTAACGAGGTCCACATGGGTAGACACACGGGCGTGTGCCTAGGCCGTGTGTGACACACGGGCTACTCCGATGGGTGTGTGCTATGATCGTGTGTCCCCTGCACCTGAAATTTTAAGTCAGCGTAGAGCACGGGCTAAGCACACAAGCGTGTACCTTGGCCGTGTTTATTTAACAGAATGGTGAGGTTAAATTCAGTGTAGCACACGGGCTAAGCCCACGGGCGTGTGCCTTGGCCGTGTTACATACTGGAAAAAGGACACGGGTGTGTTCTAAGCACCACGGGCGTGTTACACTTCAACTAAGGGAAATTTTCCTAAAGTGCTGCAAGTCTATCGAACAATTTCGGTTTTGTTCCGTACTACCCTTAGGAGTGTTTTTAGGCCTTGGAGGCCTATATAAGAGACAAAGTGCACACGTTTGAAAAGTTTTAAATTACGAACGAAATTCAGAACCCGATTGTGTAAGTTTGTAAAGGTGAATTACCGGTAATGTCTCGAACCCTATCCCGACGTCGGATATGGGCGAGGGGTGTTACAGACATTATAAGAAAATGGAAAGGAAGGGGAGTAAACATAAAGCTTAGTAAGTTCACATGCAATAATAAATAATATTAAGCAACATTTAGCGTAAATATCATACAATTTAACTTAACTAAAATCACATATTTATCATCATGGTTTCATAAGCATAACTTTATCATTCTTAATCTTACCAAAAGCTCATCACTTAATAAGCACATTCTTATGAGTTTTTCGTACATACCTATACCAATTCATGATTTAACATACTCTTTCTTGTTCTTGACATACCCGTTGAACACTTGGAATACTAAACGGATACATGGAAGGTCTTTGCACACAAGTGCCACATATGTAGCTATAGCATTTCGTATCACATAAAGGCTCGCTTTCGAGCTAATCACGAGCCTGCTCACAAAAGCTGATGGTCAAGACGTAACTACGCAGTGCTGCTCACACAAACTTTCAGGTATCTGCAACACATGCCGAACTACCCAACCATTGGTAGACATACGAAACTAGCATCCGGACCACATAAATCACATATATCACAAGGGTTCCTAGTGACATGTCACTCGTATCCTATTCTATTGCTAAGGTTCATACGAGATTTTCTCTTTCTTATTGGATCTTGTCGAATGTATTCATCGACTCAATTATACAATTCATACAACATTAATGCATTAAAAATATGATTATAATATTGCATTATTTACACATGAACTTACCTCGGTACAAAATACGACTAACTAATTCGATTTAGTCCACAACCATATTCTTCCCCCGGTCTAGGTCCGAACTCTGTTTTTCTTGATCTATAATAGCAAATTTAACTCATTTAATTATCACATTATTCAAATCAGTCCAAAAACCATACTTTGGAAAAATTACAATTTTACCCCTAAACTTTTACATATTTACAAATTAGTCTTTAGGCCCGTAAAATGAAATGTACTCATTTTCTTTATTACTCAAGCCCAGCCAACCCACACACATGCTCATATCAGCCCACATTTTTCATAAAAATCAAATTTTTACTACACATTTTACAACTTTTACAAATAAGTCCTTTTTAGGTGTTTTCATGAAAAATCACTTAGTAAAAGTTGTTTTTCACACATCAAACTTCCATAATTTACCATGAAACATCAAAATACATGCATTTCACACATGGGTAAGTTTTTGAACATGAACCCTAGCTCAAAATAATGGTAGAAATAGCTAGATCGGTTGATGACAACTTTAAAAATTCAAAGAACATTAAAAACGGGGCTATGATGCACTTACTATCAAGCTTGAAAAGTGAAGAAACCCTAACTATGGCTTCTTAGAAATTTTGGCACCCACATGAAAAAGATGAGCAAATTTTTCTTGATTTTTCCCTTTTTAATCTTTTATTAACCAAATGACCAAAATGCCCTTTTTACTAAACTTTCAAATTTTATCCATGCATGCCCATTTTTGTCCATAAAATTAAAAATTGGGAAAATTGCTATTTAAGGACATCTAATTAATAATCCAAAGCTATTTCATACTTAAAGCTTCTAGAATCTCATATTTTGCAACTTTTGCAATTTAGTCCTAAAAGTTAAATTGGACACTTATTCACAAAATTTCTTCATGAAACTTTCACACAATCATGCAAACATGTCATGGACCTCAAAACAATCATAAAAAAATATTTGTATTTCAGATTTGTGGTCTCAAAACCGCCCAAAATCGAGATGTTACAAATTTATTTCATGTCTATATTCTTGACAAATTTACTCAAGATCCTTATTTTCTTTCATTATTTCACCAATAATATTCCATGAAAAATCATTGTCGACAAGTTTTCATTTTGGTTCCATTTTTTCTCTTATTGATATAATTTATCGAGATCTTTTTATTTTCATTATTTCCATCGTCAATTTCAAGTACCTAAATCACTTTTGGAGTTTTAATAATTGGTTATGTCTTGGATCTCTTCTGGAGCAGATGCCTCTATTATATGACCATCTTGATTTATTATTTTCTTTTATAAGAATTTTCATCTTTGAAACCAATTGATCTACCATGTTTTAGGCATGCATTACTTTCAATTTCTAATAGATTGTCCTACTGAGACTTTGATTCAAATAAAAACATTAGCAAACATATAAGATTTGGTTGTTCTCATTAGGTAAAAAACTACATCTGACAGTTAACTTGCAACAAAGTGAATTATCTTTTTGAGCTTCTGATTCAAATTACTTTCTATGGGGATATAAACAATGATAATTCATATTCAAAGTAATTATTTCATCTAGCTATTATTTCTCTTCCCTAATGCAGAGAAAGCTATCAAATCAAAATAGTAATCAACTTATGCTATAATTGAATCTTCAATTCGATCAAACCATCTAACAATAGAAGAAGATTCATAATTAATATATATTCAAAACTTTCTTTGAATACTCATTTTGTGCATTATAGTGGAGCAACTTGTTGGAAGACTGAGTTTGGAAAATGCAACACAAAATAAGTTTAAAAGAAAACCAGAGTTTTAAATAATTTTCCAAAAAGAAGAACTTGGTTTTATTATCTAAAGTAATAAACACTTAATCAAAATTGTACCTTTATAATTCGTCTAGGATAAACATTTTGATCGAGTAGTCTTCTCCACTATCCTTAAGCTCATGTCTGCTAAGTGTGGACTTCTTTCGAATTAGAAATTTTTTCACAAAATTACATGTTGGGGAATTTCATAATTTTTCTAAACTTCTAGGGTCAAGTTGTAAATGACAAAAATATCTCTAGAAATTTTCTGAAATAATTTCTTCAAAGAATTTTTTCTCTATAACTTTTCTTGAATTTCAGTGTATGAGAATAATGACCCATGCTCTCTTTATATATGGAGAGTTTAGAGAGAGTTCAACTAGGATTAGAATTAATCACATTAATATTAAATTAATAAAATATTATCTAAATAAATATAAAATAAAATAAAATATAATATATTAATATCTAAATAAATATTAAATTAAATTAAATATTAAATTCATTAAAAAATATTATCTTTGGAAAAGTTAATTTGAATTTAAGTTACCTGATAGAGTCCCACCAAGAGTTTAATTTTTTCATTGCTCTACTACTGAAAAACCACTGCCGCTGACCATCCATCGGCCGCCAGGTCACCTCTTTTGTAGTTGTCGTTCCTGACAATGCCATTGTCAGTGTCATTCCTCCCCAACACCCCGAACCGTCATCGTTTTACTTGAAAGAGCCTGGCTGGTTCGGCTTCTATCGGTTCAGTCTAGGCCAGTGACGACCCAACCAGTCTAGTCTAGCCACCTGTTAGTCTATCGGTCCAATTTTATACACAGGGCCCAGTTCAACCTGTAACACCTGAAACCCGGCCTAGACATTATGGCTGAATCTAGATATGTTACGAAGAAAAATTTATAAAACGACTTCCTTAATATTTGCAAATCATGATAAATCGTTGTTAATTATTGAGTCCGATTTTTTTGGAAAACTTATTGATATACTTGTTTGATTTAAAATCATTGTTCATTATGTTTTTCTATTAAATCGAGGGTTTTTCAGTTGAGTTTCTTCAAAACATTATATTTTCGCAAATCATTCTACTTCTTGAAAATCGTTGGTTCAGTAAAGTTTTCGTTTTCAGAAAAACTATTTTATCAGTTGTTGTGCTAGAAAAACCAAAATGAAATCCAAATCCAAAAATAGCCCTAAAAAGTCTAGAGAGAGTCTCAAAATTAAAAACTCTCAGGAACCAAAAAAGTTTAAACAAATTTTAAAAGAATGAAACTTTTACGGAAAGTGGTCGCCACTGAGCCTCCGTCACACCGACTCGCCTAAATCTGAGGGTTACCTGAATAGAACAGACAAACAGAGAGTGAGTTTTGAAAACTCAGTGTGTAACACGTATGTAAATAGAAATTCAGACTCAATTTTATGACAGAACATACACAGGTGTAAATCTTCTACAGAATTAGAGTTATACAGAATCATACAAATACAAATATGAAAAATCCTACCCCTATCCTCTACACACCAACTTCGACCATCCCATCACACCATGTGGGGTATAAAGCACCTACCCAACCGTACACACCGCATAGTGTCTATACAACACTTTTTAGAATAATCGTAGCAATGTTGCCAGTATAATGGCGAGGTATCGCCTCACACTAAACACTTCCTCCTCATAATACAAAACCTGCCCCATAGCCAGATACAGATAGAATATCAAATAACACGAATTTACAGATATCATAATTAACATATCATGGATGCTCATATAACAGATATTACACATGCTTATACATAACAGAATAGATCATACATACCGTATACCATAATACTCATATTATTATTCTTTTCTTCAATTTCAATATAATAGAGTAGCATATTTCATGCTTTAATGCTTATACCATACATACCGACCCTAGGGAAAAATTCTGAAATTTGGGTCCACATGCCCGTATGGGCCTACACGCCTTTGTGGACACATACCCAAAATGGCCTTTTCCCGCGTGGCCCACACGGCCTGGCATACGACCCACACAGCCAAAAATGGCCTACACACAGCCTCACACTCACCCATCACATAGTCATGTGTCACACACGGCCTATCACATGGCCATGTGGTGTCGACATATCCAATTTTTGGCTTTTTTCGGTCGTCATTTTTCGAGTTTCTCGTTACACACCTGGCTCAAATTTGATGCAAATGCTCCCACGACATAACCAAAACATAAAATTCATCAATAAAATGCCTAAAATCAGTCTTAATTCCTCAAATTCAATCGAGTCACCACTCAGATTCTCTATTAACTAATAATCTGTGACCATTAGCATGGACTACAACACAACCATAAACAATTTCTACTAAAAGATTGCACTCATAATCGTTTCAAATGCCTACCCACGTCTACGGCAGCTCATAAACTTTACTACGCAATCAGAGATCCTCAGATTTCTTGAATATCACCTGGCAAAACGATACATAGACTCAACTTATACATCAAACCGAATACTAAGACATCAACAAAGATTTCTTCCAAAACCATAGCGAGCCCTTACCTACGAAGCTACATAAAGAAACCAAAGATTCGAAACACAATGAAGAACAAGGATTTGTGACCAAAATCGATGAAAGTAGAAAAAAGAAAAGGTAGAGAAACGAAGAGAGAAGAACGTTAAAAGGGAAGAGAATTTTGTGGAAACAAAAATAAAAATATTATAATATAATATCCCAACTCCCACTCCCCATTAACTAACAAATCCCCCAAAATTGACCCACTAATATTCATCTATTACCATAGAGTATCAGTTCCATCCAACTTCTGCTACACAACTGGCACGCTCATAGAAGTAAAATATAATATTCTTTGCTCACATAGGGGTTCTAACACAAGACCCTAAGGTAAGCTAACACCATACCACTTGAACCAGCAAGCTCATTCTAGTATGAGTTGACTGAAAATATAACATAAGCCAAGGAAAAAAAATAGAAAAGTTTCCAACAGTGGGACTTGAACCCAAGACCTCTAACACACAAAAAGATCACTTTACTACTGAAGCAGATACTTAATTATGAAAGAATTCATAAAAATAAGATTAAATAAATTAGGGTGTTACACAACCAATTTTTGGGTTTTAGTTCTCGAGTTCAATTTTCGATATTGAGTCCAATTTTCAAATCCAATTACCCATCGGGCTAATTGTCTGACTTGAAAATTAATTTTCAAAAACAACATATTTATTTAATTAATTTGATTAATTTAATTTTTTTTGATCAAAATTAGTTTTCCCAAAAATCACTCAGATTTTCGAATTAATTTTTAAAGAAAATTCTTTAATCAAATTCTCTAGTTGAAAAATTCTCACGATTGCCTAATTTAATTCCACATCGAATAAATTGACTCAATTAAATTATTTCCAAAGTCATAGAATTTTCTTTTAATTCAAATGTAGTTCGATCGAGCTTTTCTTGAGCTAGCAAATGGACCAATTGGACATATACAATTAGGATCAAGTAATTACAATTATGTCCAGAAGCATCGTTCTAATAATTCACAATTTACTTAATCATGGAGTCAATCAACAAGAAGTACCATGATTGAAAACTCCTTATTGTATATTCTTTACGAAAGGAATTTATCCAACTGCGTTGTCTAATGATCTCATCATATGTGTGTTACCCTCATATGATATCCTTGATTCTTTTGAGTTAAATCTATCCACTTAATACAATCCTATTTTATATCATTGTCACAATTGTGTCTTCTTAATGATTAATATGATCACTGTCAACAAATGACTGTGATAAATTGCTCATTCGAGAACAAGCAATCCGTTGCCACGTTCTATATTTTTCAATCCACACAATGCTAATGAAAGGATATCGTTAACTCTTTAATCGAGCCATGAAATCCATTGTTGCTAGTAAAGTCATACCATACACAAGTCATGTACCCAACATATTAGTTATTGACTCGATCATCGTTAGAGTATAAGCCTCCACTTATATCAAATAACATAAGTTACATACACATGGTCAGTGAATAACTTAGGATTCAGGTAAGTCATACCATGAAGATCATAAGTGAATTAATTTACAGTTGGATTCAGAATTAATTCAACTTAGGTCCAGTCCAATGTATCATTCTTCTAGTGAGTACATCTTTCTCTCTGCTCATGGAGCCAACTGCTCCAATAACCAAGATTAATCATCCCCCTAATTAGAATTGTAGGTGACATAATAATTCTTCTATGTATTTGAATCAAATGCTCACTTTGATTCTTTTAAGAGATTACAGTGAGATTACAGACTCTTTTGGATTATCTGCTGAAGTAAGTTATCTTTCTAGCAATGTAAACCTTCTTACAGTGCCACTTATCATCAACTTGAACTTAGATAGTCAATGAGCTAATATTTGTTTGTCATAATTTCACTATGTATGCAAAATATGAAAGAAAAAAAAAAAAAAAAAAAGATGTAATAGTGAAATGTGAAATTAACTTTTTTTTATCCATCATTCGAATACATAGAAAATAGTTACATGGTTGATACAAAATGAGCACATTTCCTAACATAACTTAAACATATACCGCACATTTAAAAATTCTAAAACGGCTCGTATTTGACTCTAACCAAAAACCAATTGTAATGAGGAATATTTATCATAACTTATTAACATGATGCATGTCGATTCATGTAAAATATCATATACTTATACATGTATATAAAAACTTTTCTTCTCAAAAGATACGATTTAGCTACTAACTGGAGGGATTGAGTCATTAATTTTGCTAAACTATTTTATACACAAACATCAAGCTTTGTGATATTTACTTGCACCAACAATCTAACACATAATGATCATTGAAAGTTTGAAAAATAAACTCACCAACATTAGCAAGAATTGTCTCGATTGCATGATCTAAAAGTTTTGTTCTTAGACAAATATTAAACAAGTAATCTTGCAAACTACAAGTTGTGCATTGATAACTCACTTGTGATTATCTTGTAGATGCATTTACCAAAATATAAAAATATCCACTTGTTGGATAAATGAACCCACATTTCTATTAGAAATACAAGAGATTCAATATCAACTTTTGCTAGTGAGGTTTAATAAATCTTTTTTGAAAACAAGCAACACTTGATAAATTAAGAATCTTCAAATTCTTCAATAAATATCCATGTAAATTCTTATTTTGTTGCATCATTATTGATCAGGATGGTCTAACTGATTATGCTAACTAATTAGTATATTTGGACTAATAAGCTTTTGGTTTACTATGCATATGATTCGACGATACTAATGTAAATTTCTGGTTTTCCCATATCATACGATTTAACCATTCTAATATATACATATTACCAATTGTTAGAGTATGCCCAAAGACCAATCATGAGATGATTGTGATAACATACTTATTTTACCTTGTTATTAATGTAAGGTATAACCATTACTATTTCAATTTATTTTGTGCATATAAATAAACTGTTTTATAATAATGTCCTGAGAATAATATGATTATTCTTAAAAGGTCTTTAGGCAAGTATTATTGTGGGCTTGAACAAAAATAATGCATTAAGACTAACGTGTACTTAATTGATGACAAAGTGTTGTCATTGACATGAGATGTCAAAATCAACACATAAGTATGTGTGTTAGAGAACAACATATTGGACTGACCCGCTATGAGTATGTTTCTTGGATTATTATTTAATAGTTATAACATTACTCATAGTGATTACTACGTGTATGATCCTTAGACTTGAGATCATCATTATCCCAACATCATTAGTCGTATATTTTGATACAGTCAAACGTCCACCGTAACTGGTTGTTCTATAAAGTCTGATGTTGGGTATACCACAATCTATGTAGTGGGATATGGTTGATCAATATAGAATTTGTCCCTCCTAAATAATGAGAGCAATATCCTAGGCCACTTGATTAAGTGAGACTAGAAATGTATGGCCATGCTCGAATAAGTTGATATAAGATATCATACTTATTTATTTTTCATAGTCTACTCAGGATATTAAGAAACATTATATGGACTATGCAAGTGTGACTATTCCACAACTTGTGTCCATTCTAGATATAAAGGACAAAATAGTTTAATACATGAAAGGTTAATCACATAGAGGTTATGTCAAATCATGACTTATTGTAACTTAGGTAGCAATGATGCATTGCTAGATGCCACTCACTGTTTGTAATATTAGAATCGTTCTAGTATTACTGCTAACATTACAAGAACCTATAAGGTCACACCCTATGGTTGAAACGAACGAAATCCAAACATAGTTGATATTGTATTTAGCTGCCAACATAAATTAAATTGATTATAGAATTAATTTAATTGGGCAGTTATATATCGAACGAATTATTTGTACAAGTATGTTGTACACATAATGAAAAATATGGTTAAATTAATATATGAATTTGATTCGTATAAAATTTAACTAAAAAAATAATTTATCAAAATCCTTGTTATAATTATTGTAATTATAATTTAGGATCGAATATTATTATAATTACTGTAGTTGTAATTTTTTTGGTTAAACATTATTATAATTATGGTAATTATAATATTTGGTTAATTATTATGATTTGATTCATATCAAATATTAATGATTCCCAAGTTAGGAAATATAAGGTTTTTGAGAAAAACCTAATATACCTGAAATAAGGATGTGTAAAGTCTAGCTGATGTCAAGTAATTTTTCTCTCTAAAAAAGTTTTAGAGAGTGCTTATCGTTTGTTGTCACAGCGGTGGATTACGTAGAAGTCGAAACATTTTTGTAGTGGTTTGGAATCAACATACAATTGTGTAATATGCTCATTCGATTGTTTAGACAACTAAAGGTAATTGTTCATACCCTTTTTACCCCAATTTGTTCCTTGCACATCGATCCTTGGATGTGAGCACCAGATTTAATTTTCTGCCGTGCCATGGGGTGTACTGGTGATCCAACACCAATGACCGCCTCCTGACGTACTAACGTCTAGGGTGTAAATACTGTAACGAAAGACATAGATTTGAGGCAGTGTCTGCAAGTATACAGGTCAGGTTGTAATATAGTTTTACAAAGAAGTAGATAAGTACTCCGAGGATCATACCCAAGGGAGGCGAGTACTAAATTAAAGTTAACTTAAGCGCAAATAGAATTAATTAGTAGTTTAAATAAATTATATTAAGATAAAACAAAAGGAAATATTTTTTGGGTTTTTATAAATAAAGAATTAAAAGGGACTTTGGAAAACTAATTTCTAAACTCAGTCAAATGAAAACATGGGTGATTAAGCTTGTTTTGGTGATTATAACTAATTCCTATTTCGGGTTTCTATTTAATAACTAGCATTTACCCTAGTAGGATCTCTCGATCTTCTACTAAAGTAATGAGTTGGCAAGAACTACTTATCTCTCGACCTCATAATCCAGATCGATTCATGGCTAGGGTGTTCACGGATAAGCTATACCAATTTTGGGTTAATTCTAACCTAAATGACTTCCTAGGGTCGTCAACCCTAGGGTTTAAGCTCTTTTTCTCCTGAATAACTGATCTGGTAGAAACCCTTAAATAACAATTAATCAATCACATTTCTACTCGCTAATCCCCCATAAGAGAATTAGTTACTCATGGAATCCATAAACATAGTAAACATGATACTAAATATATGCATGAAAAAATAAATCAAGAATAAAGTTTAGAGAATCCTGATTGTATTCGATTGATGGAGTGTAGAAATCCTCAAATGTTTGATTGTGTCTACAAATTAAGTTCTCTAAAGAACATGAATGAAAAGAACTAAAAAGAAATCAAACCCTAAGAAAAAGAAAAAAAATGAAAACTAAATTACAAAGAAAAACTTAAAATATCAAAAGTTGTCCTTTAGCAAGTGTTTAGGAGCCTATTTATAGATTAGGGTTGCCTTCGTCCTCAACTCTAGTTTAACTAATGCTCTTGTATTTAACTTTTGATTGTGTAGACCAAAACACCCCTAACTCGTAATTATCTCCCATACAGGCCAGTGTTGCGACACCCTAGTGCCTGTGTCGTGACATTGAGGGCAGTATGTGTAGTTCAAGGATGGATTTTGGGGTATGTCGCGACATCCTATGGCTGTGTCACGACACCAAAGGCAGTATGACAATTCTTTCATTTTGCTCCCTATGTTGTGACCTTGAACTCCCCGTGTTGCAATATAGCAACCAGTATTGAGTTCCTATGCCTTTGTATTGGCTCCTGCACACTAAGTACGTTATCTTGCCTTTAGGCTTCATTCGGCCCATAAGGTCAATAAAAGACTCAAAATAAACTTTTAATTGAATGTAAACTAAACTATAAAAACTCAACTAGAACATAATAGAAGTGCTTGTTTCAAGCTCTTCAAGTGCGAAAACTAGTTTAATCTGCTACACCGTATTACGACAGATCAAAATCCCCCACACTTAGTCATTGCTTGCCATCAAGTAAAGCAAACAAAAAAAAATTAAGAGACGACCCTTGAGAAAGTATAGTACAACATTGGCTTTGGAGTATATAACTAGGTAATTCATATTTATGCATAATCTTAACATGACATGTAGACGACTTACCACTTTTAATATCAAGCACTTAAGTTTAGTATATTATAAAGTATACAAACATTATGGTTTTCAAATGTATAGATCCATCAATAAATTATACAGGTAATTTGATTATCCTAACAGAATACAAATAGTCATAAATTTAATTATTTGATATTATGTCAATTTATGAATAAGTCTACCTAGATCACATAGGGCTTTTTGGCTTGTAATGTTCTAAGGTTTAGGACAGATATAGAATTCAAAAACAGTAAAAATCAAAATAGTTTCAAGCAAAAATAGTTTGGCACATCGTATTGTTTCCTATTCTCTCCTATTAGTGACCATTACCTACTCACCGCCTTATTTTTCCTCCTTTCACCTTTCTTATTTCTTCATATATGAAGTCACAACATAATATAGCAACTACGACTAGCTCACGAGTTTTTGTGCACTAATGAACAAGTTTTTTGTGACTTTTTCACATTTTTTTCTTTTCAGTACATCTCACTCACAAATGATTTTATTACAAATGATTTTATTTTTCTTTTTCAAGTATTTTTTCTACTCATTTTTCTTTTTTTTGTATTTTTCTTTTATTTGGCACATGATGGCTAACCTCTAATCATTATATCACACTGTTTCTTCCTATTTCACTTTTATTTTTACAAAATCCGCCTTGATGCATATACTTAACTCTTAATGTATATGGCCAGACGTCTATAGTCATGCAGTTCAGGACCACGGAAAAAGGGTAAATACAAATTAGCGTTTTTGGCTCGGGTTTTGTATAAAAGTTCATCAAAAAATGTATTCTGGCTCAAATATAGATGCTAAAGATGAATAAATAGGGTTAACTTTTTGGCTTTGGGAGTACACCAAACAATGCCTTAGGTCATCCCTAGGTATCACAATATTCATAAATTTAATCAATCAAACAACCACAAATTCAACTATTTATCATACATACTAGCATGCTTGTTTCCCTATATTCTCTATATAATTTGGTATATTCAATTACTCAATGCCTATTTACAGTGTAATATATAGAACTTAGTAGTCTAATAATAAAAAAATTAAAATCATTCACTATCATGCCAAGTTTAGAGTAAATACAATCAACTTATATACATACTTCTAAGCAATTACTTGATTTCTACAAGCTCAAGCACACTTTGACAATAAAATTTAAAAGAAAAGCATAAAAATCAAAAGAAAAAGTAACACAAAATTTCCTATGTTACCCCCACACTTTAGGTAATACATTGTCCTTAATGTGCATCCTTGAATAGATAAGAAAAGAAGTTACCCAATTGATCGTGACATTGTTGTAGTCTAATGGTAGGTGATTCCTTCCTTTTTCCTTAAAAGCTCGAATTTGTTGTGCTTCTTTCATGTGGGGTTCCTACATATAAAATTCAAAAATATAAAATATATATAATTCTAATATTAATCCTACTCTTAAAACAATAAAATAAAAATTATCCAAAATTAATTACAATCCTTAAAAACAAAAAGTTGAAGTTCAATCGCCCTCCTCATCAGAATCCAGCTCTTTCCCTTCTTTTTTCTCATTTTTCATCCTTATTCTCTTCCTCTTCATCACTTTCCTACTCCTTTTCTTCATGTTCTGGATATGTTGGGTCAAACATATTTGGCGGATAATTTGGTACTCTCATATTATTCTTTTGCGCGTATTCTTGTAAAACTAGACTCGTCTTTTGCTTCCATTTTATCATCCAATTGAATTTTAAACTACTGCTTTTTCCAATTTTTGTTGAGATGTCAATTTTTTTTTTCATTTACGCAAGGTTGGGACATCCATATTCTCTTTTTGGCATTTTTCCCAATCCCTGATTTGTTTTCTTTGAAGCTCTGTGCGTTACGTATATAGTGTATCCCCTATGATACTTTTGAAAGGCTTCATAAGCTACTCGGTGGTCATCATTGGAACACTAGCTCTCTTGTACAAAGCTATCACTAAATGGGGGATGAGAACCCTAACTTTCTGGCCAGTGATGCATCTTTTCATGTAATGATAGATCAACATCTCGATGCACACTTGTTTCTTCTGTAAAACAACATATTCAATCAAAGTTTTCATCCATGTTCTCCCAGAATCTATGTTTAAGACTTGTTCTTTATTTATGTTCCAATAAAATTTTTTCTTCTCTCTCGGATTCCTATTGTAGATGTCATTTGGGACAGGGAATCAGTCTTCATATTTGCAGATCGGGGGACTTTATCAACTTGGACTTCTAGGAAACTTTGCAGTAGTTGTTAGATCTGGTGCCTTAAATGTAGTATTGTTGTTTATGTAAAATTATATTTTTCGAACAAATTGGTTTAATAAAAACTCCATTAATTACATTAATACCTTTTGTATATTATACTCAATGTTTTTGCACGCAAAGCAAAATGGAAGCAAATATTGGCTCACTGGTTATCTAATGTTTAACTAATACTAAACGGTATTATGTGGTCGAATCATAATACAGAAAGACAACTTGTATTGATAGAATAACCTAAACATGTCCTTAGTCTAATAAAAAATGAGCAAACTAATTGGAAGACTAATACACCATCTATCAAGTCCAATTGGGGAGATGCTTTGTCTTGAACATCAGAGCAGATAACTCCTAGAAAATAGAGACATAGATGTGACTATCTGGACTGATAGTACATCAGACAAAACTCAAGTAGAATAGTTCTTAGACTCGGTTATGTATTTATTCATTTGTGACCTTCACAGATACCATAATCTTGAGTAGATCATTGAGCTAAAACAAGGAGAAAATTTTGTGGCGGAATACGATGTTAAATTTTTGAGGCTCAGCCAATATGCTTAGGGAATGGTGGTCACGAAACAAGACAAATGCGTATGATTCGAAAACGGGCTACAATTCGACCTTAAGTTATAGGTCGCTCCATATTAGGAATGTAACACCCTAAACTCGACCGAGTAGGTTCGACCTGAATCTGGCGAGCTACATTAGCCACCGAAGTGACTTTCCATTAATTCCTAACCAAACCTCTAACACACCACTTAATAATAGTAGATAATGTGTTAAGTTAAAACACAACAGCAGAATAATTCACACACAACGGAAAACATGCAAGCTTACAAAATCACAAAGGAAAAGTTCGCATGTCAAACAATAGAAAGATATAAGAGTTCACATGCATCGAATGACATAAGCTCACCTAACAACATCCAACATGAGTTTGCATACACAAAGCATGAGTTCGCACAATAGCATTGGTTTGCATACAGTAGTATAGGTTCGCTAGATACCAATAGTTCGCATAATACCTAAGTTCGCAACAGGCAGTATAGTTTCACAATAAATAGTCTTTGTAATAAGAGGTATTGTTAAATGCATAACGAATAATCATAAGAACTTATTATAGGATTCTTTCAGCATGAGGTAATTAAGCCTAAATAGACTCTTTATTGTCTTGGAAGTGTATTCACATTAGGATAACATTCTCCTATGAACACGGGTTGTTGGGATTGACCCGATTAAGCAACAAGTAAAATAATAGCGGAATAAATTGAGAAATTGAACACCCAAATTTAACGTGGAAAAACCCCTCCAAAGAGGATAAAAAACCACGAGCAAAGATAATTTTACTATAATGGCAAAAGAACGAAGAGTACAAAAGATGAAGATAAAAACTAAACACCAAAAACCCAAAAATAAAAAAACCCTCAAAACGTAAACACAAAATTCTCTTAAATGTGTTATGAGTTTTAATCTCTAATGGGTGTATTTTCTAATGTTGTAAAAGAGCCTATTTATAGGCTAAATTCATAGGTCAAATAATAATAAAATAATCTAGACTAATTAGAGTTTGATTGAAAGATTATTTCTCAAATTTGACTAAAATAAGAGTCATACTGAACAAATCTCTACCTTGACTCATATTTCCACAATGCCATCTTTGCCAAAGCCCGCCAAGGGCCTATCTTGAAATATGCAGAAAATTAATTGAGTCGAATCTGTGCTTAGAAACTAGAAGACTTTTAGCCTTCGACTTGTACACTACCAAATTAAAACTAACCCGAGTCTGATTTTCACGAACACAGTGCCTTAACTTTTCAAAACCTGCATCCAAAAAAGAACATCTGTTCAACGAAACGGTCATACCTTTTTCCCTCCTATGACCAAGTTGCCTCCACTCCAAATGAGTTGACTTCAACTCCGTAACAGGCGAAGGACGTCTGATTTTACTAGTCACTGTAGAACCTTCTAGAATATAAAGACTGTCGGTTCTTTTACCTTTTAACAAAACGAGAGTTCCACGAGATACTTTAATGTCACTCGACTCGATTTTGATTCAACATCCTTTCAAATCTAAAATACTCAAGGAGATGAGATTCTTTCGTAAATTAGGTACATACTTGACATCTGAGAGTGTCCTAATCGTCCCATCGTGTATCCTAATTTTAACAGTACCAATACCAATTACCTTACTAGATGAATCATTTCCCATGCGCACAATTCCACCTTCAACCGAACTGTATGTGAAGAACCATTCTCTATTGGGACACATGTGGAAAGAACATCCCAAATCTAGGATCCACTCAGATGTGAGCTTGGAGTTATCACTTGTTGAGACTAACAAGAAATCATCATCGCTTTCGTCAGCCAAATTAGCACCAGCTACATCTTCTTCGTTACTCTCAGCAGCTCTTTTATTTCATAGTTTATAACAATCTACTTTGACGTGACCTAACTTTTTATAATAGCGACACATTTTGTCTCGTTTCTTTAATGCTACCAAAACGAAAGCTTGCCTCTCTACCTTGCTATCCAAACCAAACTCATTATTGAGTTTGTCTCTACTCCACAAATGACCCTTCACATATTCGAACGAGAGTTTGTCTCTGCCATAAATCAGGGTCTCCCTAAAAGACTTGTATGAAGGGGATAAAGAGCACAATAATAGCATAGCCTGATCTTCATCGACAATATGAACCTCAACATTCTTTAAATTATTTAAAAGAGTAATGAATTGACTGATGTGATCTCTGAGAAGCTCACCTTCGTTCATGCAAAACGTAAATAGACGTTGTTTTAACACTAAACGATTAGCCAAAGTTTTAGTCGCATAAAGAGTTTCTAACATTTTTCAAAAGACGGATGAGGTCTTCTCCATCAATACCTCCTGCAATACCATATTCGCGAGGCACAACTGGATTACAGATAAGGCCTTTTCATCAAGCTCTTCCTATTCTGTTTGATTTAGATTCTCAGGCTTTTTCCTGGTAATAACCTTTTTCAAGCTAATTTGAACTAGAATTGCCATCATTCAAACTTGCCATAGATTGAAATTTGTCTCACCATCGAACTTCTTAATTTCAAACCATGTTACTACCATCTCTGAATAGGCTGATCTATGAAAATTGAACTAGCTCTGATACCACTTGTTGGGATTGACCCGATTAAGCAATAAGTAAAAAAATAGCAGATTAAATTGAGAAATTAAACACACAAATTTAACGTGAAAAAACCCCTCCAAAGAGGATAAAAAACCACGGGAAAAGATAATTTTGCTATAATAGAAAAAGAACGAAGAGTACAAAAGATGGAGATAAAAACTAAACCCCGAAAACAAATAACCCTCAAAACGTAAACACAAAATTCTCTTAAATGTGTTATGAGTTCTAATCTCTAATGGGTGTATTTTCTAAGGTTGTAAAAGAGCCTATTTATAGGCTAAATTCATAGGTCAAATAATAATAAAATAATCTAGACTAATCAGAGTTTGATTGAAACAAATAAACAAAGTTTAACTGGAAGATTATTTCTCAAATTTGACTGAAATAGGAGTCATACTCAACACTGGTGGTAGGTTCCATTCAAAGTTACTCGGATGGTTGTGCTCAGAGGATCAATGCAGAGTCAACAATGGCTTTTGGGCTTGACATGTGTTTTTCTAGTGGAAAGGTATAAACAGAGTCCTAAAGTACATCAAACTTTTATTAATCTTGATAGACATCCACTTAATAATAAACTATTCATAACATTTTAGTATGTTTAATTAATTTTAATCATCAACAAGGGCAAATGTTTTATATTCTAAGGGAAGAATTTAAGTTCAAATCTCTAAAAGGGACAACACGAATCTTGAAAATTTTAATTTTCATGGGTTATAAAACAAACATAAAAAATGCCTAATTCCAAAGAAATAAATTAATCTTAATGAAATAGAACATTTCAAAAGTAAGAAAGTAGCTTCAATGCGCAAAAAGTTAATTCTCATTTATGAATTTATAGCAAGATAAATAGGTTTCAAGTATAAAAAACATTCAACCTTTAGAAAAAGTAGTAAAATGAAAAGAAAATAAAAGAGAAAACAATTGAAAAATAATTGAAACGAAGAAGATTTTTTTCTAGCAGCGAAAGTGCTTACAAGAAAACTTCATTTAGGGGTGAGTGTTCGATCAAATAGAGTTGAATTGAGTGAAAAAATTTTGAGCTAATCGAGTTGACGAGTCCTATCATCCTAACTCAATTGAATTTTTTTTTTGAATCAAGTCAAATAAAATAAAATTCGAGTTGAATTGGATCGAGTGAAATTATTCGAGTTAAATTAAAAATTAAACATTTCAAATTAAAATCTTGTTACAATATAACTAATTACATGTTGGAGCACATAAATTTGAAACTATATATATTTAAAAACTTTTCAAATCAAAATAAAAAAAATAAGATGCTTTATTATGATAAACTTGAATATTAATTAATTTATTTATGTTCTCAAAATTATTATTTTAGAAAATTTTAAAATATTAAATTTTTTATATATTCTTTAGAATTTTTTTAAAAAATTATTATACATTTTTAAGAATATAAAATTTGGAATTTTTATAAATATATTTAATTTTAAAAATTATTTTGAATTCTTTTTGTAAACTTTGTTGAGAGAAAAACAAATTTGCTCATTGTCAAAATTGATAAAGACCAAAAAGATATTTACATCAATATGTTATTCGAATTATTCAAGTTATTTAAATTGTAAAATTCAACTCAATTCGAACTTAAAACTCGAATTATTTATTCGAGTTGACTCGAATAACTCAAAATTCGAAATATTTTCAATTTTTTCAAATCAAATCTAATTTTACTCACTCCTAACTTTACGTGTTAAAAACATATAACTCAATTAAAGATTATGTACTAAAGCGAATTGGATATGTCAAGGGATGTGATTAATGGCGATAAATCTATGTCTGTATTCGAAAACTTACATTTTATGCTAGTCGAATGAACTCTAAAAGTTACTAAAATACTAATTTGGTGAAACCCATGAACATAAATATTTTATAAAGGAGTTATAAAAGTAACATCTTCATACATTAAGGTTAGGTTTTTAAAAACAATCAGAGTTAAGATATTGTCAAGACAAGGTGCATAGAGACAAGTATATGGTAATCTTATTATTATTATTATTTAAGAAAGTAAGCAACCAATCTCATAGGTTGTAGATCAAGATACTTCACACTGCAACAAAATTAAAAATAAAACGTTGCTAGATTTTAACATTTCCATTACGTGTTAAACTATTTTAAATTAAAAATAATTAAAATATAGAAATTTATTTCATATACTATTAGTGAAGTTTTTAGAATCTAAACGCAAGATTGCAAGATTGATAAATGTCCGATAAATGTATAGTAAAAGAATGAGTATTTGGTTGTAACACCCCTTAAACCCAACTCGTCGCCGGAATAGGGTTACGAAGCATTATCAGACATATCAGACAACTTATGAATAATTCACAAATAAAATAATATTCAAGTATAATTTAATAGTTAAGTCCCAATAATAGACGTTCGAAGCCAAAACGTAAATTAAAAGTGAAACAGAACTTGTTCGAAATCTCCGGAATTTTTTTTTTAAATTTCGACAGCATTTATGCTTATTTTTACATAAAATCCCCTGCAAACTTCAAACCCAAAACAATTAATCCAATATCAATACTCCAACCAATAATTAGGTATACTCAAATACATCCAATTTATATCAAAATAATAATTTAATACATTAGTTTAAATAATATAACATGTTAGTATATATGTATAATTAATAACTTTTATTTCATTTCAATTATTTAATATCAAATTTACCATTTCATAGCTTTATATCATATTCATAATCCAAAACATTATAACCATTTATATACAACCAAAATCATTTAACTTAAATGTATATACATAATTCATATTCAACTACCTAGTACATGCCACTTAACAAAAGGAAGAAATACATCACCAAAATCTTCTTGTTGGAGTCGGGTTTGTTTTGGATGCTGGACCGGATCCGAAACTCTAATGATCTGCGCACGGAAACAACCGTATGCTAAGTATTCCATACTCAGTGGTATTGCTATAAATCAAAACTATTTAACATTAATAAATTACAAACATCAACCATAAACTTTATAATCATTTAAACTAATTATATATAATTATATTACTTCTTAAATCTTAAATTCATATTTTTCACATACTAACTCAATTCATAGTTTAACTCATATATTCTTTCTCATACTTTTCAATAGTGCCAAAACAATTAATCTCATTTTCAAAATTTCATTTCAATTATTTACCCTATTAACAAGGCTCGGAATCTGGCATATACGTGGATTCCACCCAAACACACTAGAATATCCAACCCAAACACAACCGGAATAATATAAATCCTCCATAACACACCAGTATAATATAGCCTCCCAAACACACCAATAAGGCATTAAATGCCTCTTCGGATAAACCGAAGTGTATAATAACAGAAACATCTTCTCGGCCAAGCTACAAATCTCCTCATCACATCACAAATCCAATGGCATGCCATTTGTATCAAATCTAGTCCGACAAATTAATAGGGTATTATTTTACTTTTCCAATTTCAATTTCATTTCCACAAAAATTTTCAATACTCAATCAATTCAAACATCTATTATCATAATTCGTATACAAATTAATTTTCACACATACTCATATTTAATTTCAAATATAATACTTACCTTATCTTAATTATTCCATAATCATAAATTTAATATACATTTAATAAATAGTTTGTTTTATAGTAATACAAACCCGGAATACGAGTTTACTCCTCAACGATCTTTTCTTTTCCTTTGGATGCCAATGCCTCGTTTTCCTTATTAGCAAACAAACCTGAAGCTTTAAAATCCAAAATTTCCCTTTTCTTCCCCTGTTTTTCGAATGCTCTCTGTTTCTTATTCTGTTTGTTGGCTTTTGTTTCTTTTTCTTTTACTTTCATTTTATTTTATTTACTTTAATTTAATAAATATCTTTAACTTAAATAATAAGTAATTTAATTATTTATTTTACAATTGTACTAATGAAATTTTTACACATGTATAAATTGTATTAATTGTATACCATACATTTGTCTTAATCTAATTAATTTATCAAATAAAAATCTTATAATATAATAATTTAATTAATAATTAACAAATATATTTTACTTATTATTTAAGAAAATATACATATATTTTACAATTGTATAAATACAAGCATTACACGTGTATTTTATTATATCCACACAATTGGCATAAATTTATTTAATAATATAATATCATTATAATTTAATTATCATAAATTCAAATTATATAAATTATATTTATATATCATTAATTACATAATTTAAAACAAATAAAAGCTTAGATTTTATTCTCTTATGCCGCCTCATCTATAGCAAATTGGCTTAATTGCCATTTTAGCCCTTTTTACTTTCTATTGTTTTATAATTCAACTTTTATCCTTAATTCAATTTAATTTTTTTTCTCCAAATTAAACTAAATTCGCTTAATTAAAACGTAATTAGACACGCTACTAGACTTATGAATATTTTTAATAATTATTTATGAATCTAATTCACTAAGACGAAGGCCCGATAATGTACTTTTTCGATACCTGTGAATTTTGGGTCATTACATTGGTATACTGATAGTATTTTTTTTATTCATCAAGTACTCTTAAAAATTGACATGTGTCTCTCTTTCTAAATATATATTTTTTAATAATTTATTATACTCTTATAGGACACTTGCCAATTCAGCATACCAAATATTTTTTCATAATAATATATTAAAAAATAAATATTTTTTTTAAAAAGACATGACAAATTTTTTTAAATTATTCTCAAAGGACGTGATATTTGCATGCAGGGATTAGACATCCAAACTGGTTCGGGACAAAATGTTTTCGTTAGTGGCAATGGGATGGCACTCTGCCAACATACACCTAAATCCCTTCTTGGTATACCTATCCTAGAACTAATGAACAACAACTTTGGACAATGGAATGACCATTATACGGGAGCAACTTGGGGATGTTTGGTATGAAGAACTCAAAACTTGAAAATTTTCAATTACGAAAGGCCAGGACAGGTACATTTGGAAGCATGATTTCTCAAGTCAAATGTTTGTGAAAAATGTTTATGCAACATTACTAAGCCAACCATTTACTAGACCAGACAACTCCCTATTCAATGTCAATTGGAAAGTCTTGTGGAAAATTAAAGTTCCTCCGAAACTTCTCAATTTTTTTAGAAGTTATGTCACAAGTATTTACTAGTACGTACGAAACTTTGTTGATGACAATTTTTTGTTGATCCATCGAGCGACTTTTTTTTTCAGAATACCACGAAGATATTGACCATCTATTTCGAACTTGTCCACTCATAAAAAGTTATCTATTTCAGTATTCCTTCGATGGTCTGCTTACAGGATACTAGATTGCATGACATTCGCTAATGGATAGCTGATTGGATTGCCAACTATAACTGAGTGGATACAGAACACTAGAACACAATCCATGGATGGATCATACTGCTCCAGAACATATGGAAACACCGTAACGTCGTTCTATTTGTAGGCGAAACTCCTCACCCTCTTCTGGTTTTGTATAAAACCATACATATCTACCATGATCATACATTGGTGGGCTCTCAATCACACCGCATCTCCTGTAACATCCCGTTTTTAGTCAAATCAAAACAGTAGCTTTGGGACCACAAATCTGAGACCAAAATAATTATTTTATTGTTATTTTAATGTTTACCGCATGATTCAATGATTGTGTGAAAGTTTCTTTAAAAATTTTATCATTTGGTTAGTTAATTTGACAAAAAGAACTAAATCACGTAAAGTGTAAAATTTGAGTTTTATAAGCTAAAAGGGTTTAATAGCTATGAAATTAAATGTTTCAAGGGTTTATGTTGTAATTAGACCACTAATTGCATGAGTGGACAATTATGGACATGCATTAAGTGATTTTTATGTTTTATAACTAAGGTTAAATAAGTAAATATGAAAATAAACATAAAATAAGTAAAACAAAATCATAAAATAGTGTCCATCTTTCACCTAGCCGAAAATTTGAAGAAGAAAAAAGCCATGGAAATAGTTTGAATCTTTCGGCCATTGTTCTTACTTGAATGTAAGTCATTTTTTACTCGATTTTTAATGATTTCTATGTTTTTGAGATCGTTGCAACTAGGTCTAGCTAGCCCAGGGACTATTTTGCAAAACTATTAAAGATTTTAGATGTTTCCATTGATGAATACATGAGTATTTTGGTGTTTAATGATAGATTATGAATGTTTGATGATAGTTATACAAGTTTTGTTAAGTGATTTTTAGTAAAAATAAAAATTAGGGATAAAATTGTGAAATGTGGAAATTTTATTGTTAAAATGTAAAATAAATGATAAAAATGGACTGCTAGGGACTTATTTGTAATTCAGCTAACATGGGTTAGTATTAAATTTCATAAATTTGTGATTTTATGAAATAATGACTAAATTGTAAAAGTTGTGAAACATTAGGGGCAAATGTGTAAAAGTGCCTTAATGTGAATTTTGGATTAAATTGAATAGATAGATAATTAAATAAGCTAATTTTGATTACATATAGATCAAGAAAAGTGAAATTCAGATCTAGAACGGGGGAAAACAAAGTTCTCGACTAATCGACCAGTTTAGTCGTTTCTACATCCGAGGTAAGTTCGTATGTAATAAGTTTCGTTATAAATGTATTTTAAATGATTTGATATTGCATAAATTTTTTATATGAGATTACAGACATGTTCGACAATGATTCGACGATGATTCGGCTTTTGAAATCCTGGTTAAACCTTAGGAATAAATAGGATACTAGTGACATGTCATTATGGGTTATTGTGATTATGTGATCCGGATGCTGGTCCTGTACGTCCTACCGATGGCTGAGTATATCGACATGTGTTGTGGTTACTTGATAGCTTGTGTGAGTAGCACCGTGTAGCTACGTCTTGACCCACAGCTTGTGTGAGTAGGCCTGTTGATAGCTTGAGAGTGAATATATGTGTGATATGTGATTAAGATAGCATTGGTTATGTATGTGGCACTTCAGTGCGAGATTCCTGAGTATTCGATATTATTCCAAATGGTTTAACGGGAAAAGATTATGGTACGAGGATGAGAACAATGATATGGATCAGTTCAGGTACTTGTGATAAGTTTGGCAAGTAAGTGATAATCGACAAGTTATTTGTTAAGTAAGTAAGTTAATGAGTCTATACATGATATCATTAGTCATGTCAATGTGTAAATAGTTGAATTGAATGTATTATGTATGTTCTTTAAATTGTGATTGATTTGGTATTTATACCTATTTTCATACGAGCTTATTAAGCTTTATAGCTTGCTTTGTTTATTTTACTGTGTTTTATAGTGATTTCAAAGCTAGCCCGGATTTAGTGATCGTCGAAGACTTCGTCACACTATCCTACTATCACTTTGGTACTTTTTGAGCTTATGTTTTGAGTATATGGCATGTATAGAGACTTTAGTCATTTAGATATATTTGTAATGTGTTGTGCCATTTAAATTGGCTTGTAAATGCTTATGTTGTGGTTTGTATATATAGCCATGAGAGTTGACTTAATTTAGTTGGTTTGACTATGTATATAAATATATGTATATGGCTTATGTTATGAATTTGAGGTTGGTTTTGTGATGCTTATTGATAGTAGATATTGTGGTTGTCAAATGATAGAAATTAGAGAAGATATATGCTTGTGAAATTGAGCATAATGATGCATGTTTAGAAATGTTTACCTAGTTGAATTGTATAAGTGAAGTTTGGTATGAATTGGATGGTACATTGTGGTATTGATATGTTTTGTATTGGTTGGTGTTGGAAATTGTATGAAATATGCTTAAGAAAGGTTGTTTGAATGCCTATTATAGGCTATGTTTTGTGCTATTTGAATTTGGTGTAGGTGTGCACAAGTTTGGGTGGCAAATTGGCTTGATAAATAGCATATTTTTGTCCACACGGGTAAAGACACAGGCGTGTGTCTCAGTCGTTTGTCCCCTGGTGTTGAAATTAAAAGCAAGTCAATATGTTCCACATGACCTCACACACAGGCGTGTGACTTGGCCGTGTGACATAAGTCAGTATACCCTACAGGTTTGGCACGGCCTAGCACATAACTTGGCACACGGGCATGTGTGGCCACTTTTAAGGGCACACGGGCTAAAAACACATGCGTGTGGTTGGCCGTGTGACCCAAGTTAGTATGCTCACTAGTTTGGACACGAGCTGAGACACGGCTATGTGTTTCCATTTCGAATGTCCACACAGCCTGTGACACGGGCGTGTCTTCTCACACGGCCGAGCCACACGGGCTTGTTTCCCCTTTGTTTTAGAAAATTTTTTAAGTGTTATAAGAATTTCTAAAGTTATCGGTTTAGTCCCAAACCACTCCTAATGCATGTTTTGGTCATCTTAGGCTCGTATTAGGGACAATATGAATGTTGTTGATGTAAGAGTATGTCTAAAGATCAATCATGAGATGGTTGTAATAACATACTTGATTTATCATGTTTTAATATAAGGCTTTTCCATTATTATTTCAGTTTTTCTTTCTGTGTGTATAAATAAACTGTTTTATAATAATGTCCTGAAAATAATATGATTGTTCTTAAAAGATCATTAGTCAAGTATTGTTGACTAGGATAACAATAATGCATTGAGACTAACATGTAGTTGATTGATGATAAAGAGTTGTCATTGATATAGAGTGTCAAAATCAATGCATGAATATGTGTGTTAGAAAACAACATATTAGACTGACCCGCTATGAGTATGTTTCTTGGATTATTATGTAATTGTCACAACATTACTCATAGTAATTAATATGTATATGATCCTCAAACTTGAGATCATCATTATCCCAACATCGTGAGTTGTATATTTTGATACAGTCAAATGTACATCGTAACTGGTTGTTCTATAAAGGCTGATGTTGGATATACCACAATCTATGTAGAGGGCTATGGTTGATCAATATAGAATAGGTCCCTCCTACATAATGGGAGTAATATCTTAGGCCACTTGATTGAGTGAGACTAGAAATGCATGGTCATGCTCAAATAAGTTGATATGAGATGTCATACTTATTTGTATATCATAGTCTACTCAAGATATCAAGAAACATGAGATGGACTATGCAAGTGTGACTATTCCATGACTTGTGTTCATTCCAGAGATAAAGGACTTAAGGATTAATGCATGAAAGATAAATCACAAAAAGGTTATGTCGAATCATGACTTCTTGTAACTTAGGTAGCAATGATGCATTGCTAGATGCCACTCATTGTATGTAACATTAGAATCATTCTAGTATTACTGCTAACATTACAAGAGCCTACAGGGTCACACCATATAGTTGAGATGATCGAAATAAAACATAGTTGGTATTATTTTTGGTTGTCACATGAATTAAATTAATTATAGAATTAATTTAATTGGGCAATCAAATATCGAACATTATTCTATTAATATATGAAGTTGGTTCGTATATAAATTTAAATAAATATAGTTTTCCGAAATCTTTGTTATAATTAATGTAATAATAATTTTCGGTTAAAACATCATTATATTTATTTTAAAATATTCGATATAAATATACCAAATTTAAAAGGGGAGTTATATATATAGATAATAACCCTAAAAAGAAAACCTAGTTTTGTTTTGAGTGGTCTAGCAGCTGTAAAAAAAAAAGTCTCAAAAAACCGTTTTAAGGACTTCTTCTGTTCATTGTCAACTAGGTGGACTACGTAGAGGTTGGCATCTGAAAAGTTGCGACTTGGTTCAATAGTGGTTCGGAATTCTCGTTGCCGAGGTATCGTTGTCTACTCAGATTGAAGTTTTGGTAATTTCGAAACCATTTTCATTTTTTGATTTTCCCGATTCGTTCCTCGCATATGGATCCATGGTTGGATTACCAGAATTTTAATTTTTCGCTGCGCCTTAGAGGCACCAGCATTCCAGCAGTTGATTGATATTTGAATGACATATAAATGTATGTAAAATTGCTTAATATATTCGGTAATGCTCCGTAACCCTATTTCGGCGTTGAATATAGATGATGGGTGTTACATCTCCAACTCCGGGCACAAACATAACATCAAAGAATCAACCTCATCCAGCATCGTGCTACCTTCCACAATTATTAACAACAATTCGCTACCATCATCCTTTCAATTGTTAAGAATAATATGAATTCTAATAACGGGATAGTTGTAGCAATCACACATTATTCAAGGCCAACTTCCTTTGTAGCAATGCACTATTCTTCCATTTCCAAGCTACATAGTGAATTAATCTAAATTCGAGAAATTTTAAAGAAACTTCATGGAATGCAAATCCAAATTGTGATAGTTAACTATGCAACTACTTCCAAATGGCGGACAAACTTATTTACTGGACAATTCAATGTACACTAGAAGCTCGAACCAATATAAGAATTAAGAATGACAATGTCCATAAGTGCACGGGTCAAATTGTAATATATTTGTTCAACGAAATACCAGAAGTATTCCGAGGATCGTACCCAAGGAAGTATGGAATAAATAACAAAAATACTTTTTACAATAATAATTCTAAGTATTAAGAGTTAATTCCTATATTACAATGAATCATAAAATAGATTTAAAGGAATATAAATAAATAACAAAAAGAAAGAAAGAAAGAAAAATAAACAAATGAATTAAACTGATACATCAATCATGAAGATTGACTCACTTCAGGGTTTGCAACTAACTTCAAATTAGGGGTCTAAAGTGGATTAATCATCGATTAAGTAATATTACCTCTTAACTTTAATTAACTTAATAGATTGTTGATACTTGTTTATCTTCTGACCTCACTTTCTCAACCAGGATAAATTACAATTTACTCGGTTCGACTTATCTCCCGACCTCATCTAGCTTATGATAACTTATTAAGGTTGTCAAGCCTGAAATTTTACGAATACATAATTTATACCAACTAATCTATCTCGAGAAGTCCCAAATACTCTATTAATCACATCCCCATCCACTCGTTAATCTCCCTTAAGGGATTTAGCCACTCATGTTATTCATAATCTCAACTTCAATTGAATAAACCATGTGAGAAACATGACTGATTCGAAGAAGAAAAGAGGTGTGAGTAATTGTGGATTGAGTATTGAATGGGGAACGGAGTAGAATAACAAAATAAAACAAATACAACAGAAAATATAAACTAAATACTTTAATTAAATAAACAAGTTCTTGAACCAAAAATGATTCAAGAAGAAAATAAGAACGTATTCAAAAAGTCAAAAAGAAAATAAACTAAAACTAATTCTAAACTATGAGGGTTTTTAAAGGCATCATAGTTGACTTTTTTATATTCAACCCCTAATGTCTTATTTATAGAGGTGTTGGCAGCCCAAATTAGGTACTCGACATGCCCTAGGTCTTCGTATAAGTTTGATTGAGCGGACGAAAATAACCCTAAAATACTTGGGCAGCATGTCGGCCTTCTATCGCGCCACAACCATTACATGGCACAACACGACATGCAAGTACTATTTTGCGCCATTTCTTTGGTGTTTTGACGTCCCAAGAAACTTGTGCATCACTCGACCTTTGCTTCCACATCAATTGGGCCTTTATATATTCATCTTACACGCTCAATTGAACCAATTAGCACAACCTAAGGCCCGTGTCAGCCTATTGGGTCACAACACCTACAAAATGTGTTAAAAACACTTATTTTTATTAACTTTCTATCCCAAGGCCTAAATACTGAAAATATAATTTAAAATCCTAAATTTCTTAGAAAACAAGCTCTTTAAGTGCGAAATTGACCCGAATTAATTAATATATTTGACTACAGGTCAAAGGACATCTTCATCCTACAACAATTGCAAATCCGCTTGGAGTGCAAACAACATAGACTCTACCCCTTCATACGTAGTTTAGTGTCTCAAGTAGCAAACCTCCGATACACTCAAAACTGGTACATATAACTTTGTTTACTTCTCTATAATAATTAGTTTCTTGTTTGTTGTCTTTTATATGTATGAAAAAAACAAAAAGAAAGCCTATATTCTAGATTCTCTTCTAACCCTCCCAGTGCCTTGATTTGTTTTTTGTTGCCTTAAGATGCATTTCTTGGTATCCAGTGACAGAGAAAATATTTCTCGTTTAGGGAAGACTATATCGATTTTTAAAAAGGACTTTGGTAGAGGAAGAGAAATAAATTTAGGGGGAAAATTTTAAAACTCACTTCTATTATTATTTGTTTTTTTTTTTTTTTTTTTTTTTGCTTGGCATTTAACTACAACATCCTCTACTTATTTATAGTGCTCAAGCCTTATCTAGAAATCTTATCTAAATCTAAATGATCGGCTAGATTCTAGTCCAAGTCATCTCTCAAGTCTACAAATATATCTTTATCTATATATATAAGTTAAGATCACACCAACCAATAATATGTGAACACCTATAATTTGCAATCTCCCTATCCATATCTAAGACCAACTAATAGTATACCCACACATGTAAGTAAATAAGCAAACATATTTTAGAATACTTCAAATTAAAATATCCAACACTAAATACATTAGTAGTTAAAACTAGCTTAAAGTTTTCACCAAGAACTGAGAGAAAAGAAAGAAAAGAAGGAAGAAATTAAGTTGTCAACTTCTCTTCTCTTTTTGCCATTGAAATTTTTTGGGGATTGACCCATATAAATAATGAAATAGAAAAGGTAGAGAAGATCGAACACAAATTTTGCGTGGAAAACTCCTTCGAAGAGGATAAAAATCATGGGCAAATGAGAAGTAAACAAACGAGAGCACAATATGGAGAAAATAAACCTAAATGTACTAAACTTACAAACCCAAACCCCAAAAGAAAATCCTTAATTCTCATAAAGTTCACTTAAAAAGGGCACAAAATTCTCTCCATAGTTACCACGAAAACACTCACCAAAACTCATCTGTAACTACATCTTGTTGCCCCTAAAAGAAAAGTCTTGTAGTACTACATCTTTAATTGCCTCTTAATTGGCTTCTCAAAATAGGGATACAAGGTCCATTTAAATAGGTTAATATTAGAGGTCTAATCATACTAAAATACCCCTAGAGTAATAAGAGTTTAACTGGGAAAGGATAGCAGAGTTTAATTGGAAGAAGAAACTCAATTTATATGGGCAACACGTCGCCACATCGCAATGTCCCCATTCGCATCATCACGACGTCATCTTTGCTTTGCCATTTCAAATGTTGTCGTGTCGTCCCAATGCTCCTCGTCGTGACGTTGGACCTATTTTGGGCCTTCTTCGGTTGCTCATCAATCATCTTTCTAAGTGTCTACAAAGAGTCCGATAAATGCAAGGCTAGGTGGAGACTTGTGGGGTGTGTCTCGTATTTTTGGCCAAACAGACAGCAACATCACGACGAGAAGCTTCCCGATGTCACAACTACAGACAAGGTCGTGACAACACGAATGAGGACATTACGATGTGTCGACGTGTTCTCCACATAAATTAAGTTTATTCTATCAATTAAACTCTAATTACTCCAGGGATATTTTAGTATGATTCGACCTTTAATCTTAGCCTATTTAAAGGGGCCTTGTATCCCTGTTTTGAGGGGCCAATTAAGAGGCAATTAAAGATATAATATTATAAGACCTTTCTTTTGGGGGTGACAAGATGTAGTCGCAGATAAGTTTTGGTAAGAGTTTCCGTGGTAACTATGAAAAAAAATTTGTACCTTTTTTGTGAGAACTTTATGAGAATTAGGGGTTTGTTTTCGGAGTTTGAGTTTGTACATTTAGTACCTTTAGGTTTATTTTCTCCATATTGTACTCTCATTTGTTTACTCATTTAGTGAAAAGTCGAAGCATCCTTTGCCTGTGGCTTTTATCCTTTTCGGAGGAGTTTTCCACGTAAAATTTGTGTGTTTGATCTTTTCTATTTCTCTTATTCGTTTTTTATATAGATCGATTTCCAACAAATTTTCAAAGATAAATATATAAAATATGTACCAATTGTCACCAACTACAGAATCTTATCTTATTAAATATGGGTTTGTAGAAAAAGTAACAAGGCAAGTACAAATTAAGGCTAATATTGCTGACATTATTGCAACTTGAGTTTAACCAAAACAACAAAAAATAATGATTTCATATGATATCAGCAGCATAGGAAGTCATTCTCTCAACGGGATCCTAAGGATTCCAAAGAGAAATTTTGGGTATTACAGGAGGCATAAGAAAGTGATTGAGTGGTGTAAAGAGAATTCATAACTCTAAATGAAATGAGGGGACGTATCCGAGTTGCTTTTTTAAGTAGTGGTCAACTCATTAAGCATGTCTTTTTTAATCTCCTAGGAAGAGGCGAATACAAGGGGGCTGGCAGGGGCCCTGCCCCCCTATAAAATGGAAATTTTCTATTTAGGCTCTTGAAATTTTTTTAAAATTTTAAATTAGTAAAGGTAAAATTATACTTTTACCCCTCTAAAATTATAAAAATTCGATAAAATACTTTAAAAATTATAAATATATAGACTATTAAAACTTAAAATTTCATACGCCCCCTAAAAATTTGTTCTAGCTTCGCCCCTGCTCCTAAGAACATTAGAAATATATCTTATTTTAATTCTTAATCACAAAATCAATCTTTTAATCAAGTTGAACTTAGGTTATAAAACTAGCGATCTACCTAATCTCCCTTAGTAAAGATGCAGTTTGGAACTCAAACCCATCAAGTAGCTAGCTTTCACTTAATTGAATTGCATTAAACACAATCAAACGAACAGTTTGAAGAGAAATCAACAAGATTTAGCAAACCATTTCAGCAAAAGGGTGAACTTGGCTTCTCTTCTTTCGGGACAAAAGTAACTACCTCTTAACTAATTAGAAACTAATAATTAACAAAACAACATTCTTCAAATATGTACTTTAACCATCGCAAAGCTCTGGAAATAGATCACATTTTTAGTTTAATTCTTTTTAATCCAACTTTATGGCATGCTTCCAGGTACAGGTTCAAGAGGATTTTGACCTTCCTCAATACCAGTAGAAGCAAAATGGTTAATAAGGTTGGGGCATATCCTCCACTCGAATAACGACAAGTAATTGTATTATTGAAATTAAAGCTGTGGGCTCTCATTGAAAAAAAAAAAAAAGCTGTGGGCGGCGTTTGAAACTAATAACTTAATTACCCTTTTAGCATGTTAAAAGGTTATTGCCAGAACATGAAAGGCGATCGGTGAATCGTCAACGCTGTACGTTACTGCACTAATATTTTTGTTCAACTCGGCCAAGCCTGCATAATTTATAACAACATAGAAAATTCAATATGCCGATCCAGGCTTTCTTTTCATTCTCGTGCCTGCATGAAACTAACTTTTGGAGAAGATTAGTGCTCATCCACCGCATCCAGCGCCACAACCAGCGCCGCATCCAGCTGCACAGGTGGAACCATAGGTGTCTGCATGGGTAGCGGAGGCTTTCTCTTTGGATGCGCCGCCGGCACATGAGAATATGATTGCTGTAACGAGAGAAAGGGCTGCTAAAACTGCCCAGAACATTAAAACAGCACTGCTCAAGTCTTCAGTGCTTGCCCCTCTGCCAGATCGAACCATCTCTTTTAGAAATAAGAGGCAGTTGCCTTGCAAACGTCAATGGTGAAGAAGCTTTGGCGTTAGATGGTCGTTTATTTAAAAGACTTGACTTTTAATTTTAGACTTTAAGGGCAGAGTTGGCGTCAATAGTGGTGGCCTCTGACTCTCAGCGTTCACAAATGCTATTTTGGCGCTTCACAGAATGGAGGGGCTCTTTGGTAAAAGTGTAGCTAATTTTCAGTGCAATATCAAAGTGTATTTACACTAATAAACTAGTATTTGACAGGTGCTAAAATGACATGGAAAGTTGGGCATGGCATGATTATCGGGACAAAGCCTAAAACCTTATCCTTTTCGAACCCATCTTTGTCGACAAAACAAAGAATTATTTGAAAACAAAAAAACTACTCTTGAGAATATCATACATGAAATACTAAGATCTAACCCCTCAGAGTTTTTATTTAATTCTTGTTTTTTTTTTTAAATTTAATTAGTGAATTCTAAATGGCGATTCAACGATTGGTATGATAGATTAATATTCATTGGCAAGAAAAAGAATATACATTAGATCCAAATTGATCTGACGATCAGTGTTGAAGATTAGAGAAGAATATTGTTTGAATTTTGATTTAGAGATTCATGATGTTCAAAATTATTTCATTAAAAAAATTGAACTGTAGAAAAAAATGGAAATAAGAGTTTTTGATTGGTGCAGGCAATGCAAACGAAGAAAGCCATACAATAGTGATTTTAACAATTCAATGACTGAAATAAAATTTTTTAAATAGTTCAATAACTATTTTATAACATTTTAAAATTAAGTAATTAAAGCATACTTAGGGTGTAATCTACCTATATGACAGATAGTGTTTTTGATAATTGTTTAAAATATTTATTTATATATATATAATTTCCATAAATAAATTATATTATTTTTATATAGAGACATTATACTTATATTTGTATGCCGTATTAAATATTATTTAGTGTTCAAAATAAACTTTTTATTAGATTGGTATAAGATATACTCACATGTGCAGAAGTTGCCGGCTGTAAACGAAATTATTGCAATTGATGTGTGCTTATATTATTTTAAACTTAACACAGTTGACTAAAGGGCTGTTTCTGATACGGTGGTTTATAATTATATAATTTTAAGATTAGCCATAATCCTCACAATTTTTAAAGTGAATACATTTATATTCACGCCTTTAAATTATTACAATAACAATCATATTAATTGTATGATTTATATTATGTTAAACTAGCATTATCTCTCGTTAATTTCAAGTTTTTCAAACATTTCGAAATTTTCTTTAAAAAATCTTTTTGATTTTTATTTTTAAGTAAAAATAAAAACTAATTTTAAATGATATTTTATTAAAAAATTATATATCAATGTTAGTTTTGATATTCCAAAATTTTGATATAATATTTAAGATAATTTTTGTATATTATATTTTTAAGTCATTTTGTAAAAATATGGTTGACAATTTTATCAAACATTTTCAAACAATTTTAAGGCTGGAAAATTTTTTTTTTTTAAAGATTTTTTTCAAGTGTTTTCAAGCTAGGTACAACACCTTGACCAAAAGGTGTAGTGTGTTGTACCTAAAAGTCAGTGTACAAAAAGGCATTGAGGTACGACACTTTGTAAACCTCCCCAACCTAGCTTAGACGTTAGGCCCTAACTTGAGAGATTACATCAGCCACCAGAATTGTAATACCCCGAAATTTTTTTTACAGTAAGATATTATCTTTAATATAGTAAAATAAAGAAATAAAGTGATAAAAAGGGAAATTTTGAGTTATGTCAATATTGGGAAGTATATTATGATATATTAATTCAAGAAAGGACTCAATTGTAAAAGTGAGAAAAGTCTTGTTGCACAAGAGTAAATACTCAAAATTTTAGGGGTTAAAATGTAAATATGAAAAGTTGAAGGACTAATAGTGTAAATATTTTAAGGGTGGAATGTTCTAGAAACTAAGGAAAATGGATGGATTAGGACCAAATTAAATAAGTGAAGAATTATGAGGGACTAAATTGTAATTTTACTAAATTTAAATGATGACTTAAGGATAAAATTTTAAAAGATCATAAAGGGCAAAATGATCAATTGGAAAGAGAGAGAATTCTAGAAGGCAATAATGATGCTAGAGATATTTTGATATTTTATAATTATTTAATTAGATAAATATTATTTTATTAATATTTTAATAAGATATTTTATTATATTATTATTATTTTATTAGTATATAAAGAAAGAAAGATGAGAAATTCTCATCCATCTTTCCCATGCAAAACCAACGTGAGAAGAAGAAGAAGAAAAGAAGTTTTCATTTCTTTACAATTTGGTCCTTCTACCAAAAATTCACCATTTTTACCCAAAAATCAAAAGAATTTTCCTAGCTACCGAGAGAGAAAAATGTTAAGGAGACTATGGGAAGTTAGAATATCAAGTTGGATTCAAGAAATGGAAGCTGAAGGAGAGAGAAAATCAAGATGAAGATTGAAATCAATAGAACAAGGTAAGAACGTCATGATTTCAATATATTTTTAAGTTTGATATTATTGAAAAAGCATGGGATTGATGTTAATGTAGAGTTTCCTTACATATAGTCCTATGTTCTTGATATGTTAGTGAAGAGAAAATAAGAGAAAGTGATGAGAAATAGTGTAGAGAAAGAAAATAAGGGTGTTATAAACATGGTAATTAATATCTTGCACTAAAATAGTTTTGGACAGCAGCAGTGGTCTAACTTTGAAAAATCACCAAAAATTATGAAAATCGAATTAGAAGTTGAATAAAATATGAAATTAAATTTTATTGATTCTAGTTTTTTATAGAAGAAAAGGTGTAAGCAATGAAATTTTAAATTGTGAGATATAACAAATTTAGTTAGACAAGGTCAAAACGATTTTGGGTTCCCCTATTTTGACTTTGTAAAATCATCAAAAATTGGATAAAAATAATTAGGGGCTTAAATTTATAAGCTTAGAATTATGAATGAGTATACTTTCAATAGAAATAAATGGGAATATCATTTGAATCCTGTACGACGAGATAATTAATTTTTAGTGAAGAAGGGTCGGAACTGTTAGACAGCAGAACAGGGGTGAATTTAAAAAATAAATTGTACTTATTGGATAAATAAAAAATTATGAAAATTTTATGGTAAGAATATATGTGAGTCTAATTTTAGGGAAAATTAGCAGATCTGAATTTGGAGTTCTGTAGCTGAAGATAAAAATAATTTAGTGACTATGATACAGATGGAGAACTTTGAATAAATTTATAAGTAAATAGTGAAATCATATATAATGTTACTTAGAAGAATGATATATACATTAAGGATGTGGAATAGAGAGGAGGAGGAGGAGGAGGAGGAAAATAAATATATGAATTTTTAGCTAGCAAGAGTTTACATTTAAAATGGACAATTTGTATGTTTTAGACTAAAGGACTAAATTGAATAAAAGAAGAATTGTATGGGCAATTTTGTAAAAATGTCAAAAATGACCAAAATGAAGGAAATGAATTGTTTTATTGATTAAATTAATAAATTGAATGAAATTATTAATTTGGATCAAGATTGGGTGAAAATCGGGAAAATAAAATTTTTACCAAAATACCCCTAAATCTTGATATTTCTGCAATTTCGCCAGGTAAGTTCGTGTAACTTGAATTATATTCTTAAATACTTGAAATGTATGTTATTGATGTGAATATGATTTAAATATCCCTTGTATGAAAATTGATGAAACATTGATATATTTGATAAAAAGGGGAAGAAATCTCAGTTGAATGAAAGGAAAATTCGATGGATCTCTGAAAAGGAATTGGCGGTAAAAAGGATCTAGCCCAGATGGGTGATCCTATCCTGATATAGCCCTCCCGAATAATACATGTAAAATGTATTTAGCTCAGACGGGTAATCCGAATTAGGGTCTGAATTTAGCCTAGACTGGTAATTCAGATCCAAGCTCATTAGAGTAATTGTCGTTGTAGGGGATTTAGCCTGGACTGGTAATCTCGACAATACTCTATAAGTTTATGTTACAGGGGATTTAGCTAGGACTGGTAATCCCACTGTAAGGATGAGGTTCGCTGGAGTGTACTTTCTGAAATGAAATGTGTAAAACCATGGTTGAAAGATACCATGGCAACATGACATGAAATGAATAAGACCGTGGTTGAAAGATACCGTGACAACATGACGGGAAATGAATGAGACCATGGTTGAAAGATACCATGGCAACGTGACATGAAATGAATAAGACTATGGTTGAAAGATACCATGGCAACATGATGGGAAATGAATAAGACCATGGTTGAAAGATACCATGGCAACATGACAGAAAATGAGTAAGGTCATAATTGAAAGACACTATGGCATCATGTCGAAGATAAATAAGACCGTGGATGGGAGATGCTATGACATCTGTTGAACAATTGATATTCAGGTAATATGAATCAGATGATGAATGGTTAGATGAATTGGTTGTACAAAATGGTTTTGTGAAATGTTTACAAGAATTGGTCATATGGAAATATATGTACAAAATAGTTACATGAAATAATTATGAAGATAGATAAACGAAATAAATATAGGTACATGGAATATAATTTATTTTAAGTTTGATATGAACTATTACCGGAATAAATATACATAAAATATATGGAAATGATAGTGCATGAAATATTGATATAATGAAATGAATGATATACGCTTATGAAGAAATGGTAAGAGAATGATATGTTTCATGACATGTAGATATATGATTATCTTTGATATGTTGATACAAGGAAATTATGTCAGTTGATACAATTATTGAACTCAATTGTGACATGTCAAGAAAATAAGTATATCAATGTTGAATTTATATGAAATATGTGCAAGTATACTATCAATGTTGTTGTTTGATGCATAGACAAGTGCTAAGCTATTGATTGAATGGTAATATGTTTATTTATATGATGCATTGAATCGGTAAGTATTAAATTGAAAGTTTTTGTTAAATGATATGTAAATCCTAGTAATGCCCCGAAACCTTGTTCTGGCAACGGATATGAGTTAGGGGTGTTACAAGAATGACCCAATAGCGATTGAGGTTTATCAAACAGTCATTTTAAAACAATTTTTTTTTATTTTGGAAAATAATTTAGTCTATTTTCTAAAAAGTTTACGAGTTTATTAAAAATCGATTTAGCCTAACTTTCCTATATGATGGTGACTACTTTTGAAAACTTATTTAATTTTCGGCTTATTTAATACTTAAAAATTTATGATCTGGCAACAGATAAATTGATATCTAACTTAGTTTAATTAGAAGTTGTATTCCGTGCATCAATAATTATATTCGCTAATTTTAAAAACCTAATCAAAATTAAAGGTCATGCATGGTGAATAATCTCTAAAAAACTTAAGTCTCATACGACAATTTAAAAACAAAAAAAAAACATTACAAATTATGAATAATGGAAAATTTCAAATAATAATTCTAAGATAATATAATAGACAAAACCGAGCCGAGTCCCTCCGAATGTCATGTCCGTGTCCTAACTTGGTGGGTTATATGTAATGATGGAGAATAAAGGGTAATGAGCTATGAAGCTCAGTGTAAGTTCAATCACAAGAAGATCAGTGCAAATAGTCAATAAATCATATTAAATAATAAATAGTATGATCGCAATCAAATAGCAAATCAGAGAATCGATTTTCCAAAATAATCCTCACCAGTATCATAGAATTCACAATAGTAATTTCAGAATATCGATTTTTTAGTTCATCTCATCATCACAATATCTCAATGTTCACTACTATGCAAATGCTTATAAGTGCAATGCAATTCAAATATAAGAAAATGGTCCTACCCTACTACTACACACCACAGTAAGAGTTCTAGAACTCCTCGACCTTTACACCACATTGTGGATAAACCACTAGTAAAAAAAGGGGTGGATGAATCACTAGGGTTTCTGATAAAAAGTTTTTGCAGACAAGCTGTCAGTAAGTTGTGAATACACAACATGTTTGCAGATTTAAAGTTGTTAGTATGGTGTAGTTAAACCACTCAAACGGTGCAGATAAAAGTTGCTCAAACCGTATGGATAAACCATTCAACGGTGTAGATAAACTGTTTAGCTTTTTCCATTCATATTATCCCACCCCATGCAATACAATATGACACGATCGAAATATATTAATATAGTAGCATTTAATATGATTTTAATAGAACATTACGGTAGCAATCATTGTGCTTATAATAGTTTGATTCAATGGAAAATATTATGCATATAATAGATTGATTCAGTAGCAAAAAGCATGCTTATCATGAGTTCAATTTACGGAAACATAAGGTAGGTTATACGTACAATCACAAATATGGATACAATAGACATATATATCATTCTCAATTCATGCAATTAAATATATAACATAATTCAGCTAATCAGTTCATGGGTTCTAACATTATTCATATTATCAGGGAATTATTTGAATAAATTAAAACATTAAAATAGTTCAAGGATCTTCTAGGGACTAAACTCATCAAAACATAAAATTCTGAGAAAAACTGTAAAATTTGAAAAATAGGAGCACATGGCCGTGTGGCCAGGCTGTGTACAATGCCTTAAGTCGTATGGAGAGATTATATAGACATATGACTAGGTCGTGTAACTGATTGAAGTCGTGTGGAAATTGTAAAATCAAGGTAGAGGAGAGACACAATTGTGTGGTAAGCCGTGTGGAAGGCTTTGGGCCGTGTGACATTCGAAATTCCTAGGGTTGAAGGAGGAACATGGCCATGTGAGGGGTCGTATGGTCCACATCGGTGCCCCACACGTCAGTGTGGCAGACCGTGTGGTCCAATCCTAGGCACGGTTTGCCCCAATTCGCTTGTAAAAGAACACACATACCACCAGGATCTTGAACGACGTTCCTTGTGCTCAAATCTGGTCTGATGCATTTAAAACGAGTCCTTCAAACGATAATTTCACACGAGTTTACGTTTGTTTTCTAATATTTATCATGATCCAATGATACTAATGGAAGATTTGTCAAGAATCGTGATAGATTGACTAATTGATTTGAAAGATTACTATCGAATAGAAATTTTATGAAATTTGGGTCTAAATTTTAGAATGAGATATACTTACTGAACTTGATGGAATTATGAAGGCTATTGACGATAAATTCAACAATCGGTAGAGAATCAATTTATCAGGGATTAATTTGATATCAATAGCAAAATAATTTTAGTAATGGAGAGAAAATTTAATGCAAATAAGAGGATGGAAAAAATGAGAAGAAATAGGAAAAGAAAAGAGAAATTTAAATTTGAATGGAAAAAGAAATATAATCCTGGTGTAATTAGGGGAAAAGGGACTAAAAAGCTAAGATTTTAAAATCTAAAGGGGTTGCAGGGAAATTTCCCCTATTCTGCTGAAATAAAATGACAGGGACTTGGGAATGGGGTGGTTCAAACCTAGTTGTGCAAAGAGAAGGAACAAGTGCTTAACCATTAGGCTACTACCCATTTCTTAATAGGTTTCTACTCTAAATATTATTTATTTTAAAGTAGTTTTCATTTTTGTTAGCTGAAAATTAAAAGAAAATAATGGGAGAGGTGTGGTTTGAACCTAGGATCTCTAAGGACTATACAAGCTACTTAACCATCAAGCCTAAGGCTTAATTCTTTCTTATTCATTACAAATAACCCCTTATATTTTGAGGTGTTACAACACCCTTCCACCTAAGTATCACATTCTCCTTAAGAGGTACCGTACCCTTCCAGCTAGGGCGCAATACATGTGGCTCAATAGTCAAATTTTGATGAAAGGTACCACATCCCAAAGCTTTGCCAATGTTTTTAAGTTCGAAATTAGTGGTTCTAACGGCTAGAATTCATCCCCAACAACCATAAACATCCTCATACTCATTCCTTGATATAAATACAAGTAAACAAACACATTAAGGTACAAGAGACGAACATCCAAGCATAGAAATCAAGAGAAAATCCTCTAATTTTTTATTTTATCATTTTATCTTGTACATATCTCTTAGGTTGTAATGCCCCAAAACTCGACCTAGAAGTTTAGGCCGGATTCTGGAGGTCACACTGATCACTGAAGTGATCGTAGGAAAAATTTTAGTTTAACCATCTAGAAAACAAACAGTATTTAAGTTATGTAAAACTCTCCGTTGTAAAATCCCGATATTACAAAAATTTCTGTCTGAAAGACACCTACATGCGTAAAACCCAAAGTTAATACCACAATATTCAAAATAAAACTTACAATTCAAACCGTTTACTTATAAATGCGAAAATTATGAAAATGCTTTTAAAGTTGATTCTAAAACGTGGCTGTCTGAGACCTCCGACGTGCCTAATCCAGCAATAGCAAATGGAAATACCTGAAAAAAGAAACTAAGGTGGGTGAGCTACACGAGCCCAGTGTGAGATTGAAACTTTAGAAAAACAAAGATTAAGCGACACAATAAAAACTATCACAACGGCAAACCGATATCCAAATAATCATCACAACCAAAATTCGCACATCAGTACTGAACACATCAATCTATATATTGTTAATCTCGCAATCAAACAGAAAAAATGCAGAACAAATGCAACAACATGAAACCACCCATCTAGCCAAACACCTCTCCGTCCCCCATTCACACCACAAATGAGCTATAAGAAACTCAACCAACCCTGCACACTACATAGGACCTCGGAAGGCCCATCCAATCTTACACACCACGAATGTGGAACTAAGCCACGTAAATAGCAGTACGCAACTAAGCTGCCAAAAGTATCGTCCTGTGCGGTAAACCGCTATACAGACGTATTGCAATTAAAACTGCCAAATCAGATTAGACTTCATTCTTTTCATATCCCAAACCCGAAATCATAATGCAACTGCACAAATGCACACTGAACACTACCAATTACACAGGCACAAAAGCTCATAATCAATCAGTTAGTTACAGAATCGACATACATAGTGTCTAGATAGTCACACGCACACCCACATGACTTAACCACTAAGGCAAATACTCATTTATTAGGTAATATCACATTAACAAGTCACTTAAATAATGCAACGATTGCATATAACAGATATGTCCGAGTCAAAACAGAGTCCCAACTACCCTTACTAAGACCTAGCCAAGGGTTGAAACACAGAGAACCACAAATAGGTCATAACTCAACATATTACAAAAATTTAGCAAGGTAGAACCATAGGGTCGTGTGCCCCGGCTGTGTGGAATTCCCCAGGCCATGTGGGGGTCTACACGCCCATGTGGAGGCCACACACGCTCGTGTGAAGGCCCAACATACCCGTGTGGAGGGGGTACACGCCTGTGTGAACAGCCCGTGTAACTCACTGTCCAAAAGAGCTAAAAATTAAGAACATATGAGACACGGCCGTGTGAAGATCTCACACGCCTGTATGGGACACATGTCCGTATGGCCAGGCCGTGTGGTACAAAAAATCATCGAAAACCCTAAATTCCCAAACGCAGACCCGTGTTCTCAAAGAACATGGCCATGTGAAAATCGGTTAATTTTCCCAAATCAGCCACACGACCGGGTGGCCAAACTGTGTGGCACCTAATCCTACTCAGAAACCCTAATTCCCAATTTCACACAGCTGTGTGAACAAGCACACGCCCGTATGGCCACTCATGTGGTCACAAAACCATACCGAAACAGCCTGCAAAACGTGCCTTTAATGTTAAAACGATCCCCAACCCTCAATAATACAGAAATACATCAAAAACACCCAGAATTTCAAACAATTCCAAAACAATCAACACTGCTATTGGCCAATTTCATAAACACACAAAACATGTCGAATTTCACAGAAACAAATAAGAAATTTGATAATGAAAAGCGAGAGTTTTCTAACACATACCTTAGACGCGATAGCAAACACTGGAATCGTTCGATTCGCTCCTCCAAACCAATTCAAAAACCTCAATTTAACATATCAATTTATAAAATATTTAGTTTAACAGAAAAAGAAAACGAAAGGAATTCTATGTAAACCCAAAAATGAAACTCACCTCTTCCACTTCTTAAAATTCGAATACACATAGAAAAACTCCCTCGACAGACAGCAATTAACGGAAGAAACAACGAACTAAAAGCAATTAATTTATTTTGGGGAAAAAAAGAGTAAAACAAAGAAAATGAAAAAAATGGTTTACAAAGAACTTAAACCATGGGAAAACATGAATTTATTGAGTTTTTTTTATTATCCCAAAAATAAAATAACAAAAGTGATAAATAAATATCTAAAACTTAAAAGAAATTTAATGTAACACCCCGCACCCGAGTCTGATGCTGGAACGAGATACGAGGCATTACCTCACTTAAACATATGCATTCCAACATTTTCGAATCGTCAAGACTTGATCGAATTTAAAACCTTTCCCAAACTCTATCTAAACTTCTTAACATGAGCCTACGAGGCCTTAAACGACCTTTGGAATTCATTCGGGACCAACTTGGGTCCTTAACCAATTTTAGAAAAATAACCTTTAAAACAGGGCCCACGCCCATGTGGAAGAGCAACACGCCCATGTGGCCGTTATGACATGGCCGTGCTGATGACCCGTGTGACTCACACGGCCAAAGCATATAGGGACACGCCCGTGTCCCATACCCGTGTGACTTAAATTCCAAATTCAAACTTACAAGGGTTTTCACACGGCCTGACACACACCTATGTCTACGACCCGTGTCCCTCACACGGTCATGACACGCCCGCGTCTAAAAACCTTGGCATTCTGTTTCTGACCTCAGCAATCCTTAAGGGTCAGACGGCCAAGGCACACACCCGTGTGCTAGGCCGTGCTCTTCACAAGATGAGACACACGGCCGTGTCTCTGCCCATGTATTTACTACCATGCATACTGACTTGCAATATTTATGTCCAGGGGACACACAACCTATCAACATGCCCTTGGGACAGACCGTATGTCATACACGGTCTGGACACACGCCCGTGCGTCTATCTATATGGAAAAAATAAGGCTATCTACCAAGCCTTTTGCCACCCTGAAACACAATCTAATGCTAACCAACATATCAAAGTCTAACTAAATATGATTTCTTAACCAAACAACCATAGCTAATGCCTATATACATTGCATACATATACGACCATGCCAACAATTTTCACACTCATGAAAGATTTCCTTGCATCCATAAATCAACTTTCAATATTAGCCATTATTCATGGCCTTATACAAGATGAGTCAAGTATTAGTTTAAGCTAACACATTTGGCCACAAAATAATGACACAAAACTCAAAAGCTAAGATCCTATACATGCCATAATCAAAATGAGAGATCTAACTATATTGAGCGCTTCTGTTGATAGTGTGACTGGCTTCTCCGACTTAAGCGATGATCCTCGAGCTACTTTGGAGGCACTATAAGAAAATGGAAAGGAAAGGGAGTAAGCATAAAGCTTAGTAAGTTGCATGCAAGTGAATATACAATAACTTTACCATTCATCATCATTCTCATAATACAAAAGTAGGCATACGTACAACTTACTCATCACTATCTAATACAATTCACATAGCATATATTGAGCTCATATCTCATACATTTCAAATGGGTACCTGTACCACTCACAACATGGTTATACTTTTCTCCTTTAACTTAAAATATAACTCTCACCGTTGAACCATTTGAAATCTTACTGGATATTCACTAAGCCCCTAACATAGGGTATAAAGTCGATGCCATATCCCAGACATTGTCTTACACTGGCTCATCCATCAAGGCGATGCCATGTCCCAGACATGGTCCTACAATGGTTCATCTATCAAATCGATGCCATGTCCCAAACATGGTCTTACACTAGCTCTCATATATCCGTGCTGATGCCATGTCCCAGACATGGTCTTACACTGACACACCTCGTAATCGATGCATGTCCCAGACATGTCTTACACTGGCTTATATCACGAGGCCGATGCATGTCCTAGACATGTCTTACACTAGCTCTCGTCTCGATGCCGATGCATGTCTCAGACATGTCTTACACTGGCTCTCATATTATAGCCGATACATGTCCCAGACATGTCTTACACTGGCACACAAATAACCCGAATGCCGTGGCATGAATATCCGATTTATTTCCTAAGGTTCAAACGGGAGTTCTACTATTTCAATATTCATCATGCATAATCATTTCCACAAACAATCAATTTATGCTATATCAATTCAAGCACATATAATAGCAATGTAGTTGTATTATTTACATACAACTTACCTCCGATTACAACATGTGGCGGTCAGTTCGGCTTAGTCCACTAGCTTTGCTTTTCCCCGATCTAGGCCCAAATTTTGTAATTCTTGATCTAAAATAATAGAAACTGATTCATTTCATCAGCGTATTAATTTAGACACTCGAAAATTCATAATTGGGCAAAATGACTATTTTTCCCCTAGACTTTCACAAAATGATCATTTTACTCCTAGGTCCGAAAATCGATTTTTATCGAATTTCCTTATTAACCAAGTCTAATCAAATACTTTTTATACTAGGAGTAGCCCAAAATTCTTATTATTTCACACATTTATCACCTATTTAACAACTTATGCAAAATGGCCCTTTTAGGGTTTTCATGAGAAATAAGTTGTTTTTTTCACAACCATGATTCATTTTATTCCATAAAATTTCAGAAAAAATAAAAAAAAATCTCATGGTAAAACCCTATACTTTCAACTATTTTGCAAAATAGTCCCGTCATTTGAAAGCTCATGTTACAAGGGGTCCAAAAATGTAAAAATCATCAAGAAAACTATCAAAATCACTTACCTATGAGAATAGAGAGTGGTTGAAATTTTTGAATCTTAAAACCCCCTCTTTTTCTGGTATGAACGGTGGCAAGAAGATGAAAGAAAATAAAATATCATTCTCTCTTTATTAAATTTTATTTTTAACCAATTTAGTCACCAAAACCCACCTAACCTAGTCAACATGTCTCGTTTTGCCCTCCATGGCCGGTCACCTCCAATTTAAAGGTCTATTTGCCCTTTAAAGACCCTCAATTTAAGTTTCATGGCAATATAACACCCTTAGCTATCAATTCAAGACATTTTCACTTTATGCGATTTAGTCCCTTTTTTTGCAATTAAGCTCACAAACGCTAAAATTACTTCACCAAATTTTTCATGCACTAATATAAACATGTTATAACTCAAAATTAATAATAAAATACTTTCTCCAACTTCAGATTAGTGGTCCTGAAACCACTGTTTCAACTTGGCCCAAAATCGGGCTGTTACATTTAAGACAAAAAGAAATAAATAATCCCTAAAAATACACACATGAGGATTCGAACCCAGAACCTAAAGGTACACTAACACTCATTCAACCACCAGACTAGCAGGCCCATTCTGACATCAGAACGTGAAGACAAACCCAAATATTCGGTCTAGCCACTGACCCTACCTACAAATCTCAAAACTTCTAACACCAAATCTGGGGTGTTACAAATGTGCTTATTGTTAGATCCTTTTATCATTATCATTTTCATTCTTTAATAGAGCTTAATACTTGTAAACATACACTTTTGAGAGATCTTTATTGTTTACATCTTTTTTTTTTATATTGCAAAAGTTACTTGTGGCTTTTGAGGTATAAAACCTTAAGGAATTTATAAAGGGTTTTAGTTGAGCCTTGTAAAAATTAGAAGGTTCTAGTTAAGCCATAAAAACTAGAGGAAAGTTTCTTTCTTAGCCTTGTGAAAAAAATAGGGATTGTAAGGTTATACTTTTTCCTTGAAAGGTAACAATTCAAGTATAGTGATTTAGGAAATCCTTTGTTGAGGTATACCAAGGTAGTGGAGGTAGACAATGGGTTCGAACCACTATAAATCAAATTATCCAAGCTTTTCTTCCCTTTTATCATTATTTACAAAGACTTCGCAAATAATTTCAAAATACCAATTCACCCCTCTCAATATTTTCAGGCCTAACAATTGTATCAAAGCTAGTTCTCCATCAAAAGTTTCACCACCAGAATAAGCAATCCAAAGAAAAAATACCAAGTTTGAAGATGGCACAAGATTTTGACTCAACTAGCTTGGGTGAAGGCCAATCCATTATGAGACCTCCCTACTTCAATGGAGAGAGATATTCTTATTGAAAGACAAGGACAAACCTAGACCTGGTCATTGGTCAGGCCAACCGACTAGGCCCGAAGGCCCGTCCAAAAAATAGGCTTGGACAAAAAAATAAAGCTAATTTTCAAAACGATTCAGGTCTCGAGTAAGCTTTTTTTCCTCCGACAGATATCATGCTACCCTTTCTTTTTCTTTCCTTCCACAGTCAACTATCACCCCTTTCCCATGACAGTCAATTTTTTTTTCTTTTCCAAATCCTTAGCCACTATCAAGATGACTTCAACAACCAACTCTAACAGTTGACTCCAACACCCATTGACCACCAGCTACAACCAACTTTTAACCTCCCTTTCTTTTCTTTTCCTCTCACAGCCGATTGTCACCCCTTTCCCACCATCTATTAGCCATAGTCAACTGCAACATCCAACTTTGAACCTTTTTTAACCCCCTTTCTTTTTATTTTCCTCCCACAATCGACCGCTACTCTTTCCCGCTTTCTCCCTTTTACGTCGACCATCAGGTGTGTATCCCATTTTCCATTTGATTATTTTGTTCTTAACTCTGTTTCAAGCAAACTCTTGTTTCTGCAACTATTTATTATATTTATTATGAATTAGATTATTTCTGCAACTATTTATTATGTTCTTAAATTTTGTTTCTGCAAATTTTTATTATTAAATCTATTTAATAAGGACATATATTTGAAGAACATCGAGTTTATTCAGATATAAAATTTAAAACATCAACAATACATCCTATTATTCATAGCTTAAGCTTTATCTTTCATATTCTTGTGGTTTTTGCTAAGTTATTCTCTAGTTTCACGACCTTTCCTTTCATAATTAGCATATACATCATTGTTTCTTCCATAATTTTTAACATAAGGTGATGGTATGTGAGCAATTCAAGTTGTTACAGTGATTAGGGCTGATGCCAAATTTGACCCCTCTTAACTTGTCAAAACAGACTAGGTTGTTTAAACTTTGTTACTAAAAAAAAAGGTAAAAGTCTATTTTTCCTACCTAAAAGTTCATAATTTTTTACCCTCTCTTATTTTGGCACCCCCAATATAAAACTCTTGGCTTCACCCCTATGCTAATGATAAAGGGTTTTAATGAAATGATATTCTTGCTATTGGTTGATTATGTTAGTATCTAAATGTTAATAAGGCTAGCATAAAAATTAAAAAATGTTTGCATGGTATTACCTTTCCTTAAGTTCTGATTTTGTACTTTTTCATATGCATGAGATCAACAATATTACTATCTCAACTATTTCTAAAATTGCAAGGTGGTGTTCTTATGAAGCAATACTTGTTGATTTGAAGTTACCGTATCTTTATTGTATTTATTCGATGCTTTTACTGCTATCTTTTTTTATTAGCAATTATATATTGTGTGAAGTAATACATAGTTGCTATTGTTTAGCATCTTTGTTATCCTTATTGTTGGTTTTCGTTTAGGCTAAAAGGAAGAAGATTGCTCAAATTATTGAAACTTTCCATGTTTGCTAAAAGGGACTATTTGGTTATTTCCTTTTTTAAGTGTTTTTTATGATAAAAACATATTTATATTACTATTCTTTTTATTTTGTTTTTTAGGTTAATCTTTTTTATGATTTCAAGACTTGAGTTTTTATGAAAATGGCTAGTTCGAACACTCCAATACATGTGGATGATAGGTTTAATGAATATGAAAGTGCTCTCAAACATAAAAAGCCTACTACTTCAAAGGTGTAGGATGAAATGACAAAGCTTGAATGTAAGAACAAAGATGAATTGAAGGCACAATGTAATCACTATTAGAGTATCTTCTCTACTAAATCTTCTAGTGGAATATCTCATTTAAGACGTCATCTAAATAGTTATTTAAATTTTTTTAATAAGAATATCACTCTATACACTATAGCCACTCAACTATCATTAGGAGGTGGTCCATCTATAAAAAAAATACAAGTTTGATGCTGATGAGTTTCATTGAGCTGTTTTTACTTTTCTTGTATATGGCAAGTATTCATTTAGGACAGTTGAAGAACTAGGATTTAGATACATGATGAGTATTGTTAGTTCTAATTTTAAGAATATAAGTAGACCTACAACTACTAGGGATGTCCTAATATATTATGCAAAAGAGATAAACCATGTTCAAGAAGAGTTAGCTAAAGCATCTGGTTTAGTTTGCCTAACTTCTGATGATTGGAACTCTAGGCATACGAATGATGAATACATTTGCGTTACTACTCATTAGGTTGATAAAGATTGTAAGCTACAAAAGAAAATCATATGGTTTAGAGCTTTATCTCTTCTGTATGATGGTTTGAATATAGCGAATGAACTTATTTTATGTTTATCTTAATGGGGTATAGATAAGAAAAATTTTAGCATTACTTTGGATAATGCTTCTTGTAATGATGTTATAGTTTCTTGTCTTAAAATTTGCTTCCGTGCGAATCGAGCTCTTTTGTGTGATGGTGTTCTTTTCCAAGCTAGATGTTGTGCACATATATTGAATCTTATAGTTAAAGTTGGTTTGGAACTTGCTAATGATGTTACTGGTAAGATTCGAAATGAACTTAAGTACATAAAAATGTTAGGAATTCCTAAGAAAATATTTTATGATGTGGTTGACAAAAACTTTCATTTGAATGTAAACAAAAAGTTGCATCAAGATGTGTGTGTGTGATGGAATTCTACTTATTTATTGATTGAATATGCTCTTTAATATAAAGATATGTTAGATTATCGGGGCCAACAAGATAAATAATAGAAAATATTTGCACTTTCTGATGAGAGGTGAAGAAATCATGCTATTTTTTGTAAATTTTTTAAAGTCGTTTATGATGTGACTTGTGTTTTTTTTTTTGTTCTAATTATCCAACAATTAATCTTTATTTTAGAAGGGTTTGGAAGGTTTACAAGGTCTTGTTTGATACGATTAAAGGTTCTCATTCTTTTCTAATGTCAATGGTTAAGGAAATGTAAGAGAAATTTAATAAATATTGGGCTAAGTATTCTTTGATATTGTCATGTGTTGCAATTTTAGATCCTCATTACAAGCAGTATTGCTTTACTACAATTTATGGTACTCATGCTTTGGACTTTGTGCAAACCATTCTTAGCAATCTTAAACTCTTGTTTGATAAGTATGTTAAGAAATCCAAATCCATATCTTCCTCTTTGGCCAAGTGTTCCAATGTTTTGGATAATGATCCTGTTGATTCTAGATTGCATGAACTCAATGCAAATAAGACTGATTTAGGAGGAGATTATGATAAGTGTGATGATTCTAAATGATACCTAAGCGTATCCAATACTAAGAGTGAAAAATCACTGTTAAACCTTTATTTGGAACAACCAGAGCTTAAGTTGAATAGTAAAATAGATGTATTTCATTATTGAAGCAGTTCAATTCGATATCATGAGCTTTCATTATTGGCTTGTGAACTTTTGACAATTCCATTATTGACTGTAGCTTTCGTGTCAACTTTTAGCATGTGGAAGAAAGTTATCACACCTTTGAAGAGTTCACTTAACCCAAAAACAGTTCAAGCTGTTGTTTGCTTTGATGATTGGATGCAAGCTAAGGGATTTTCAACGGGTAATTATTTCTTATTTTATTATTATAATAGTATAACATTTCATCAATTTTATTAGCTAACTATTTATTCTTATTTCATATTAGAAATTGATTGCAAGAATGATGACGACAATTAGGATGATGATTCTTCGATTGCTTTCTAGGTTACTTTCCTAATTGTTGACAATTTAATTTAGCTTACGATTTATAGCTTGTTATAAAATTAAATATGTTGATTAGTTGATATGTAGATATTTTAGTTGGTTGATTAAATTTTGCAAGTTGTTTTGGGTGTTGTTTTTGTTGCTATCTTGGGTGTTATTTTTCGTGTTATTTCACTATTGTTTCGCAGCCATTTTTAACGTTATTTTCCTGCCATTTTTAATATTATTTGATATTGTAGGACTTTTATTTTTTGTTTTGTTAATTTTGCTACTATTTTAGTTGAAACTATCTTAGTATAAAGACTTTTTTAATGTATTTTCAATTTGTTAGAAAACATTTGTTTTAATGTTTTTAACTGTATTTGATATATTATATTTTTAAATTTATTTTATATAATAAATTAATCTAAAACATTAATACGGGTCAAGCTCGAGTTTAGCATCTATAATCTGGACCGAGTTTGGGCAAAATTTTAAGCTCATTTTTTAGGCCAGGGCGAGCCTGAGCTTAAAATTCTGTTGAGGCTCGACCCGACTCGACCTATGATCAACCCTGGATGAAACTCTTTATTCAAACCAATAATTTTCATGTGTGGAGGATTATCTCAAATGGTGATTTAAAGGTGCCCAATGATGAAGATGAGTGAGAAGATGGTGAAAAGAAGAAGGCTCAATAAAATGTCAAGAGTATGCGCACTCTCTTTTCTGCATTAGGGCCTAATGAGTACAATAGAGTGTTTCAATGTCAAAGTGCTAAGGAGATTTAGGAAAAGTTTGTCACTACTCATGAAGGAACAAGTCAAGGAATCCAAGGTTGGTTTACTCACACTTGACTACGAGCTTTTCAAAAAGAAGTTAGAGGACACCATCGAAGACATGTCAAAAAGATTTATCAACATCATTAATGGATTGAAGGCACTTGGGAAGGCTTATTCCAACAAAGAAATGGTGAAGAAATTGCTCAATAGCCTACCAAAAGAATAACAAGAAAAAGTGACAGCTATTAAGGAATCCAAGGATTTAGATAAGCTTTCTTTCGATGAGATTATAGGTTCACTCCTCACCTATAAGATTAAGTTGAAGTATAGAAAGGAAAAACTAAAACAAGTAGGAGTTGCTTTAAATTCCTTTATTAAGTTGAAGTATGGAAAGGAAAACTAAAACAAGTAGGAGTTGCTTTAAATTCCTTTATCCAAGAAGAAATCAATGATCATGATGTAATCATACTTGCCAAGAAATTCAAAAAGTCTATGAAAATGGACAAAGGCAAGAGGCTTCAAGAAAAGAAAATAATTTGCTACAACAAGCCGAGGCACAACAAGTATGATAGCCCTTTGAGGAAGAAGAAAAAGGGAAAAAGGAAAGCCATGGTAGCCACTTGGAGTGATAATGACACTTCCCATGATCATGACTCCAATGATGAAGGCTTTGACAACCTTTTTTTCATGGCTCTTGAATAGCAAAAGGTATCTTCTAACTCATGTATTGTTAATTCTTATACTTTTAATAATTTAGAAGAAGTTTTTGATGAGTTCGTTTTGGAAATTGAGACAATGAATTCCAAACAGAAGAAAACGATTTTCAAGCATAAAGTGGAAAACGATTTTATTTTAAAGATAAAAGATAATTTTAAAAGTGAAAATAAAATTTTGAAAAATGATTTAGAAGCTTTCAAAATTAAATGTGCTACATTTGAACAAGAAAATCTTGATTTGAGAACAAAATTTGAAAGATTGTGTAACAGCATAAATTTCAGTAGTCTCGGGAAATAGTGATTTGAGATCACTAAATCCGACAAGTAAGTTTAAAAAATTAGTAATCTATAATTATTTATTGGTGGCCTAGTATGAAAAGGGAAATATGTGAGTTTGTTGGAAAATGCCTAATTTGTCAATAGGTTAAAGCAGAGCATCAGGTGCCGACGGGTTTGTTACAACCAGTCATGATTCCTGAATGGAAGTGGGAGCATATTACGATGGATTTTGTATTTGGATTGTCTGTAACTCCAACAAAAAATATTTGATATGGGTTATCATTGATAGATTGACTAAGTCAGCACACTTTATTCTGGTTAGAACAAATTTTTCGCTTGAGAAATTAGCGGAGTTGTATGTGTCTGAGATTGTAAGATTACATGGAGTTCCGACTTCCATTATTTCTGATCGAGATCCGAGATTTACTTCGAGATTTTGGAATAAATTACAAGAAGCTTTGGGCACTAAGCTAAACTTTAGCACAGCATTTCATCCCCAGACTGATGGGCAATCAGAACGAGTGATTCATATTCTAGAAGACATGTTAAGGTGTTGTATACTCGATTTTGGTGGCAATTGGGAAAGGTATTTACCTTTAGCTGAATTTGCTTACAATAATAGCTATCATTCTAGCATAAAAATGGCACCATTTGAGGCTCTTTATGGTAAAAAATGCAAGACTCCACTGTATAGTGAATCTAAGTTACTTGGAGTGGATTTGATTCGAGAAACTGAAGAAAAAGTTTGGATTATTCGGGATAGTCTGAAAGCTACTTTAAACCGACAGCAGATTAAAAAGAAGAGATATAGAGTTTGCAGTTGGCGATCGAGTGTTCTTAAAGGTTTCACCATGGAGGAAAGTGCTACGATTTGGTAAAAAGGGGAAACTGAGTCCAAGATTTATTGGACCGTATAAAATAGTTGAAAGAATTGGCCCTGTAGCTTATCAGTTGGCTTCAACTTGAGAAGATTCATAATGTGTTTCACGTGTCTATGTTGAGACGGTATAGGTTAAATCCTTCACATGTGATTCCTCACACTGAAATTGAGCTTCAACCAGATATGACCTATTCAGAAGAACCAGTAAAGATTTTGGCTCGTGAGGTTATAGAATTACGAAACAAACGAGTACCATTAGTTAAAGTGTTGTGGCATCGACATGGTATGGAGGAGGCATCCTGGGGAATAGAAGAATCTATGAGATCACAATATCCGTATCTATTTTCAGGTAACAAATTTTGAGGACGAAATTTTCTAAAGGGGGGAGAGTTGTAACAGCCTAAATTTCAATGGTGTCGGGAAATAGTGATTTGAGATCACTAAATCTGACAAGTTTAAAAAATTAGTAATCAATAATTATGAGTCAAGTGTGAAATTAGAAAAAAAAATTGAATTAATGAATTTTGTGAATTAAAAGAAATTATTAGGTCAAATGAGTCAAAAATGATATATCGAGACCTCAAATTTATAAAATGTAGTTGTGAAAAAGTTATGAATTAGGGTTTGATATTTAAATTCTGAATATTAAAGGTTGTGAAATAACTTTAAATGATTATATAAAGAGTTGTTAAGAAGAAATTAGCTCAATTGAAGTGTTAATTGAGCAAAGACTAAATTATAAAAACTGTAAATTTTGGGATAAATGTGTAATTTAAAAAATTGAAGAATATAAAATGTGAAGTGAATTAGAATTGAATGCTAATGAATGGAAAATTCTACATTATAGATCGAGAGTCCGAAGATAAACATAGAAAAGAGAAAATTATCGATTAGTCCCTAAATTTCCATAACTTTTACGAATTAGCCAGGTAAGTTCATATGGTTAAATTTTATAATTTATTGTTAAAATTAGAGATTATAGAATGTATTGTTTTATATTTTATTATGAAATTATGATTATTGTGATAAAACGAAATTTGAATCTAAAGTTCAAATTATGGGAAACGTAAGATTAAGTACGTTTATTTAGTGATCAGTGATGAATTGACAGATAAGACCATGGTTAAACCATGGCAAAGTGTGACATGTGTAACCATAGCGGAGCTATGACATTGTGAAAGTGAACGTAAGACCATGATTGAAACATGGCAGTTATTTATGTGTGCAAGTGTAAGACCATAGCTAAGCTGTGGCAATGTGATAAAGTGTGTGATCATGGCAAAGCCATGATAAAAATGTGTGCAAAACCAAAGTGGAATGTGGCATCAAGCTAATGACGTACTCAATTCCATAAGACGTTCCCTAATTTGACAAGTAACGGTAAGTGTTACTTGAATTTAAGTGTCGGGATTTAGTTAGTTATTGATATTGAGCTCAATCAAGTGAATTCATCATTTGAATTTGTGTATGACAAGAAACTTTAGCAAAAATAATTTTTTATTGAATTATTATTTATTCGGTAAGATTTATGTTTTGAGCTTATGAGCTTACTAAGCTTTCATAGGCTTACTTCTGTATGTTAATGTTCTGTATAGATTGACGTGAGATCAGAGGATCGGATCAACACATCGGAGCAAGCTATCTAGATTTTACCGGTAGATTTTATAGTATAACTTTTGGTTTATATGGCATGTATAGGATTGATTGAAAAGAAAGTGATATTATAATATGGTCTTGAATGGCTCATACACATATATGTTAGTATATATGTATCTGTTAAATAGAATTTAAAAGTAGTCAGTGTATGAGATTATATGGTAAGTTTATGCAAATGAGTTGTGTTATAAAGAATAGGTCTAAAGCTTGTATTAAAACTTGTATTGGTTGCTTGATTGGTGTATTTTGGTATGTGAAAGTATTATATGCAGGTTGATAGTGTAAAGGGTGAGAAAAGTGGTCTTAAAATGGCCTATTTTCGTCCATACGGGTAGACACACGGGCATGTGTCTAGGTCGTGTGTGACACACGGCCTGGCATATGGGCATGTGTTTTGGGCGTGTGTCCCCTGCACCTTAAAAATAAGAAACAAAATGCTCAGAATTGAGCACATGGGCAGAGACACTGGCGTGTGTCTTAGCCGTGTGGGTGACACGGCCTTAAACACAGGCGTGTTACATGATTGTGTGGAAACTGCACCTATTTTATGAAAATTAAATTAACCACACTACCTAGCACACGGGCATGTGACTTGACCGTGTGACCTAAATTTCTTCATGCCTTATAAGTCAAAGAGTTACACGGGTTAGGAACACGGGCGTGTGAGGCCACTCGGCCTGATTACACGGGCGTGCCCCTAAACCACACGGGTGTGTGGGCACTGTTCATAACAAAAAACTTTAAAATTTCATGAAAAATTTTTGAGACCCCGATTTAGTCCCGATTTGTTTTTATTGTTCATATTAGGACTCGAGGGTCCATTTAAAGGACTATATGGTTATTATCGAATGTGAATAGTATTTTGGTCCGATTTATCTGTAAACCCCGGTAATACTCTATAGCCCTGTTCCAGCGACGGATACAGGTTAGGGGTGTTACAGATTGGGTAAAGAAAAGAATTTTTATTAGAAAACTCAACAAAAAATAGCAAAGGTGAACATTTTCATTTGCATGGTCATGCATTACATACTTGTCCAATAAAGAGAAAATTCAGTATAAATATTAACAATTATGAGTTCCAAAAAGAACTAGGGACATGGTAATTAACCTCGAAAGACCCAAAGCAATTTGGGTACCAAAATGCAAGTAGGTGCTTCTTGTAGGTGTGTTGGAGAAATGGGGAGCAAAGCACAAAAATTTGGATGCTCTTAGCACAAAAGGAATTATGGGTAACCTTTACACCAATACCTTATTGATAATGATTAAATTAGTTGCCTATTAATGTTTTTGTTTTTAATCATAATTTGGAATTGAATTATTGGATAATATTGCTATCATGTCTAAAAATATTCTTAAGTTCTTTAAGCATGATTTGTGGTTAATTGGTTGAATTTTTTATATGATCATACTTGAATATATTTATAGAATGTATGCATATTTGAATATATTGCATTTTTGCACATTTTAGGAGAAGAAAATAAAGCTTAATGATTTTGATGTTTTTATTATATAAAAAAAAAGTTTTTGCAAGTATGAAAATTTGTTTTAAGTAAATTATGAGAAAATGATTTGAACATTTTAAGAATTTACTTTTAAATTTGCTTGGACAAAGAGATATAGCAACCTTGCAATAATTTGAGTTCTTATGTTTTGAATGCAAATTTGTAGGACTTTTGTAACTTCAATGATCAAAATTTTATTTTAATGATTTATGGTCATGGAAATTATTTAGACACATTTTAAATGGGTTGTAAGGCTTCACTAAATGGTTTAAAGAGCTTTCAAATGATATTTTAGCATAATTGTCCATTTTGAATCCAAATTCAAGGAAATGTGCTTTCAAATTTTGTTTTTTAGTTTTCCTTGTTAATTTAAACCATTTGATCAGTTGAATAAGTTTGTTTCATTATTTGAAAGTTGTTTTAAATATTTAAAGTTAAGTTTTTTTAATATCCAAGTAGTGTAAGTTTTAGAATATATTTGTTGTCATTAGATAGATCTAGGTTCACGTAGGTTGTATATAAGTGCATTTGTATGCAAGCATGCTTGTAATATGTGACATGTGCCTAATATGCCTTGTACGAAATGTATAGCTTTTTTCCATACCAGGAAGAACTTCAAGTTCGGTTAAAAATTTTTGAAGCCATATTGCTTCTTTCGTTGCTTCGGAAGCAGCCACATACTCAGCCTCCATAGTAGAGTCAGCAGTGCAAGTTTGTATATTAGCCACATATTTTAGAATTATACACATGTTAGAATGCTTTGTATAGGTTTTAGGTATACTTGTATAAGACTTTTGACATATTCATATTGTATTTTTTTTTTGTTCATAGGAGCATATAAAGGTGTATGGTCAAGTTATACTTAAGCATATACTTAAGGGAGCATCTTAGCTTAAATTTTTCAATAAAAATACTTTGTACCTCATCGATCTTTATTGAAAATCATTAGACTTTTCAAGAAAAAAGGTTAGTTTAAATATACATAGGGTTGAATCCAGGTATAGAAAAAATTAGGTTTAAATATATTAAAGGTTTGTGTATTCTTTTAAAATTTAGAATTTAATCCATATACTTTGGACATAAACTATTGTACTTTTTATTTAAAAGTCTTGATCCCTCCGTCTAATTTTGTTGTTAGTGGTTGTTATAAAAATATAAATAAATAAAAAATTAGTCTTCAATTTTTACAATTTTTTATCAATTTGATCCTTACCTTTTAAAAGTAAATAATTTTTTTCCATATTATAAATAAATAAATAAATAATTTTTTTCCATATTATAAATAAAAACATAAAAATTAAAAAAATATTTTTTTAAAAATCTAAAATTATAAAAAAGATAGATGCTATTTAAAATTCAAAAAATAGAAAATGAAAATTATCATTTTAAATATATATAAAAAATTTCGAAATTCAATGTTCTCTTAATTGGACTGAATTGGCTAATCAGACTGATTGGACTGAAAATCGGTTAGGATTTTGATCCAATGAGAAGTAAAAAAGATCAGTTGACCCGTGAGCTGATATGAACTAAGTGAATTTCAAAATGATTTTTACCTCTCACTGGATTGATACCCAAATCAATTTTTGATCCAACCGGTTTGATTGGCCGATTTGGTTTGGTTTTAGGCAACATTGAATTTCAAAATTTTTATATATGTTTAAAATGATTTTTTTATTTTCTATTTTTTGAATTTTAAATAGTTTCTTTTTTTTAATAATTTTAGATTTTAAAAAATTATATTTCTTTTAATTTTATTTTTTTTAAATATGGAAAAATATTAATTTTTAAAAAAATATTTAGGGTAAGGACCAAATTGATTAAAAACTATAAATATTAAGGACAAAAAAGTTATATTACTTTTTTATAACTTATGATAAAATTAGATGAAAAAACTGAAATATTTTAAGTAAAAAAGTAGAATGACTCAACGTTTGAAAATTACAAAAAAATGATGTAGAGGATGGCTGAGTTAGGGTGAACATGTGTATACGCAAATACAAGTTAAACCGAACCACTAAACTCAGCAGTCCAATAACTAACAATTTAAATGGCCCAAAATTCTAACATAACCAGCTTCAGCTATCAAACATTATTTGAGTACGAAAAACCATGCAACCTCATTCCCACTTACAATTATTTTATCCGCAATTAAAATTATCTGACTTTTCTCTATTTTATTTTAATTTCCAAATATTATTTGAAATTACTCCATGTTCACTTCAATAATTTTAACTTACCTTTTAAATTTAGATTATTATATAAAAAAATCTATTAAAAATAATTCAATAATCAATTAAGCCTTCAATCTAAAACAACATTTAATTGAACCTTTAATCGAATTTAAGTCTTTTAATCGACATTTTCTATGAAAGCCCCTTAACGTCGTTAACTTTGCCATATGACACGTCATAATTGTCCACATAGCGAAATTTAGTAATTTCTCTTTTTTTTTTAAAAATCTAAAAAAATTTAAAATTTTTTATTTTTTAAAATAAAATATTAAACATAATATAAAATCATTTAAAAATAAAAAATAGAATTTTTAAAAATTATAATTTTTGTTATTAAAAGATCTAACCAAAGACATGTGTTTATGATAATCATCAACCAGCAAAACACCATTGATTATTAAAAAAACATATAACACGAAATGAAAATATTTTTTATTTGTCATCGAAGAAAACATGGTTTTTTTTTTCATCATTGTGTTGGACATTGAAACCCTAAAGGTGGAGTTTTACCACAGTGAATGAGGACCTGAAGGTCTATGGGATTATAACATTGATATTCAAAAGCTTGGCTTTGATCGTAGTACAAAGGCAAATGGCAGTGTCTAAATTCAATAGCCCTTGTAGGACAGGACAACATGTGTCTTTCGCGCCGTTGGTGGTGGGAGGTGGCTTCACGATAGGCGGCGTTGGTGGGTTCACAATAGGTGGTGATGGTGGTGGTAGAATCGATGGTGTTGGTGGGTTCACAATTGGAAGTGATGGAGGTGGTAAAACAAATGGTGTTAGTGAGTTCACTATTGGTGGATTGGGGTAGGCTGGTGACTTTGGAGGCAATGTTGGTGGTGATTTGACCAGCGGTAGTGGATAGTAAGGTAGCTTGGGTGTATATGGCGGAGGCCACAACCGGTGGTTTGGGTGTATAAAAATTCTAATTTTTTTATATTTTTTTTTATAATTTTAAAAATTCTATTTTTATTTTTAAATGATTTTCTATTTTTTTATATTTAATATTTTTTCAGTTTTTTATAATTTTTTAAAAAATTATCTTTTAAATTTTTTTTGCAAAATTTGAATTTTAAGTTTTTTTATGATTTTTAATTTTTTTTAATTTAAGAGAATTTATTAAATTTTACCTTGTGGCAAAATCTTAATATACCACGTGATAAAGTTAAACGGCATTTAAAGGCTTTCACAGAACATGTCGACTTGAGGGCTTAATTAATTATTTAAATTTAATTAAGAGTTCAAATAAATATTATTTTCGATTGAGGGTTTAATTTATTCTTAAATTATTTTTAATATAAGGGTTTAAAATCCCTTTTATATAAATTAATAAATCTTTGGAGATTTTCTTTCATGGTTATGGTTTAGAATTTAAAATAAAAATTAACTAATATTATAACTATGTTATAAACCATAGCTTATTTTATGTTTTTAACAATTATATTAATTACTTATAAAGCACATTAAACTTATAACCTCGAATACGTTGCAAATGTTTAATATAAAATATATTTTTACCTTTTTGCTAGTGAACAAGAGTGGATGGGAAGGATGGATGCTATAAATGATCATATCCATACTTGCATTAGGGTGTAGCAATTGTTTAATTATTTTTAACTGGATGGTCACTCTGAAAAGTGTTTGGTACAATAATGTCAGTAGCGCAAACCTCCAATTGTACATGGAAAACATAGTTGAGGTCTTCAAATAAAGGCAAATACATTAACTATTAGTGACTCCCAAATCTCAAACTTACACATAAGCATTTCACCGATGATGTACAGTATGTACACTCTAATATACTGCTTTAACTCTTTATTGGTCACATCATCTACTAGCAAATGCTTCACCAATGTATTCAACTAAATAAACTTTACTCTCTATTGATATCATCCTCATCATCGATTGGATAATGCTCAATTAACCTATCCATTTATGGATCTAAATCAAATTAAGCCACATCATTTGCAACAACTCTTTCTATTGAAAAACTCATGATTAGGGTTATATCTTCAAAGGTGATTGTTGTTTCATGTAGGGAATTTTTTTTTATTTCATTCAAATTGATTTGTTGTAAATACAATAAGAACAACATTTAAAAGTTTAAATTTACAGCGTCCCATAATGTAACATTTTTTACAATTGAAAACTAACGTTTGATATCAAATCTAATGCTCACCACCAAGCTTTAAACATGTCTCCACGATTTATACATGTTACCACCAAGGTTGAGGCCATTTCATTTCCTTTCTTATCTTCCATCGAAAATACAACACTACCTACCTTCTTAATTTTCCTCTCAATATCTACAAATGTTGATTGTAGTGACCATGGTCTCATCGACTTGTTTACACCAATTGAACATCACATTAGAACCAATTTCTACAAACAATGAGTCATTTATCTTCCATTCCAAAGATATACATACTTCCAATGCTAACAGCACCACTCCTGCCTCTGCCGGATCAGCATCATTTGTTGCAATGGGACCTGAAAATAGAGCTCTTGCAACACCTTCCATATCTCCCAAAACACCTCCACAACCTGCACTATTATCATTTGCTATCCCACATACATTGAACTTTAAACATCCATCTGGAGGAGGGCGCCATATCGATGAGGATGATCTGGATTTAATTGTGTCTATCCTGCACCTATTCGAACAAATCCACCAAGAGCTCTCCTACATCAATAAATCATCATAGATAGACCTTATCCATAACAATGCCCTCATCTTTGATTGAAAAATCAAAGTTTCCATGGTCATCATCTTTCTTTCAAAGACAAGTCCATTTCTTACCAACCATACTATCCAGCAAGCTGTTGAAATTGATATCAACCATAAGCTTTTTTGGATACCAGCCAATTTCATATTATAACACAATATGTAGAATTCATCAAGCCCTTCTACCGGTTCCCATTAAGCCTCCCACCAATTGAAATTTTATACCAAAATCCTTCAATAAATTTACATTTGAAGAACAAATGGTTTGCTCTCTCCGGAACCCTTTCACACCATAGGCAACCGATCAAGATGTTTTGAAGTTACACCCCTCTTTTGATAAGAAATTCCTTTGTAGGAATTCTATCAATGATGAGCATCCAAAGAAAGCTTCGCACTCTCGGTGGTACCTTTAATTTCCATGTTTTGTCAAAAGCAAAATTTATATCATCCCCACCATCTATTATCAATAATTCAGAACACTTCCGTACTGTAAATTCCCCATTACTATTGTGTACCCCACAAAGCCAATCCTTCACCCAAGAACTAACTCCGTGCTACTCACTCTATCCTCCAATCTATGAAGCATCTCTTCTTTTCTTTCTAATAAGGATCTTCTAAAGAGTTCACTCCATTTTACTTTGCTAAATCTATTATTTCTCGAGTAATCTATATCGTACCTCCCTTTTGCCTTGCTAAGCGAAATAGCCTTGGAAATTCCAATTTTAGTGGACAATTACTGCACCGTATGTCCACTCAAAACATTGTCATCCTTCCATTTCCAATCCGCCAACAAAAAGCTTCATTCTCTACCCTTTTAGACACATGGGCATCATTAGAATTCTCTATAATACCTCTCCAAACAATTGACATATCTTTTGAACAAGTTATCCTAAACCGCCATCGTTGCAAGCTCAAACCATATTTTACTAGGATAACTTTTCGCCACAACGCATTTTTTTCGATCGCGAATCTCCAGCACCATTTAGCCAATAATGCTCTATTTTTTATTCTAATATTCACTACTCTCGCTCCTTCCTTCTCATTTGGCTTGCATACCTGATTCTAATTAATCTTATCCATCTTCTTTTTACCATCCATACTCCCTCAAAGAAAATTCCTCCTTATCTTGTCGATCTTTTTAATTACCGTCGCCGAAGCTTGAAATAATGACATGAAATAAATTAGTAAAGATGACAAACAACATTGATTAACACTATCTTTGCAGTCCATGATAGCGTACGACATTTCCACCCCAATAATTTCTTTTTGAATCTCTTTATACTAAGATCCTAAGTGGCTACTCTCCTCGGATCTGCTCCCAATGGAATCTCCAAATAATTGAAAGGCAAAGACCCTATCTTGCACTTATATATTGCTACTATCCGATATAATATTTCTTCATTTACATCGAACTCCACTAGACAAGATTTTTTGAAATTGATACTAAGACCCAAAAAGATCTCAAAACACCGTAGAATATATTTCGCGTTGCTCACCTCCTGTTCATCTGCTCTTAAGAATAGTATAGTGTCGTCTGCGAATTGTAAATGAGTAAAAATCTGTCCAATAATAACATTTTGAAAGCCTTCAATTAGCCCCAACTCCACAACTTTATCCATTTCCAAATGAAGCACTTCCATCACTAAAATAAATAAGAATGGGGATAGCAAATCTCCTTGACGAAGACCTCTGCGAAATCTGAATTCGTTTGTGGTTGATTCGTTGATAATTATTACTGTTATCACCGTAAATACGCACTCTATAATCCATCCTATCCATTTTCACCAAATCCCATATTGAATAAAACCAACTCCAGAAAATCACACCAAACACAGTCATATGGTTTAGAAAAATCCAATTTGAAGATCAGATTGCCCCCTTCCATCTTTCTTCTTAATCGAGTGGATTATTTAGTTTGCTATTAAAATTCTGTCAAATATTTATCTTTTTTTGATGAATGCACATTGAGTATTATTCACCATCTCTCCGACGACCTCCCTTATTCTTCGACATAATACCTTTGCCACTATCTTGTACAAAGAGCTTACCAAACAAATTAGCCTAAAACTAGATATTTTGATTGGATTTTTAGTCTTTGGTATGAGTATGATAAATGATGAATTAATACTCCTCTCAAGCTTTTCAGACATAAAAAAGTTTGCCATCAATCTAAAAAGATCTTCATTTACAATCTCCTAGCTTTAAAAAAAAAACACAAGTTAAAGTCGTCTGATCCAGGTGCTTCCTATTCATCACAACTCATACTGCCTCTTTAATCTCATCCATTGAAAATGGTGCCTCCAGTTTCAAAGTCTTCCCCTCATTTAGCTTTCTGAAATTTAGCTCCAAGTCCATTCTCCACTTCCTCACTAGGCAATTAAAATACTTTTTGAAAAAATTGTACAGTCTCTCTTTCATCTCCTTAGGTTCATTACACCAATGACTCTCTATTTTCAATTTATATACTATCTTCCTTTTAGCTTTGATCTTTACTGCTCTATGGAAAAAAGCTAAATTAGCATCTCCTTCTTTTAACCATGTCATCCTTGATTTTTTACGCCAAATTGATTCTTTAAATTTAATTCATTTACAAAGTTCAGTATTCAACTTTTTTAATTCCTCCGTCTCTAACTTAATTAGTTTTATGTGTTTGCTAGCTTCATCGATCTCCTTAATCCTATCTTCACTTTCTATAATTCTTTTTTCAATACATTGACGGCATTCTCGTTCCACTTCTTGAGAGCTCCCTTGAGTTTTCGCAATTTTACTACCATACGCCCTTTTAGACTACCCATTTTCGAACATTCCTTCTCAATTAGTCTCTTACAATCTTCCTTTTTGAAATGGTCTTGGTCCCCAATCAATTGATTCGTTTCCCAAAAAAATTAGTTTGTGATCCAATATCGATATCTTTAATCCTTGTTGTTATAAGTCTTTCAATTTAACCAACCACGATTCCTCTAGTAAAAATCTATCTAGTCTGCTACGTTTATTGTTTGGTCGAAACCAAGTGAAATTTTTCCACAATAAAGGAAAATCAACCAGTTTGCATCTATCAATGAAGTTTCTGAACTCCTTAGAACCCTTCTCTAAGCCCAAACAATTGATTCTTTCATTTCTATTTCTCACATGTTAAAATCACCTCCTACAATCCATATATTACTAAATTGGCTTTTCAAACCAAATAGCTCTTCCCAAAGATTTTTTTCTGGCAAATTATTTGTAACAACCCGATTTTGGGCCTAGTCAGAATAGTGGTTTCGAAACCACTATTCTGGGGCTGGAGAAATTATTTTTAATGATATTTTATGTGTTATAGCATGATTATATGAGTGCATGAAAATTTTGGTGAAATAATTTTAGCGATTTCATGCCTAATTGCGAAAAAGGAGCAAACCGCATAAAGGGCAAAAGTCTTATTTTATTAGATAGATATACCAAATAGCTAGAGAACCAAAATCGGGGGTCTTTAAAGTGAAAATAGGCATTTAAATGAGTGATGGCCGGCCATGAGACAAGGAATTAAAATAGTCAAAATGATTAGGTGAATTTTGGTAACCAAATTGACTAGAAATATAATAAAATAAACAAAGAATGATATCATCTCTTTCTCATCTTCTTCTTCACCGAAATTTTTAGGAAAAGTAGGGGTTTTAAAGCTTTAAAATTTCATCCAAGCTATCTTCTTGCAAGTAAGTGATTTATATGTCTATTTTTGATAATTTTTGCACTTTTAGAACCCTTGTAGCATGAACTAGCTAATGGGGGGATTATTTTGCAAAATAGTTGAAAGTCTAGGGTTTTTCCATGTGAATATTTATGTTGTTTGTTTAATTTTTATGGAAGAAAATGAGTCTTGGTTGTGTAATAAACAACTTTTGTGAAAGGATTTTCATGAAAACACCTAATATGGACCATTTTGTAAAGATGGAAAAATGAGTGATAAATATGAGTAATAGTGAAAATTGTGGGCTGCTCCTAGTATAAAAAGAATTCGGCTAGGCTTGGGTAGCGAGAAAATTTGATAAAAATCGATTTACGAGCCTAAGGGCAAAATCGTAATTTTTGTAAAGTCTAAGGGCAAAACAGTCATTTTGCCAAATTGTGAATTATGGAATGTTTTAATTAATGTAATGATTAAATAAGTGAACTTCATCGTGTTAGATCAAGAAAATCAGAAAGTACGAGGTTATGGACTAAAATAGAATAATTGGCTGAAATTTGGATTAGAGGTAAGTCCGTGTGACAAAATAAGCATGTTATCCATATTATTGTTAATATACTTGAAATCTAATTTTCTATGATTGTATTTAATTATTAGTTGATGGAATATGACATTCCATTGAAACTAGTAAGTTGTATGTTAGTAATGCAACTATATTGTTATGATGTGTGATTGAATTGATATTGCATAAATCGTTTTGATTGTAAATGTGAGTACGCATGATGAGAAATTAATGTAATACAGACTCCCGGTTGAACATTAGGAATAGGTTTGGATATTCATGCCATGACATTAGGTGATATGTGTGCTAGTGTAAGACATGTCTGGGACATGCATCAGCCTCGAGATATACAAGCTAGTGTAAGACCTGTCTAGGACATGGCGTCAACTTGTTGTGTTTCAGTGTAAGACCTGTCTAATATATGGCATCGACATCGATAGATGAGAGCCAATGTAAGACCTGTCTAGGTCACGAAATCGGCCTCGATATATAAAAGTCAGTGTAAGACCTGTCTGGGACATGGCATCGACTTTGATGTGCTAGCCAGTGTAAGACTATGTCCAGGACATGGCGTCAGCATCTTATCTCATGTTTGGGGCTATTGAATATCCTGTAGTATTCCAAATGGTTCAACGGGAGATGTATAGTTTATATCGAATGATAGAGCTCATCGCAATGTTGTAAGTCGTACAGGCACTTACATGAAATTGATGAGATGTGAATCTAATTCATGTTGCATGATCGATAAGGAATGAATATGAGTAAGTATCTGAGCATGTTAAGTAACACAAGTATGTATGCCAAACTCATGAGTAATGATTTCGGTTTATGTTACACAATTGGTGAAAATGTAAATAGGTAAGCCATGCCTATGAGAATGATTTTGTGATGACCTTATGATTATAGGTCTATACTTATGATGTATAAAAATGTACTTTTACCAATGTGGTGAAAATGAATTAATAAGGTGTGATAAACTTAGTATCATTAATTTACACTAAAATAGTTTTGGACAGCAGTAGTAGTCCGACTTTGAAAATCCACCAAAAATTGTGAAATTGAGTTAGAGGCTGAATAAAATATAAATTTAAAGCTTAATGAGTCTAGTTTCACATAAAATAAATGGTGTAAGCAAAGGAGTTTTATACTATGAAATATTTAAATTGTTGTGAGACAGAGTCAGAATGATATCGAAATCCCCTGTTCTGATTTGAGAAAATCATTGAAAATTGTACAAAAATAGTTATGGGTTAAATAATTTAGTAACTATGACTTGAGAAAACAGCTTGACTGGAACATAAGTAAAAATGCAATAGGGTTGTATTACCTTGAGAAACAAGTTGATAAATTGCTTATTATTTTCATACCCTCTCATTTCTATTTCTTTAGTGTTGTCAGGTTAGCTCAGGGTTGGAGATCGTCGGAGGCAGCATCACACTATCAAGCTATCACCTTTGGAGTATTGATACATATGTTAGCGTTTTCAAGTGAGTGGCATGTATAGGGGATCAGTTTTATGATAGATGTTGTTATGATTAGCCAAATGTATTGGCTTATATTGATTCATTGTATATAGCCATGAGATGTGGCTTATAATAATTGTGGTTTGTAAGCTTAGTTATCCATGATAAGTCTTAATGCTTATGATGTGATGATGTTATTATGCTTGTGGGTCATGCAGGATTGGTGTTAAGACATGTGTGTATGATAAATACTTCATGACTAATCAAAATGGTTATAGTCATGAAGTAATTGTATGGTATAGAAATAAGATGATGATGATTGATCATGAATGTTTAATGTTTAAATAAGGTCACTTGACAAGGTCAATACATATGGATTATTGTGTCTAGACTTGATATTATATGAGTATGTGAAACTTGTGAATGATAGCATGTTAAAGTTTAGAATACACCTTAGTGAAGTAAGCTAAACCATTAAAATGAAGCCATGATGTATGACTTTGATGTGTGTAAAGATGTGAGGGATTAATGGTAACAAAAGGCTTGAAAAATAGCCTAAGTGTTGGCCACACGGGTTGAGACACGGCCGTGTGTCTCAATCGTATAGGGGACACGCCCTTAGCACACGGGCGTGTGGCTTGGCCGTGTGGTTTAATTTAGTTGTTAACGTCATAGTCAGAGAGTTACACGGCCAGAGGACACGAGCATGTCGAAGGCACAGGGGCGTGTTCCTGAGTCCACACGGGCGTGTGACTTTGTGTCATGGAAAAATTTTCTAAGTTTTCCCAAAACTTTCTAAGGTTCTCATTTAGTTCCTAACTACCTTCAACTCATGTTTAGGGCTTCGTAGGCCGTGTATGGAACATCATGCATGTGTTTGAAACGTTTTGAATTAAAATAAATTTTATGGCCCGATTTTTTCATGTATGTGTATGTTGAAGTCCGGTAACGCCTTGTACCCTGTCCCGGCATAGGACTCAGGTAAGGGGTGTTATATTTTTGGGTACGTATACATTAATCAATACCGCATCCGTCCCTTCACACAACCACTTTCCTTTGATAACAATGAATCTATTTTCACAAGACTCAGTATTGGCCTTAAAAAAAACCTTATCCCATACTATAATCAGTCCCCCAAACCTTCTTATTGCTGCAGCAGAACTAATTTCAAAGTTGTCATCGCCCCAAAATTTTCTAAGTCCATTAAAACAATTTCTAACTTAGTTTCCTGAAGAAAACAAATGTTCGCCCTTGTCATTCACAATAATCTTTTGAAAGACTCTATTTTAGATTCCGACCCCAACCCTCTAATATTCTAAGAGACAATTCTCATATTGTTCCTATCAAGCAAATTAAACAGACAAAAACCAACAAATAGACAACTCACCTATTTTCTAGATTCCTTTTTCAATCTACCTTTGATAGTTTCCTATTATTGCCCTTCAATCCTCAATATCTCTTCAATTACAATCTCTTCATCGCCTTGCACACTAAAACCCAATTTTTTCCCCACTTCGCAAGTCTTCTTTGCTTCCTTTAGTATGACTTTTCTTCTATTGTTGATATCTGAGTCTGGTAATGACAGATTTGCTATGCTTTTGTCGAACTTAGAATCCTCCTTTCATTTCTCTTTTCTCATCCCCTTATCCCTATTCAGTTTTTCCTTCTTTGTGAAAACTATATCTTATATTTCACTCATAGATCAAATCCTCTTATTCAACACTTTCTTTTTTCTTTACTTTTGTATTATTTGGAAAAGTTCTTCTTCAATTTCGGAACTTGAAACCTGATTCCTTGATCCCTCTATTTCTGAATATTTTGTTGATTTTTGTTTTGAATTTGGGCACCTTTCCTTGTCCGAATTCTGCCTTTCTTTATCTGTTAAGCCCACTTCCCTGCCCACTTCAATTTGTGTTTCTAGCCCTCTATATTGATTCATTTCCATCGACAGGCCCATATTAGAGATATCTCAATGCACTCAATCTACTAAGGCATTTGTTGCATCCAATTCATCAGGTAAACCCTGTACCACCCCTCACCCGTATTCAACGCTGAAATAGGGTTACAAAACATTACCAAACTTATCACACATTTAAACATAGATTTCACATATAATTAATCATTTTATATGCATTTCATTCACAAGCAAACATTTTGTCCCTGATACGAGCTTACGAGGCCCTAAACATGCATTGGGAGTGGTTCAGGACTAAACTGATAACTTTGGAAACTTTTTAAACACTTAGAAAATTTTCTCAAAAACAAGGGACACACGCTCATGTTGCCCCGCCGGGTCTCTCACATGGCAAAAGACAGGCCCGTGTCATAGGCCCTGTGGACATTCGAAATGGGAGCACATGGCCATGTCTCGTGTTCGACCCTGTGTAACTCTTTGACTTGGGTCACACGACCAATACACGCGGCAGTGTGGCTAGCCCGTGTGCCCTAAAAATGGCCATATATGCCCGTGTGCTATGCCATGCCAAACTTGTAAGGTATACTGACTTATACCGTACGGCCAAGTCACACGCCCGTGTGTGAGGCCGTGTGGCGCATACTGACTTGATTTCTAATTAAACACTAGGGGACACACAGTCGTGTATCCTAATCGTGCGTCGCACATGACTAAGCCACACACTCGTGTCTTTTCCCGTGTGGACAAAAATAGGTTATTTATCAAGTCATTTTGCCACCCAAACTTATGCTCACATACATCAACTCAAAGGCACCAAAACATAGCATTAATAGGCATTCTTCTGAACTCATCCAAACATAAATCATACAATTTTGTTACCAACCACAACAAGGCACACATAATCTACATTATGCCAAAAAATTTCATACCAATACCCAAAATCTAAAATCATCAATATGGATACATTTAAACATGCATTATTTCACTTAATATCATAAACATATCATTCCTCAAACATGGACTATTTCATACTCCAAAGACTAATTCAAAAAAAAAAAAAAAACTACCCATCACAATTAGCATTTATAGGACAATTACCAAACTCAAAACAAAGGTCATTTGCACACTTATATACATCATCAAAATCACCGATATAAGTCAACTCACACGGCTATATATACAATCTAAAACATAAACATTTACAAGCCAATTCAAATGGTCAAAATCATTATCAGCTCATAACCAAAATGATCATAATCTTATACATGTCATATAACCAAAACACAAGCTCAAAAGTACCAAATTGACAGTTGAATAGTGTGATGGAGTCTCCGACGATCCCCGAATCCGAGCTAGCTTTAAATTCACTATAAAACATGGAAAAATAAACAAAGTAAGCTTTATAGCTTAGTAAGTTCGTATAAAATTTATATCAACTCATCATATAAACTCAAATTAAGCCAAAAACATAACATATCATATCTCATAATGAATCATCAACCTACCACTTTTGTATCCATCAAATTTGATGTCATTTCCATAATATTCATCATTTCAGTGTATTACTCGGTTTTTGTACATACCTGTACCTTCCCATATTTAACTCATATTCATTCACATCATTGACATATTCGTTAAACCATTCGGAATATTTTTGGATACTCGAGAAACTCGCACACTTAGTGCCAAATAAATAGTCGTAGCTGTATCAATTTCGCACACTAAGTGCCAATATATATATAGCCGAAGCTATCTCGATCTCGCACACTAAGTGCAAATATATAACCGAAGCTATCTCGATTCCGCACACTAAGTGCCCATAATTAACCGAATTATCGTCAAACATGACTGTAGTCTCGTATGCACAATTTATGCAATATCAAAGCATTTAAAGCATAATTATAATAATGCTTATTACATACAAACTTACCTCGGATGTAAAAAATGGTGAAATAAGTTGATTAGTCGTATACTTTGTTTTTCCCCCGATCTAACTCTTAGTTTCACTTTTCTTGATCTATATGATGTCAAAATTGGCTTATTTAATAATCCCTCTATTCAATTTAGTCCAACAAACACTTTAAAGCACTTTAACATATTTGCCCCCCTTTGTTTCACCACTTTTACAATTTAGTCCTTATTTCATAAAAACACAATTTCATGCAATTCAACCACAATCCATGCTAGCCAAATTTCAATTGGGTCCCTAAAAGCCCATTTTTCCATTTATTTCACATTTTAACCACACATTTTTCACATTTCACAATTTAATCCCTAATTCGCATTTTCACAAAAAAATCACTTAACAAAACTTGTATAACTATCATCAAACATTCATAATCTATCATTAAACATCAAAATTCTCATGTATTCATCAATAGAAACATCTAAAATCTTTAACAATTTTGTAAAATAGTCCCTGGGCTAGCTAGACCTAGTTGCAACGATATCAAAAACATAGAAACCATAAAAAAGGGGACAAAAACAGACTTACAAATGAGCTAGAAAGCTTGGCCAAATGAAATGGATAAAATGGATTTACTTTCCCTAACAATTGGTTGGATAAGATGATAATGGAATAAATTTTGGTTTAATTTTATTTAATTTAACATTATTTACAAATTACCATAATTAACCTTAAAAATATTCAATAATTACACCAAATGTCATGCCACCATCATCCACTAAGTTATAAAAGGGCTAATTACTACATAAGGACCTCTACTTTAAGGTTCTATAACTATTAGACACATTTATCTAATAGAACACAATTTTTACACTTTACGCGATTTAGTCCTTTTTATCAAATTAAACACTCAAACGATAAAATTTCTTAACGAAAATTTCACACAATCATATTTTCAAACCGTAAACATTAAAATAATAATAAAATAAATATTTTGACTTCAGATTTGTGGTCCCGAAACCACTGTTTCGATTTGACTAAAAACGGGCTCTTACAACTCTCCCCCTTAGGGATTTTCGTCCCCGAAAATCTTACTAGAAAAGAGGTTAAGGTACTATTTTCTCATATCTTCCTCGAGCTTCCACGTAGCCTCTTCGACCCCGTGACATTGCCAAAGTACTTTCACTAAAGCTATGTTTTTATTTCTCAACTGTTTAACCTCTCGGGCTAAAATTCTGATCAGTTCGTCTTTATACGTCATATTGGTTTGAATTTCAATCATACGGCCTGATGAATCGTGGACTCAGTTTACCTTTACGACCAAATTGAAGGATTTTCTTCCACAGAGATACTTTCAGAAATATTTTTCGTCGATATGAAATTCAATGTCTTTTCATTTCAAATCTGCATACGATTTCTGTCGATCTGAAGCTACTTTTAAACTGTCACGAATTACTTTCACTTGATCTTCAGTCTCTCGGATCAAGTCAACCCTGTGAATCTTTTTCTCACTCGGCTTGGTCTAATACATTGATGTTCGGCATTTGTGACCATACAAAACTTCGTACGGTGCCATCTTTATGCTCAATTGAAAGCTATTGTTATACGCAAATTCAACCAACGGTAAATATTTCTCTCATTTACCTTCGAACTTTAACACACAACAACGAAATATATCTTTGAGAATCTAAATTACTCTCTTAGACTAACTGTCAGTTTGTAGATGAAATGTTGTACTAAAATTCAACTTCGTACCCAGAGCTTCTTACAATTTCTTCAAAAATCGCAATGTAAACCTTAAATCTCTATCCGAAAGAATCGAAACTGGCACCCCGTGCAATCTAACAATCTCAGATATATACAATTCAATGAATCTATAAAGCGAATAATTAGTGCGCACCGGAATGAAATGTGCTAATTTCGTTAATCAATCTATAACAACCCAAATAGCATCTTTCTTTTTCGGAGATAGAGGCAAACCGATACGAAATCTATCATAACTCTATCCCACTTCCACTCTGGTATCATCACCGATTGTAACAATCCTGAAGGCACTTGATGCTCAGCTTTAACTTGCTGACATACTAAACATCTCGATACAAATTCTAAAATATCTCGTTTCATTCCCGACCACCAATACAGTTGTTTCAAATCATTGTACATTTTGGTACTCCTCGAGTGAACAGATAGACAACCACTATGTGCTTCGTATAAAATTTTTTGAATGAGCTCAGGATTATTTGGTACGCAAATTCTACCTTGGAACATTAAGCAACCATCGGATCCGATCTGAGATTCTGAATCACTAGTCGACTCATACTACATTCTTTTAGCTTGTAACTCGGTATCACACTTTTGAACTTCACAAATTTGCTGAAGAAAAATCGGTTTAGCTTTTAATTCAGCTAATATCGCACCATCATCTGACAAAGTCAGTCTCGTATTTATCACTATCAAAGCAAATAACGATTTTCTACTCAAAGCATCCGCGACTACATTTGCTTTCCCCGGATGATAATCTATCACCAACTCATAATCTTTTAACAACTCGAGCCATCTTTGTTATCGTAAATTCATATATTTCTGAGTCATTATATATTTCAAACTCTTGTGATCAATAAAGATATGGAACTTTTAGCCGTACAAATGATGTCGTCAAATTTTTAATGCGAAAACAATTGCGGCCAATCCTAAATCATGCATCAGATAATTCTTTTCATGCGGTTTCAATTGTCTAGAGGCATAAGCTATCACTTTACCCTTTTGTATCAAAACGCAACCCAAACCGTTCAATGATACGTCACTATAAATCATGAATTCTTTACCTGACTTAGGTTGAACCAACACTAGTGCCTCAGTTAACAATGCTTTCAACTTATCGAAACTCTATTGACATTTCTCAGACCACTCAAGTTTCACATCTTTTTGTAACAATTTGGCCATAGGTGTAGCAATCATCGAGAACCCTTTAAGAAAACATCGATAATAACAAGTCAACCCCAGAAAACTTCTAACTTCGGATACATTTCTCGGTGGTTTTCAGTCAACAACTGCAAAAAATTTTCTCGGATCATCTTGTATATCCTCCGCTGAAACAATGTGTCCTAGATATCCAGCCTCTTAGAGCCAAAACTCGCATTTACTAACTTAAACGTACAGTTTCTTATTTCTCAAGGTTTGTAACACAATTCTCAAATTCTCAGCATGCTCAAACTCATCTCGTGAATAGATCAAAATATCGTCAATGAATAAAACAACAAATCTGTTTAAATACGGTCTAAAAATCCAATTCATCAAATTCATAAAAACTGCAGGAGCATTAGTCAATCCAAAAGGCATAACAAGAAATTCATAATATCCGTACCTCATTCTGAGCACAGTTTTCAGCACATCCAAGTCTTTCACTCGTAACTGATAATAGCTAGATCTCAAATCAATCTTCAAAAACACTGTTGCCCCTTTCAATTGATCAAACAAATCATCTATTCTCGGCAACAAATATTTGTTATTTATTGTAACCTTGTTGAGCTATCGGTAGTCAATACACATTCTCATTGACCCGTCTTTCCTCTTTATGAACAATACAGGCCCACCCTAGGGTGAAAAACTAGGTGGTGCAAAACCTCTATATGTTAATTCTTGCAATTGAGATTTCAACTCTTTCAATTCTGTCGGAGCCATTCTGTATAGAGCTATCGATATTGGTGAAGTTCCTGGTACTAACTCAATAGAAAACTCAACCTCTCTTATCGGTAGTAACCCCGGTAATTCTTCTGGAAATATATTTAGATATTCACAAACTACATGTACTGATTCAATCTTCGATTCACACACTTTTGTATTTAAAACATAAGCAAGATAAGCTTCGCACCCTTTTCTCACACATCTTGGAGCTAACATAGACGAAATCACAACAGGCAATTCACTCAATTCATCTGATTCAATTCAAATGATTTCACTATTCTAACATTTCGATTTAATGATCTTTCATATACAATTCACAACAGCATCATGCAGAGTCAACCAATTGATACCCAGAATTATATCGAATTCATCAAAATAGCATCAAATCAACCGGAAAATAGTAACCTCGATTTATTAAAGGACAGCTCTTGCAAACTGTATTAACTAGAACATGTTTGCCTAAGAGGTTCAATACTTTAATCACAAACTCAGTAGACTCAACAGGTAAAATCTTACTAGAAACTAGATTCTCACAAATATATGAATGAGTCAATCAATGATCAATCAAAGTAATCACATTAGTGTCATAAAGAGAAAATGTATCAATAATAAGATCTGGTGATGACGCGTCTTCGCGAGCACAAATAGCGTAAGCTCTAGTAGGTGCTCTGGCCTCAGATCCTATAGCCAAATCTTTTGTCGCACCTCTACTACTGGTCACATTTCCAACATTTCTTGGTTTACTCGGTCTTGCATTCTGAATCTTATCTTTTTCAGCTAATTCTGGGCAATCCTGAATAAAATAATCTCATGAACCACATTTGTAACAAACTCTATTATTATTTTTTGCCGAACATTCTCCAAAATACTATCTTCCACACTGTTGACACTCAAGTTTATTATTTCTTACACTGCCAATGCTCGAGACTGAAGTAACTTGAGCTTTAGGACTCATGTATTGATTTCCATGATCTTTATTCTGATATCCCACTAAAGCATTGGATCGACTATACGAATCTCGTGATCTTTTTTATGAAGACTGATATGGCTTATTCATTGGTCTTTTTCTCGAGTCTCTAGCCTCTGAATCTGCTTTTCTCTTTTCTTTGCTAAGCTCCTCGGTTTTGCAAGCTCTATCAACCAGAACAATAAATTTTTTCAATTCTACGATTCCAACTAGAAGATTAATATCCTCGTTCAACCCATCAACGAACCGTTTACACATAATTTCTTCGGTAGAAACATACTCTCGAGCATACTTGCTCAACCGTATGAATTCTCTTTCATATTCAGTCACAGTCATACGACCCTATTTCAGTTCTAAAAATTCTTTGTGCTTTTGATCGAGGAATCCCTGACTGATGAATTTTTTTCTGAACTCAGCTTGAAAGAAATCCCAAGTAACTCTTTCTCTCGGTACCACAGATGTCAAAGTATTCCACCATTGATAGGCAATGTCCCTCAGAAGTGATATAGTACATTTTAAACATTTGGCTAGTGTACATGACAATTCATCAAATACCCAAATAGTATTTTCAAGCCAAAATTTAGCTATCTCGGCATCATCATCAGCAGTAGCTCTAAATTCTTTAGTCCCATATTTCTGGATCTTATCAACTGGCAGCTTACTTAATCGTAGAAGTTCCACATCTTGAGAAGCTATGGGAACAGGTTGAGAATTAGGTAGGGGTGGAGGTTGTTGAACAGCCAGATTTGTCCGGACATATTGTGTGAACCACTCATTCATCATTTAAAAGAAGGCTTCCTTAGCCTTCCCTCCGTGACTACTCGATACGTTTCTAAATTTAGAAGGCGCTACCCCTTGAGTAGGAGCTGGGGCATTACTCTTAACATCATCAGCTACAACTCGATTGGGATCCATTTACTACACGAAAACACAATTTAAATTGTCAGGAGTCATCACACTATCACAGTTTTATATATGGCATGTATAGCTAGACTCTCACACACGCTACATTAGTCCTAAAATCGATTAAACTGTAGCTCTGATACCAATAAATGTAACATCTCTCACCCGTATTCAATGCTGAAATAGGGTTACGGAGCATTACTAGACTTATCACACATTTAAACATACATTTCATATACAATTAATCATTTCATATGCATTTCATTCACAAGCATACATTTTGTCCCTAATACAAGCTTACAAGGCCCTAAACATGCATTGGAAGTGGTTTGGGACTAAATTGATAACTTTGAAAACTTTTTGAACACTCAGAAAAATTTTCTCAAAAACAGAGGACACACACCCGTGTGGCCCGGCCGCGTCTCTCACATGACAAAAGACATGCATCACATGCCGTGTGGACATTCGAAATGAGAGCACATGGCCATATCCCAGCCCGTGTCTGACCCTGTGTAACTCTCTAACTTGGGTCACACGGCCAACACACACGTCTAAGTGGCTAGCTCGTGTGCCCTAAATATGGCCATACCCACCCGTGTGCCATGCCGTGTGCTAGGCCATGCCAAACTTGTGGGGTATACTGAACTATGTCGCACAGCCAAATCACACGCCTGTGTGTAAGGTCGTGTGGAGCATACTGACTTGATTTTTAATTCAACACTAGGGGACACACGGCGGTGTAATCTAACTGTGCGTCACACACAGTTGAGACACACACCCGTGTGAAAAAAAAAGAAGTTATTTATCTAGCCATTTTGCCACCCAAACTTATGCTCACCTACATCAAACTCAAAGGCACCAAAACATAGCATTAATAGGCATTCTTCTAAACTCATCCAAACATAAATCATACTATTTTATTACCAACCACAACAAGGCACACATAATCTACATTATGCCAAAAAATTTCATACCAATACCCAAAATCTCAAATCATCAATATGGATACATTTAAACATACATTATTTCACCTAATATCACGAACATATCATTTCTCAAACATGGACTATTTCATACTCCAAATACTAATTCAAAAAAAAAACTACCCATCACAATTAGCATTTATAGGATAATTACCAAACTCAAAACAAAGGCCATTTGTACACTTATATACATCATCAAAATCACCAATATAAGCCAACTCACATGGCTATATATACAATCTAAAACATAAACATTTACAAGCCAATTCAAATGGCCAAAATCATTATCAACTTATAACCAAAATGACCATAATCCTATTCATGCTATATAACCAAAACATAAGCTCAAAAGTACCAAATTGATAGTTAAATAGTGTGATGGAGTCTCCGACGATCCCTGAATCCGAGCTAGCTTTAAATTCACTATAAAATATGGAAAAATAAACAAAGTAAGCTTTATAGCTTAGTAAGTTCGTATAGCATTTATATCAACTCATCATATAAACTCAAACTAAGCCAAAAACATAACATATCATATCTCATAATGAATCATCAACCTACCACTTTTGCATCCATCAAATTAGATGTCATTTCTATAATTTTCATCATTTTAGTTTATTACTCAGTTTTTGTACATACCTGTACCTTCCTATATTTAACTCATATTCATTCACATCTTTGACATATTCGTTAAACCATTCGGAATATTTTTGGATACTCGGAAAACTCACACACTTAGTGCCAAATAAATAGCTGTAGCTATATCAATTTATCACACTAAGTGCCAATGTATATATATAGCTGAAGCTATCTTGATCTCTCACAGTAAATGCAAATATATAACTAAAGCTATCTCGATTTCTCACACTAAGTGCCCATAATTAATCGAATCGTCGTCAAACACAACTGTAGTCTTGTATACACAATTTATGCAATATCAAAGCATTTAAAGCATAATTATAACAATGTTTATTACATACGAACTTACCTTGGATGTAAAAACGGTGAAATAAGTCGATTAGTCGAATACTTTGTTTTTGCCCCGATCTAACTCTTAGTTTCGCTTTTCTTGATCTATGTGATATCAAAATTAGCTTATTTAATAATCACTCTATTTAATTTAGTCCAAAACACACTTTAAAACACTTTTACACATTTGCCTCATTTGTTTCACCACTTTTACAATTTAGTCCTTATTTCATAAAAACACATTTTCATGCAATTCAACCACAATCCATGCTAGCCGAATTTCAATTAGGTCTCTAACAGCCTAAATTTTCCATTTATTTCACATTTTAACCACAATTTTTTCATATTTCACAATTTAATCCCTAATTCACATTTTCACAAAAAATCACTTAACAAAACTTGTATAACTATCATCAAACATTCATAATCTATCATTAAACATAAAAATACTCATGTATTCATTAATGGAAACATCTAAAATCTTTAGCAATTTTGTAGAATAGTCCCTGGGCTAGCTAAACCTAGTTGCAACGATCTCAAAAACATAAAAATTATTAAAAACGGGACAAAAACAGACTTACAATTGAGCTAGAAAGCTTGGCCAAATAAAATGGATAAAAATGACTTCTCTTTCCCTAGAAATCGATAGGAGAAGATGATAATTGAATAAAATTTGGTTTTATTTTATTTAATTTAACATTATTTATAAATTACCATAATTGACCTTAAAAATATTCAATAATTACACCAAATGTCATGCCACTATCATCCACTAAGTTATAAATGGGCTAATTATTGCATAAGAACCTCTACTTTAATGTTCTATAGCTATTAGACACTTTTAGCTAATAGAATACAACTTTTACACTTTACGCGATTTAGTCCTTGTTATCAAATTAAACACTCAAACGATAAAATTTCTTAACGAAAATTTCACACAATCATATTTTCATGTCCTAAACATTACAATAATAATAAAATAAATATTTTGACTTCAAATTTATGATCCCGAAATTATTGTTCTAATTTGACTAAAAATAGGTTGTTAGATACTCCTTTTTAACTTAAAAAATTATTTTTCACATTAATTGCATTTGCCGACATTCTCTAATCCCCTATCCCATTTCCTGGGTTTTTTACCCAACTGGGTTAAAAAAAATTTTAAAACACCAAAATAGGGTGCCAGATACATTATTTACGAAAATGGGTTGTTTTTTTGGGTCGAGCCTACCTGACAGGCGCGACCCATTTTTTAATAATATATATATTTTAAATATTATTATTTTATTATATTTTAATAATTTTTAAATTTTTAAAATCCAATCGGGTCAAAACTGGGTCGAGCTAGACCCGGGCGCAACCATTCGCTTTCGCTGCAGGGGCGCGATCGCCTGCCTGTGACCGCCACGTGTCCTTGCCCCCCATGCCACTGTAGAGACCTGGAAAGAGAAAAAAATTAATTTTGAAATGGGGGACCATATAAGCACCGGTCCCCCAATTTTGTGAAGGCAGCAGCAAAGAAAGAAAAGAAGAAGAAGAAGAAAAAGAAAAAGAAGAAGAAGAAGGAGAAGGAGAAGGAGGAAGAAGAAGAAAATGTTAGTAATTTTTTTATAATTATTTTAAGATTAAAATGTTAGTAGTTTAGTGTTATGTGATAATTTTTAGTGTTTGTAATTATTTTAAAATTAAAAAAAAAGTACATTTCTAAAAAAAGTAAAATATTAGTAATTTAAGAGTGTTATGTAATTATTGTGCTTGAATATAGTTTATTATTTGCTAATTTTTGTTTTTGTTTTTAATACTACTTGTCAAGTCTTGCTTTATTTGTTTTTTAATTTAAACTTTTTTTTGTTGAATTTTCAAGTCCATGATTTTTGTTTTACTTGTATCTAACACCCTATTTTGGTGTTTTAATTTTTTTTTAACCTAGTTGGGTAAAAAACGCTATTATTTTGCCATTGATGCTCGATTTTGATAGCTTGATGGCAACCTCCCTTTTAAATAAATATATAAAAAAATATCAATATTTTTATAAAAATTTACTAGCATTCACTTCATTGTTAATAAAAAGTGAGAAATACAGTGACTAATACATTCTAAAAAATAAAATAAAAATTTATACCTATGTAAAATGTATAAACTTGAGAGTTAATCCTTTCAAATATTCTTAAATTATAATTTAATTTAATTTCAAACTTTTAAAATTAATTAAATTTACCTATGTAACGTGTTAAAAAAATAATTCTTTTAAATTTTATAAAAATTTAATCAAAACTTAAGGAAAAAATAAAATATTTTTAAGAGTAAAATAGACTACTAATAAATTATGCTTATATTTTAACTTGTATAAAACACATAACAAGAGAATTAATATATATTAAAGAATTAAACACATTAATATAAATGATATGTTAAAATGCATTTGGCTTTATGATTGGAAGTAATGTAGTACTTTGCGGTTGAATAGATGCATAACTGACTAGTTGAAAGTGAGTATATGAGAAATAAGTTGCTTTGAATATGGAAAGATGTTGAATAAACGATCTAAAGAGAGTAAGAAATAGAATTAAATAATTCTAAAGAGAGTAAGAAATTTTAATGTAATTTTAATGTAATTTTGATATAATGTAATTTTATAATTTTTATTTATTTGATAATTTTAATTGCAGATTTGCAGCAAATGGGTTCGTTGATTGATAATGAAAATAAGGGTCACATATCGAGTAACATATGAGATGGTAATGAAAATTTTATTTGATAGTCACATTATTTGTTGAATGAAATTATATTGTATTAATCATTTCGTAAATATAATAATGTCAGGTCGAGTACCGCGTATTGAGGGGTCGTATTTATAGTGTAGGGTTTCAGCCGGATGAATGCGTAATACCGTTCTTAGAGTTAGCGGGGTTCGAATTAGCAGCATTGATCCAGACTTTTGATCTGCGATATGACTTAATTTCTGCCTTAGTCGAGCGATGGCGTCCGAAGACGCACACATTTCATTTGCCGTGCGGGGAGTACACCATCACTTTAGAGGACGTTGCAGTACAACTAGGGATCCCCATCGACGGGAACGTGGTCACGGGCGTAAGTTCGATCTCGAGGCCGGCTCGCATTTGCTATGAGTTACTTGGACGCTCCCCAAGTGAGGGGAAATTTGCCATCTTGCGGTTTTCATGGCTAAAGGCCAATTTTGAGCATTTGCCCAATACTGCCATTGAATTGGAGGTTATGCAGGCCGCTCGAGGTTACATTATGCACCTTATAGGAGGTGTACTCGTGCCGGATTCACACGGCATGAGGTCAGTTTGATGTACCTACCGCTACTGTCTAATTTGCATAACACGCGTTCATACAGTTGGGGGTCCGCAGTGTTAGCCACGCTGTATCGCGAACTTTGTCGGACGACAGATCCTTCTGCGATGGACATAGGCGGATGCCTCATACTGCTACAGTCGTGGGCACTTTATCGGATGCCATTCTTGGCATCCATTAGTCACCAGCCATATATATTTCCACTTGTTAATAGGTGATGAATCTTTACGCGTTATAGCAATTAATTGAATTTGTTGGGTTATATTGTTTTAACAATTTGTTTCCGTAGATGGAGCACGAATCCGGGTATTGGGAGGTCATACACGGTTCTGATATACCGTCTGATGATCGAGAATCATTCTGGGGAGGGGGTAGGTTTTTCCAATATCAATTTAATTTTATTATTTTTATCTCACTTAACTCACGTTAATATGAAAATGTTATTAACTGTGCAGTTCATTTGGATGCCGTATTCTGTTCCTAAGATTATGGTCGTTATTCCCTCGCATGCCTATGTCCACTCAAACTTATGGTGCATTAGCGCACCCCTTATCCATTTTCAGACGGTGGAGTGGTATCATGGCGATCGAGTACTCCGGCAGTTCGGTTGTGTACAATATATCCCGACACAACCAGTACGATTGCCTACAAAGCTCCATGGCATGACTATGAGGGGGATGCATTGGGCAGATTGGGGAGATGTGCATGAAGAGTATGTTACGATATGAAACAACCGGTTTGGTAGGATACCTCCGATAGATCGTTGTTTGGATCTGCGGCCCTCGACACAGTACCTACAGTGGTACTATGAGAAGGGGAAACCATTTTTATTTGGTGGGCGGTCTATGGTAGTCCCGCCTCATACGACACGGATTGGGCAATATTTTCCAGATCCATCATCATGCACCCAGCCTCGAGCGGACCTAGAGCGAGGCGGAGGCGTCTGATCCAGAGCGGGGCGAGGCGGAGCTACACTCCGGGAGTAGTTCTTATCATCCAAATTTGGGGGCTGATGACTATTTCCCGGGCTCTTCAGCCCAGGGATTTTATTCAGATTTTGATATCTTCAGCCCACTGCCACATTTGTACTCTACTCCTTCCGGCTCATATCCACCACCGTACTCTACTCCTCCCGGCCCATATCCAGCGCCGTTCTCTACTCCATCTGGCTCGAGTTCATCAGTGGCATTTGAGACGTTCTCTACACCCCTACATATGGATGAAGAGAACGTTGATTATCGTAGTCGCCCACAACGTGAACGTCGAGCTCCACAAAGATATACCCCTAGAACCACACCATCAAACCATCAATTTTAAGGGGTTTTGTAATATATTGAAAGGATGGTTATTTTTTACTCATTTTCACAACTTGTCGTTTCCAGTCTGCGTTCTTATAATCTCGATGGAAGTTAGCCGCGATTTGCCGTATACAGTAAACGGATCTCCATGGCACACCAGAACTCCTAATGGCGCAATTCGTATTTTTTCCAATAAAAATTTAATAAATTAATAATACTAAAAAACTATTAGACTTAATTTTAAAAATATTAAAAAATCTAAGCATAAAAAAAATAAATTATCAGAATTATTAAAATAATAATATTAAAAATTATTAAACTTAATTTCAAAATTATTAAAAAATTTAAGCATAAAAATAATAAATTAATAACATTATTAAAATAATAATATTAAAAAATTATTAAACATAATTTCAGAATTATTCAAATAATAATATTAAAAAATTATGAAACTTAATTTCAAAATTATTAAAAAATTTAAGTATAAAAAATAATAAATTAATAACATTATTAAAATAATAATATTAAAAAATTATTAAACATAATTTCAGAATTATTCAAATAATAATATTAAAAAATTATGAAACTTAATTTCAAAATTATTAAAAATTTAAGTATAAAAAATAATAAATTAATAACATTATTAAAATAATAATATTAAATAATTATTAAAGTTAATAAATTTTTTTCTTTTCTCTCTTTGCAGGTGGCATGGGAGGGTGCAGGGTCGGGCGTTGGGGGACAGGGACACGTGGCAGGCTGCAGGGCAGTCGCGGCCTTGTAGCAGGCGCGAATGGTCGCTCCTCAGGGTCTGGCTAGACCCGGTTTTGACCCGATTGAATTTTAAAAATTTAAAAATTATTAAAACATAATAAAATAATAATATTTAAAAATATATATATTATTAAAAAAATAGGTCACACCTGTCAGGTAAGCTCGACCCAAAAAAATAACCCATTTTCGTAAATAATGTATCTGACACCCTATTTTAGTGTTTTAAAAAAATTTTTAAACCAGTTGGGTAAAAAATCCCATTTCCTTCATTCTCAATGCAGGGTGCATTAATTGTAGCTCAGTTTTTCATAAACCAACGGAATTGTTGCTTATGTGAAAAAAGAAAAAACAAATGATGGAAGGGGTATTTTATAGGTACGATAAAAAAAATGATAATACAGAACTAAACACGCATGTGCATTGAGCTCCGTCACACACATTTATTAAAGTTCAGATTTTCAAATGATTAAAATTTTCTTGAAACCAAATAAGTAACAGAAATACGGATATACAATTTGATACCTTGTGATCTTCTATGTATTAAAGTTAAACTTCCCAACATTCAAAATGAAATACACGACATCGAAAAATGTTAAGGTCTTATGTTAATTACAATTAAAAAGCTCAATAGTTATCATTGAATGTAGATGCATTTGTTTTATATGTGTGTCTTCTGTACTTATCAAGATCTTGAACTAAAAAAGTGATAATTGAACTACTTATAAGAGAACTCAGAGATTTATAGCTTTCAAGGTACTAAAACCCATAGTTTAAAAAACAATTGGTTGGATACTTATTTTGATAAATAATTATATTTTTCACTATATTAAAATTTTAAAAAAAAAACAAAAAAAAATTCTCAAAATTTCTTTTGTTTACTTATTAGTAAAATTTATTCTAGCAACCTTTCTCAAAAAAAAAAAGAAAAAAAAAGAAAAAGAAAATGTACAAAACCTTCATGGATTTTGTTTTGGTTACAAAGAGAGCATTTGTTCTTCCTCGTATAATAGTTTAAAATACTACATACATACATACATACATCCATGTATTACATATTAGAGGCTCGTCTCATCATTTCTTGACGTCTCTTCAAAGAAAGCTGCTTCTGCAGTCTCATTTGTCGATGGAACCTTTTTATGAACAAGTCAGCTACTCGGTCTATCTCGTCTTCCAACCTAAACTCCTCCCCTTTATCTGTTTTTGAGTTCTTCACTATATCTATCACCGAACTTCCTGGATCCCCCAACTCCATTTCCCCCGACTCGAACAGCGAGTGAGTAAGGTCCGGGTATTTTTCTTCCGCCTCCGCCTCCCCCTCATCACCATCACCATCACCGTCACCATCACCATACTCTTCTTCTTCTTCTTGATCATCATACTTGGTCTCTGCTGTACTTGGAAGCCACATGGCATTATTACTATTGTAAAGAACGATTGCTTGGCCTTGCTGATCTCCACAGTCATCATCTTCTAGTTCTTTGGAGATTTTATCATTGTGCCCCATCAAAGCATTCAGCTTCTCGGAGAATGAGCTCATCAAAAACTTCCTGTTTTGAAGCAAGGAGAAAATGACGAGGCGAGTCTTGATGGCTTTTGTTTTGCTCTTTAAAGCCATGGTTTTGGCCTTAGCCATTGTGGTTAAACCTGCTATTATCTGCTTCAACAACCCAGTTGCTTTGTTCTTCATCTTCGGAAATAAAATAAGGATTAAACCAAATCAGTAAGGTGTTGAAATGGAGAGATATGTAAAGCAAAGCTGAAGAAACGAAGGAATGGTGTGGAATGAAGGGTGTGAAGGATTTATATAACGGCTAAATGCCTTAATGGATGATGAAATGATTGGTTTGGTGGGGGAAACAGAGGGAGGAAGAGTGGGGGCTAAGAAAAAGAAAAAGGCATTCTAGTGAAAGTTAAAGTTAAAAAGTTGAAATTAGGACATAATATGTCCAAAAAATAAGAAATTAGGACATAAAGGTAGGGACAAGTGGCATCATAGCACAGCTTTGATTGTGGTTAGGTGGTTTCCTAAGCATATAATTTTGGCTTCTAGGTTCCCTGCAGTTCGGTATGGTATTATTTATATTAGATTAGTGTGTCAGTGGGGACACTTCTTTTGATACGTATGCACTCCAATATCGTGCAAGAATTAAGAAACGTTGAGAAAATTATTTGAGTGTCGGAACTTTCTTCATTTATCAGGCGTAAGAATTGGGGTCAATACATCATTTATCTTTATTACTTGTTATTAATTATTTTTAAATTTTCAATAGAATAGATTTAAAGTTAATTATAAATTTATTTAATTTTATAATTAATTTATTACATCGCATTATTATTTTTAAGTTTTAGGTTTAATTTGATAAAAGTTAATTATTAATTTTTATCAAATTAAATTAAATATTAAAAAATTAACATAATTATTTTTGGATACTAAAATATATATATATATAGCTTTTACTAAATACATGTATCACATTGAAAAACACACAATACCATATATTAAGTCCGAAAATTATACCATCTAGAAATTTTTGAGAATAAAAATGCTTATGATTCTAATTTTATAAGGAAAATTAATTTTAATAGTTAAATCAATTTATTTTTTTAACAATGAGATCTATCTCTTCTCTAGTAGTAACATAAGAATTAAGATGCAAAGTATTAAGGATCATGATATATTTTGGAATAATATAAAATCGAAGAAAAATTTCTTAAAATCTATTGGAATTCAAAATGTGATATACTTGGGAAAATTTTCAAATTGAGAATTTGACAAGCTTTGAATTTGTAAATTTTTTTCGGACTTCTTTTCGAAATTGTGAAACTATGCTGTTTACCATGAATGAGTATCCTATTTGTAGAGAAAGTCCTAGAAGAATACAAATGATTTTTCAAATATACTTTTTTTTAATAATGTTAAATCTTCTTATTTAATTAGAAAATAAAAATAAAAAAACAGCTCAAAGATAAATTTGAATTGGATGATTCATGAACTATTATAATTTAACTTGCTATTTTTTTTTTAAATTTACCATTAAATTATATTTTATTTAACAGCACTCCAAGTTTTTAAGCTTGGATATGTAAAATGGATCATTTGCAACATTTCAAGGCCTGATATTGGTTGGCTAAAAAATAAATATGGATGGTGCAAGACAACTGCAAACGAGATTTGTTGCAGCAGGAGGCATTATACACGATCATAATGGAGAATGGATAGCTGGTTTACCCACTATATCGGTGTCTTTTCTATCGTTGAAGCGGAATTATGGGAAATTTATAATGAGCCGGTGCAAGTTTGAAATGTGGGTGCGTGGAGGATTATTTTGAAATAGACAGTTTAATGGCTATCCGACTAATTAATGGGCTGATGGTAGTAATATGATATTACGGAATATTCTACATCAAGACGGGGTGTTAAAGAGTGTTTCAAGTTGACCGTGAAGGCAACAGGGTGGCAGATAAAATGGCTTCATTGACGTTTCTAAAAAGAAAGGACATTCATATTTATAATCAATCATCGGGTTCAAATTCTGTCCCAAGACTTAGAATGTCATACATCATCAATCTTTCCTTTTTTATTTAAAAAAAAATTGGTATATTTTGGTTGGAATCACCAATAATTTAGTTTTTCCATTGAGTGATAATATTGGCAAAAGGCAATTTGGTCAGCGCCAATCATGGAGCAGAGCTGGTAGATATTTTGTTCCCTTCAATTATAATCAATAAGTCGCACTTTTTTAGGACAATACTTTTTTGTTTTTTGGGGGAATAATGTTATTATATTTACTGTTTAAATTTATACTTAATTTATGATCACCTTATTTAGTTAACTCTTCAATAATTTTGGAACAGTGCAATTTTTTATAAAACCAAATTAAATTAAATCAAAATTAACAAGTCTAAATACAAATATGATCTTGGAAAAATCATCTAGTTATGGTTACTACTTGCTACTATTAGACGGAGCATGTTTACATGCTAAAAAAACCAATGTAAAAAATGCAATACAAACATAGTTTTAAATATACAAATATTGTAAATATTTTATAATATAAATATAAATATAATGAAATTAATATAGTTTTTTTTCAATGCAATACTTAGAATAGTTCATAATCTTAAATTAATACACTTAAATTCATGTTTTTTTAAATTGACAACAATATTAATACTAACTAAATTAAGATTCAATCAACTTAAAATTTAAAATTTAAAATTTAAAAAAAAAACGTATTCGAATGTATTCAATAATTGCAAGTTTATTGTATAATATATAAATGCTGTAGGAAGACATAAATAGGGATGTCCACCCTTGCCGCGATTTGAAATTTCCACTTACACATATAACAAAAGCGAAAGCGAAATGTTGGTAAGCGGAGGTTTTGTGTGACGAGAAGTGTACTTTGAATTAATAATTTTCTTAGCTCAAAAATAATCAAACGGAATTCAAAAATGTAAGCTAAGGAGATTATTAATTCAAAGTTGTAAATAAAAATTTGAAAACAAACACGTAATATAATAGTTTTATTTTCGAATTTCATAAAATTTGCAAGTGTTATTATATGAAATAAATATAAAGAGCATTTATGTTTGGGTGAGAGTGATGGGATATGGGTTTTGTTTTGTATTGGTATTGGAATTTTGTGTGGTGGTTGGTGGATTAAAATAGTGGTATTTATTTAAATTATGGAGGGATGGGTTTGCTTAATGCGGTTGGTTTGGGTAAGTGGGAAAGTACGAATGTGTGTTGGGGAAACCAATTTCTGACACCATCACTTTGTGGGGGTAAAGTAGGGTTCTTTATGTTTGGTTGTAGTTTGAATTTCAGCTTCAACTGCCTCGAATTGAACGATCTGAACTACAATCTTTCAAAACTTAGCCCTTAAGTCTCTAATCTTCTTGTTCAAGCTCACCCAGCTTCCCTATTTTTCTTACACGTCGCATCTGTCTACTTTTATCTTCACAATGTGTACTCATGTGTAAATAACTTTTTTTTTTTTTATCTATTCTCAAGCCAATTATTAGTGCTCTATCAACTGTAACCTCATTTTACTGTTTAAAGAATGACTTTGTTTAACTTAAAAACTAGTATAACCCATTATTCCATAATTTGAATACAAAGCTAGTTAATATATACAACTTCTTAGTTAATTGTGTAATATTATTATTAGTATAAGAAGACATAATTCAAACGCACTGAAACGTATTTATCTTTTTATTAAGTGTTGAAAAAAGTTATTATTAAGTTCTAGATATTTTATAATAAAAAAATTCTAAAAGAGTTCTCCTATTCGTTAATTCTTAAGTATTTTTTGATCACTTGATAGACGATTTACCTTTCATACTTGTTTTTCCCAAACAACGTTCACCTTTATTGCTTTATCTTTTCTCTATTATCATTATCAAATTTACACTCTTACCCTTTGTGATTTCCTAAACAACTTCCCACCTTTAACACCCCCTTAACTATCACCTCGTTTCTCCTTGACACTAATTCCTTTGTCTTCCCCTTTTTACCTTTTGTCATTGCCATTAACCCCTTTTCTCCCTTACCAAAGAGTGATAAGTGGCATTTTCAAGTTGCAATTGGGCACCATATTATCTATCGCCTTTTGGATTGGTCATGTCTTCTCATCTTTTTTTGCCTAACCTCTACATCAACCATGCATTACCATAATTATAAGCATCAAATAGTTTCTAACCATGGTTTCTTTCCTAATCTCCATCCCTTTAACACTGTATACAACCATTCTCTTTTACACCTCTCCCTCCCCTTTTCATCCAACATCATTCCTTACAAACACCTATTACTCTCATAAATAAATAAAAATGGACAAATCTCCCCTCCATGATTGTAGTTGGTTTGAGAGTTCAAAGTTTGATACTTCCTTAGATAAAAAAAAAAAAAAACCTATGGAACACTCAATTGAAGTTGATCTCCACCCTTTCAATAATGTGGTGGTGCATTGAAGCCCTATTATTCACTTCGATCGAGATGAACTTGAACATAACAAGGCTCATTAGAGCCATTGTCTTATTGCTCACATTCATGACTATAGGCAATTCTAGATCTAGATCCTACAACGATTAATCAATAGGATTTGTAATCTCCCTAGCCACATTATTGTTTCATCAAGAGATTTCTTCATCCTACATTTTGATTATGTTTTGAATCTTCTGTTCATCTATGGAGAAGGACCTCGGGCAATTGATGGGACCCTTCTTATGACAACTAGATGGTCCCCTGAAATTTCAGAAGCCTTTTATCTTTTTTCTTCACTTTCTATTTGGTTAAAAATTTAAGGCCTTCCAATGGAGTATCTTAGACCATTGATGGGCACACATTTGGGACAAATCTAAGGTAGAGTCTTTCAAATAGATGCCATGGGAGATAACCCTAAAAATATACAATTCCTTAAAGACCATACCTAAACCTTTAGAGGCCTTTAATTGCAAGTTGCACCATCCAACGTGACAACGAAGTGATGAATTGATTTTCGTTGCAAAATAATATTTAAAGTTTGCCTCAGGTGTGGCACCATTGGCCACTCTAAAAATGGAAGAGTTCAAACAACATTTAGGACATAAGACTAAATTTGACATTAATCAAATCCAATTTTAGGGTACCATTCGAGCCTTTAGGAGTAAAGGCTCTAAAAGAAATTGGAAAAAAAACGTTTTGTTTTATGTCTGAATTGATTAACTGATAGAAGAAGGTCCCTAAGGCTCATGTAGGAGTGAGTAAAACTCGATTCGATTCCGAAAAAAAACAAAAAAAATTCAAATTTCGAGTCAATCAAATCAAGTTATTCAAGCTATTTGAGTCAACTCAAATAAGTAATTCTAATTTTGAGTTTAAGTCGAGTTGAATTAAACAATTTGAATAACTCAAATAATTCAAATAACAGATTGGTATAAATACCCTTTTGGTCCTTGTCAATTTTGAAAATGAGCAAATTGGTCTCTCTCAACAAAAATTACAAAATAATTTTCAAAAATTCAAAATATTTATAAAAATTCCAAAATTTATATTTTCAAAAATTTAAAAATTTAAAATTAAATTTTTTTTCTAAAATAATACTTTTAGGGACCTAAATAAGTTAATTAATGGTTAAAGTTTATCATATTAAAGTATCTTCTTTTTCTTCTTCTTCTTCTTCTTTGAAAAAGTTTTCAAAAATATATATGGTTTCAAATATATATACTCTAACATGGAATTAGTTATATTGTAACAAGATTTAATTTAACATGTTTAATTTTTTTAATTTAACTCAGATAATTTCACTCGATTCGACTTAATTCAAATTTCATTTCACATGACTTGATTCGAAAAAAATTCAAATCAAGTTAGAATGATAAAATAGGACTCGTCAACTCGATTAACTCAAAATTTTTCACTCGATTTGACTCAATTTGTTTGAACGGTCACCCTTAAGCTCAGGTATTGAACCCAAGTTACTTCAAACTCAAGAAAACACATACCGAATAAAAGGCTCTAGATCGAATCAAAAGAATATCTTAGGTAGCAACTTATAGACTTAGACCTAAAAAAAAATAGTTAGTATCAAAGTTAAAGAGGAAAATAAATGAAAATGAAGAAAAGAAATTTTGAAAAAAATCGGCTTGAAAATAATTTTCTTACACGATGAAAAGTAAAAATTTTGAAAATCGAGCTTGTAACCTTCCCAACCCGGCCTAGACGTTAGACTTGAATTCAGAAGACTACTTTAGGCACCGAAGTGGCCCAGTAAGCTATTGGAGTTTTTAAAACTACCATTTTAAAACATTTGTTTATTTTAGAAGAAAAATTAGTCTATTTTCATGAAAACTTACGAGTTATCAAAAACCAATTTAACTTAACCTTTTTATGTAGCGGTGCTCGTCCAATAACCTTGTCATAAGTGCGATACCTTCAGAGGATATCCTTAATCTCATGGGGATAATATTTGTTCTCCCAATATGATCTTATTTTATCTCATGGTAAGCTTTATATCTTTGTTCATGAAAAGTTAATTATTATCAAATAGTAATCAAGTCATTCATCACAAATATGAACAACCCCTGGCCACGTTTACTTTTCATCAACCATATAATACTAATAAGAGGATATTATTTACCTATGTCTCGGGCTATGAATTCCACTATTGTGAATGACGCTACATACTGCAGAAGTCGTATATCCAACACACCAGCTTACGATTCCTTATCTATTTGAACTCAGGTTTTTACTTAATTCAAAGTATACAAGTCATGCATACATAGTCCGTAATTGATCGGACACGGTCTAAGCTATTGTTTACATTTTTTTTCACCAGCTTTAGCTTGTTTTATAGTTAAACCAAATCATTTTAGCATGTATTCATGTTGTCATACTTGAAGTCATAATTTATGTTTTTCAGTCATTTTTAATATACTTTAGATGCTTAAATAAAGTTACATGGTATCGTAAGTCAAATCGGGAGTTAAAGATATATACCCAAGCCGAAACTGTTGCACATGTTATGACAGACAAACACCGATGTTGCAACACCGAAGACAGAAGTAATCAGGGGTGGAACAGGGGCAATGTCACGACGTGGAGGACAAGGATGTTGCAACGACGTAAAAATAACTTGGATAAATCAACCTCATTTTTGGTAGTGAATTAGGGGTTCTTTCCTAATTGAACTCTAAGTACTTCAAAGATAATTTAGGCACTTTAATATTCCAAATTTAGCCTATATAAAAGTCATTGTAACTAGATTAAACACACAGATTTAGGTAGACATAGATTATTATTCAGACTTTATTTCATTTTTAGTTTTTACTTAGTTATTTTTATGTTCTCTTGATTGAAGATTTCTATTTCGATGTTGAGACAATTGCAAGCGGAAATTGTTCCGGATCCACAACTTCCATCGATCTATTAATGAGCATTCTCTTTTTCCTATTCTTTTATTTATATTTCTTTCATCGATATTATTGATCAAATTTTTGTATGAATATTAGAACAATTTGTGCTTTATCAATATCTTGCATGATTTAATTGATAAATTGATTAATTGGCTAAGTAAATAATTATATAAGATTAAGTATTTATTCGAGAGTACTTAGTATACTAGAAAGTGGCACCTCTAGTAGAAGATCTAGACAGGTGAGACTGAGAGGGTATCCGTGTGCCTAGGTGAGACCAAGAGCGTATCTTAGGTGATAATCTTTAGTAAAGATGAGATCGAAAGGGTATTCGTAGCTAAGGGTGGTAAGTACTTAATTAAGGATTGTAACTCCCTAAAAATCCTTTATAATTTATTTTCGTATGTTTGTGACACAAATACATGTCTGCTTCAGTGGTTAAGTGTCCTGGAAAGTGTCTAAGAGGTCTCAAGTTCAAGCCTTAGCTTGGGAAAATTTTTTGTTTTCAATTGAATAAACCCCTATCTCCAATCAGTAGGCTTATGAATAAATGCTGGTAAAATATGTCAGAATGGGCCTGCTGGTCTAGTGGTTAAGTGGAGTGTTAAGTGGCTAGAGGTTTGGGGTTCGAATCTCTACGCGTTTAAAGGGGATTTATTTTTATTGCTTGGTCTTAGAAGAGTTGTGTTTGACCAAAATTCTGCAGAGTTTGGGTGGGATTTGAATTAAGTGGTTGAGGGAATTGTGTTGGAGTGATATGGGGAGAAAAATATGGAAGGAGAAGTTCTGATAGAACTGAAATTGGTAGTGGCAATTCGGTCACTCTTCTTCATTCTCCCAAGTTTTCTTTCCTGATAGTTTTTCCTCCTCTGCCTATAGTTTCATTGTCGAATTTGTTTACTGCCCCAAACTCATCCATTCGCTGCCGATTTTCTACTTTCTATCAGTACCTATTCATCTTTTTTCTTTTTGTTATTTTATTCACCGCAGTTGCTTTCTTTTTCTTCTCCTCGTAAACCTCTGCCGAATCTTCCCCATTATTTTTGGTCTCCTTTTTTATGATTGTTGTTGAATTCTTGTTCTTCCCCACTCTAAATTTTCAGTTTCTCTGTAAAAAGGGGGAATCGTCGTTGGTTTCTTCTCTATTCCCCTTGGCTGAATTTCTGTTGATCTTTTCCCTCTCTGTTGTACTTTTTCTTTTACTTGCTACCTAATTTGGTATTTGACTCGTCATCAAATTTTCAGTCACCGTGACTCATTATATCGGTGCCTTTGTGCGTTTTAAGTAAGGTTGGTAAGAGTGGACACTATTTTAGATTGATGAATCTTTTTCTAATGGAGGCTTAAATTATGTTTAGGTAACCGATAATTGACTGTGGAGGTTTGTTCGATGCTGAAGAACTGAGGACTCACCATCGTTCGTTCAAGGTAATGTATCTGTGAGTTCGACATTTAGTCATCGTATGCGCCTTCATTGAAATTATCGGCAAATAACTTAATTGACGTATTAATGATCACTAATAGGTGCTAGAGTACTCGTGGTTGCGCTACCTTCGAACCAATACTAGGTGTGTAAACACGACTCTGGGAATGGAGATCGATAAAAAATCAAAAAACGTGAAAGTCGAAGCCACATTGGTGTGCGGCCGCCTGTGTGGTAGGTCGTGCAATCGGACATGGACGGGTGATCGACGAGGCAGGCCATATGCTATTCATAAGCTGGGCCGAATTGGGCCGAGTGGGCCTCACGGGCATGTGGGCCCAACACGGGCGTGTGGGATTATTGGGTCAGGCCATGTGATCCACACGGCTAAGGCCATTTTGGGCCTTGCGGGCCACACGGGCGTGTGGGCCCACATGGGCAAATTACATGGGCTTATGGGCCTATTTTCACTATTTGACTGCTAATGTTATACGGGTCACCCGAATCGACTGTAGACCTACTATAGGGTCAGTAAGATTACCCAGATCCCTAATTGACTGAATGACTGTTATATCCATGTACTTTATATATATACATGTATGACTATATTTTGAGCATGCTGTTAAAACTGTACTGAATACGTATATGATACCATGATTTGGCATGACATGATTGTATGATGCATTACATGGGGGTGGGTTTATATGGATCGGAGGAATTGTACAGAAAGACTGCGAGCCTAACTTACTGGAAGCTCAGCTGCAAACTATTGTTTAGTGCCGCATTCGGTACTTTTTAGAGTGTAAGGATGGGTAGGTTGATTATATCCCCACTTGCCATGTAGGTTGGAAGGAGATGGAGTGTAGAGGCTGGCTAGGTAGGACTTGGATACTGCATAATTGGATACTGTACTAATTACTAGTATTGTAATGGGCCAAGGACCAAATGCATGACTGCCTCTGTACTGAGATGGGTTAAAGCCCAAGCAATCGACATCACTACTAATTCAAAAGGGCTTAGGCCCGCATGTGTTTACCTTACGTCATCTGTTTGTTCTATATGGGATTACATACTGAGTTTTCGTAAACTCACCTTTTTTTTTTTAACTGTACAAGTAATCCCCAGATATAGGCGGATCAGTGCAGCGAAGGACTCAACGGTGGCCACACGACTCATTTCATTCTATATTAGTAATTATTTATAATTTTGATTTCATTTTGGGGGTATTTGCTGTAATAATAGCCTCTTTGGATTTTCATGGATTATTTGGGATTTTTATTGTTTTGATTTACAACTGTTTGTAGTAAGGACAATCGAGTTTTCAAAAATCAAACATTTTTAACAAATTACACACGAATATGCAAACTATTTTTAAAGCTTCAGCAATAAGTGACGTTTTGAAAATTAATAACGTTCTAAAAGTAAATAACTTTTTAATGATGATTCATGTTTTGAAAATGAACGACACATCTTAGAATCTATGAAAGGTAATAAAAAGAGGACTAATAGAAAAGAGGGTTTTTCTTTAATAACAACTTGTTTGATGAAAAACACTTCAATGTGACATCACCAGATTTGGCCATAACGTCTAGGCCGGGTTTGGGGTGTTACAAGTATAATTATTGTCTTAATTAATAATTGGGCAACACAATTGATTCTAGCTTAAGTAGCTCATGTAGTTGAAACAAGGAATAAGAGAAATCCGAGTAACTTAACCTAGAGTTAGATTTAGTGTTAGTTTACTTTAATTAGTTTTATTTTCTTAAACTGGAATTGATAGTACTAATTCATAACTCAATTAGATTAGTAATTATTTTTGATAAATGATTTAATAGCAGTTTTCTCCAATCTACAATCCCTTGGGTACGATCCTCATAATACTTACCAAATGTTTTGTTGTAACACACCTATATTACAATTTGACCTGTTTGCATGTCAAGAGGTGGTCAGTCATCCACTCAGGATTTAGGTATGTCACACTATGAACGTCACAAGTGAATAAATCCATAAACGGATTCAGGGTCTATTCTTCTTGGGTCTAGTCTGACGTACAGTTAGTCCAGTCAGTCACATCTATGTCTTTATCTTTTGGGAGTCATCTGCTCCGATGCCCAAGATAAAGCATCTCCCCAATTGGACTTGATAGAAGACATATTATTCTTTCAATTGGTTTAGGTTTTAGGTCAAATTGTATTTCCGTATTACAATCCGACCACGTAGTATTAGTTTAAACATTAGACAACCAATAAGCGTAACACTTTATTAGTTCACTTTAAATCACAAAAATATACATAATATTATCATAATTTCACATATTCACATATTCAGGTTCATATAACATACTTGACATATCACACACGTCACTTTGTATCACATTACTAGTTCACTTTAAATTACATAACCATATGCACTACATCCTCACTTTATATATTAATTCAGATGAACACTAACATATCACATATTTACAATACTTTTCACTATAGATTTTAATTACACTTTCAAATGACACTTTGCTTTCATAAAACAATTCATTTAAATATTTATTTCACTATTTTGGCACACTAAGAAATTTTTGAACATTTTACAATTTAATCCCTAATTCATGAAAATTCAATATTTACTTTTATAACACTTTAATATCACTTTTCATGTCATTTAAACCTTTAATCACAATATTTATTTCACATATCAAAATTTACACTCTTTATAATTTAGTCCTCCGTATAGTTATTTCACTATTCTACATCTATTCACTTATCAAACAATGAAAAATAAATAATTTATCACTCTTTATAATTTAAATTTCATAAAATTCACTAATTACTAAATTATCACTTTATCATTTCTTACATTACTAACATACATTTAATTACATGTTCACTACTAAATTCAATATACATATTCAATAATCTTAGACATATCTTATTTAATTATTTTATATTAAACTTTAAATACTAAAACATTCAAATTAAAATAAAATTACTTGAATTCAATTAAAGTACTTACCTCTCTTTTTGCCAAAACCTCTCTTTCCTTACTTATCTTCTCCTCCTTTCTTACTCTTATCACAATCTTCCATTTTCCTTCAAACTTTCTTTACTTCAAATTTCTTATCTCTTGCCTATAAGATGTTGTAAAAGCTCTTTTAGACTTATACTTCATCTTTCCTCTTTGTTGGCTATGAAAAATTTTTCAAGGTTTTTGGATGAATTAGTGGAATTTGGTGAGAAATGATCAAATTGTAAATAATAGAAAGTTTTCTTTCTATTTATAGTGGTGGTGGCGTTGGAATGATGAAGCATGGAGAGAATTCTTCATGTTTCCATAAAAACATATTTATTAATTAATTAAAAAATATTAAAATATAATATAAAATATATTGTCATGATTTCCATTCAATGTTTAAGATTTCTTCTTACTTTTCAATTTAATCCAATGGTCCATCTTTTGCCAAAAATCATGAGATTTTTATCATAATTATCTAATTAAGTAATGACTATTTTTTCCCTTGAATCTTTTTATAATTTTATTCATATTTCATGATATACTTTTGGTGAAATTTATTTTTTAAGTCGTTTCACTTTTTCTTCTAATTCAATTTAACCTTTCATTTTTTATTTTCACACTTTTTCCCAACACTTTTCATACTATTACGATTTAATCGATACCCTAGATTTATTTCTCACAACGTGAATCTTTTCAATTCTCTTTGATATCCAACTATCTTCTATACTAACATTGATAATTCCTATTTCAGCCCTTACCGATAATTCCTTAGGGTATTAGCGCCTCATTTTTCATAATTCAATTCAATCTTAATATTCATGTTTACACATTAACCATTAAATTACACATCCATTTAATTATCGATACGACCCCTATTAACTGACTCGGATTTGAGGATGAATACACAGATCAATCCACCAACGCACCAATATATGCACCGAAGTGCTTGTAACACCCCTAACCCGTATATGTCACTGGAATAAGGTTTTAGAGCATTACCGAGTAATCATAATCTAATCATTCATTTCAAACATTTCAAAAATCATAAAATGATTCATCATTATCATGCATAGAGTCCCTTATTAAGCCTTTGTGGGTTTGAAAACACTTTATAAATGATTTGAGACTAAATCGGGAACATTTGAAAACTTTAGAAAAAAGTTAGAAAAATTTTAACTGCAGGGTTCACACGGTTGTATGGTTAGGCCGTGTGACTCACACGACCAAGTCACACGCCTATGTATTTGGCCGTGTGGGCATTCAAAGTAGGGACACAGTCGTGTCACAGCCCGTGTATGTGCCTGTGTAACTCTTTGAATTGAGTCACACGGCCAAGCCACACGCCCGTGTACCCTTTGAAATGACCTCGCATACCCATGTGTTAGTCGTGTGTCTCACACGGCCAAGTCACACGCCCGTGTGTCTGGCCATATGAAACTAAAATGTGCCTTAAAAATTAAATTTACCATTTCCTACATGTTTAGACATTAAACAATTCAAAAAACATTTGTTTATCTTGCTCAAAACACGATCAAACACATTCAAAACATGTCAAGACAATCATCCTAGGTGCCTAACTAATGTACCCTCATTGGTACCACATTTATATCATCAAATCATCAACCAAATTAAAAATATAAACATGTAAAAATTCAACATTTTTGCCTAGTTCATGAGCACTTAAACATCAACTTAAATTCACATGCACCTATCTAGATTTGGTTCAATTTACCATGCCATAATATGGCTTCAAACACAAACACATGTTTATATGTATATACCAAACTAACATTACACTTATAACTTTATTTACAATCCATCCACAAAATAATTATCATTTAGACATCCTAGGTACATGCTGACACAAAAGATAAACAACACCATATTTAAGTTTGGGATCATTGTTGGATGTTGAATAGCCGATCAAACGTGAAGTACCTAATCTGCGTACGAAAAAACAAAACCGTACGCTGAGTAAAACTAAGTGGTATTTCAATAATCCAAACATTTAAAGACAAGATAATATAATATGCACAATTGTTATATTGAATAACTACATTTATTCGTACAATGGCATTAGCTATTCAATACTCAACTCATAAATACATCATTTCATACCATACTCAATTCTCATCACTTGTTATATAATAGCTTTTCACAATTTGATCCACATATTATTAACATTATCCATTCCATGTCCAATTCATGAGTACATAACTCATGTATCTCATTTTCATGTTTCAAATCACTATCTCATTTTCAATTCACATACAATATCATCCAATATCAATCATAGTACCGTTTTATTTAATTGCTCCTATTAACACGACTCAGACTCGGACGGGTACACGAATCCAACCAACATACCAGTTTGGCACCTAGTGCCTCATCGGATAAATCCAAAGTAATAACTGCACCCAGCGCTATATAAATTTGACACTCATTGTCTCATCGGTTAAATCAAAGCAAAATGGCACCTAGTGCCTCATCGACTCGAGGTCGAAGTAATCCCTGAACTCTTCCTATCCTATGGCATGCCATCTATATCTGACTCAGCCTGATATAGTTAATAAGGTTTAATTTCACATTTCAGATATAACCAATATCCAATACTAATTTTTCATATAATCACATATATACACATGAATTAAATTCAATCTATAATAATCAATATCCAACTTTTACATTAGCACATATATTCATTTCAATTCAATAATCAATACATTCAATATGTATCTAACAATTCAATCCATTTCAATCAATTATCAAAATGTCAATTACTCACCTCAACACTTACCATATGCATTAAATTGAATTATAATAATTAACAACTAAGTTCGGATTATAGAAATATAAACCATGAATTCCGAGCTATTCCACATCAATTTTATCTTTCCCCTTTTTAGTCGAGGATTCTGGTACGACGTTAGCTACGGAATTAAAACAATTAGAATTCATCAATACAATAAATTTTCAATTTCATATTGAATATTGAATATTTAAAATTTTACTCAATATTTGTCTAAATTCCAATTTATTCCCTAAATCGAGACGAATTTTTATTTTTCACATTTAATTCTATATTTTCATACAAATTCTACTTTAAACTAAATTTAACTTGTTATTTTCACTCAAACCCCTAAATTTCAAATTTTTCACAATTTAGTCCCTACTATTCAAAATTTACAATTTATTCTATAATTTAATCATTTTTCATTTCTAGTTTAAAAATCTATCAATTTAATCCCTAATACTAAAATTATTCAACATTAACAACATTTAAAAACTTCATAATTGCTAAAATTTTGACATAGGTCAGGTTGCTCTAAATACCGGGATTCCAAAAACATAAAAATCATAAGAAAAGAGACTAAATTAATTAACCAATTAAACTTTGAAAAATTGGAGCCTTAGCCTTGAGTGACTTCTTCTTTTCTTCTTTCTCTTTTTCTTTCTTTTTTCTTTCTAATTTTGTTTGGCTTTCTATTTCTTTTTCTTTTACCTATTTGTTTTATTATTATATAATATATATTTACTTAATAATTAAGATAACATATTACAATATATTTTAACTTTAATTATTATAATATATATATATAATAAATTTACACGCAATTTATATGTAATTTACTAATGATGTCCCACTAAAGAAACAATGGTAAACTTGCTTCTTTAGTCCCTTTAATTATTCTTTAATCTATAATTCAACTTTCTCCCTATATGCAATTTAGTCCTTATACTTAATTACTTTTAATTCATATAAATTCACTTAACTGAAACCTCATTAACTACACAACTAACTACGCAAATAAATATTTACGAGTCCAATTTACGAGAATAGAGGTCCGAGAATGCACTTTCCTACTATAACACCCCACACTTAAGTCCTATGCTGGGACGGGATACGAGGCGTTACCTCACTTAAACACATGCATTCAAACATTTTCGAACCATTTAGACTTGACCAAACTTAAAACAATTTCAACATTGTCTAAACTTCTTAGCATGGACCAACGAGTCCTCAAATGGCCATTGGAAACCATTCGGGACCAGCTCCAGTCCTAAACAAACTTTTGAAAAATATTCCTTGAAACAAGGCACACGCCCGTGTGGAAGGGCTAGACGCCCGTGTAGTCATTATGACATGGCCGTGCTGATGGCCCATGTGACACACACTGCCTAAGCTTCTAGGGACACGCCCGTGGCCCATGCTCGTGTGAATTAAGTTCTAAATTCGAACCTATAGGGGTTTTCATACGGCCTAACACACGCCCGTGTCTTTGGCCTGTGTCCCTCACACGGCCATGACACACCCGTGTCTAAAAACCTTGACATTCTGTTTCTAACGTCAGCACCCAAATTAAGGCACACACTCGTGGCCAGAGGTTGTGTCCTCCACACGGTTGAGACACACGGCCGTGTCTCTGCCCTTGTGTTTACTACCATGCATTCTAACTTATAAATTTTACGCACAGAGGACACACAGTCGGACAACACAACCATTAGGGCTGGCCATGTATTACACACGGCCTAGGCACATGCCCGTGTGTCTACCTGTGTGGACAATATAAAGCTATCTGCCAAGCCTTTTGCCACCCTGAAACACAGCTTAATGCCAACCAACATATCAAGATCAAACTAAATATGATTTCTCAACCAAACAACCATAGGTAAGGCCTATATGCATTTCTTATATTCAACCATGCCAATAATTTTACATTCATAAAAGACTATCTTGCATTCATATATAAACTTTCAATATTAGCCATTTTTCATGGCCTTATACATGATGAATCAAATGCTAAAGTAAGCCAACACATTTGGCCAATTAACAATGACACAAAACTCAAAAGTCAAAGTCCTATACATGCCATAATCAAAATAAAACATCTAACTATACCAAGTGCTTCAGATGATAGTGTGACTGGCTTCTTCGACGTAAGCGATGATCCTCGAGCTACTTTGGCGGCACTATAAGAAAATGGAAAGGAAATAGGGTAAGCACAAAGCTTAGTAAGCTGCATGAAAATAAACAATAACTACATATCATAAGGCAATATGCTCATAACCTTTCATAGTGGATTCATGAATACCATAAATAAACATAAGTACAACTTACTCATCACCTTCCCATACAACTCATATAGCATACACTGAGCCCATATCTCATACATTTCAATTAGGTACCTGTACCACTCATCACATAATCATAACTTTTCTCATTTTGGTATAAATCATAATTCTTTTGTTGAACCATTTGGAATACTACCAGAAACTCGGTAACCCTAACATGGGTTAAGGTGCCGACGCCATGTCCCAGGCATGGTCTTAAACTGGCTTTCATGGCTGAAGTAAACCTTAGAAACACTTAGAATATTTTTGTACAACAATCACAGGCTGAAGTAAACCCGAGGGTACTTGGTGTTCAGCCTTCACTTGTTGACAAACTAAACACTTAGAAACAAACTCAGAAATGTATCTTTTCATCCCCGACCAACAGTATATTTTCTTCAAGTGGTTGTACATTTTTACACTATCCGGATGGATAGACAAACAACCGCTATGTGCCTCTCGTAAAATCTTCTGAATGAGCTCATTATCCTTGGGTACACAGATTCTATCTCGGTACATCAGACAACCGTCAGTACCAATACTAAACTCTGCTTCGACACCCAACTCATACTGAGTTCTATTGGCTCACAATTCACCATCGTTATTCTGAGCATCGCATATCTCTTGTAAGAATATCGATCTAGCTTTCAACTCTGTCAGAACCGAGCCATCATTAGTCACCGACAATTGAGAATTCATAGCCCTCGAGGCGAACAATGATTTCTTGCTCAATGCATCGACTACTACATTAGCCTTTCCGGGGTGGTAGTCAATCACCAACTCGTAGTCTTTTATCAACTCTAACCATCGATGTTGCCTTAAGTTCAACTCCTTTTGAGTCATCAAATACTTTAGAATTTTATGGTCGGTGAACACTCGACATTTCTCACCATACAAATGATGCCTCCAAATTTTTAGCGCAAACACAATGACGGCCAACTCTAAATAATGCGTCGGGTAATTTCTCTCTTTTGGCTTTAGTTGTCTCGAGGCATAGGTTATAACCTTTCCGTCTTGCATGAGCACACATCCTAACCCATTCAAAGATGCATCACTATACACCACAAACTTCTTTCCCGGTTTCAGTTGCACTAAAACTAGAGCTTCAGTCAACAAAGCCTTTAGTTTTTTGAAACTCTGTTGGCACTTCTCTGTCCATTCGAACTTGACATCCTTTTACAACAACCTTGTCATCGGAGTAACTATCATGGAGAATCCATTCACAAATCTTCTGTAGTATCCAGCCAAAACCAGAAAACTCCGAACCTCTGTCACACTCCCTGGCGGTTTCCACTCAACGATAGCCGAGATCTTACTTGGGTCAACTCTGATCCCATCATCCGACACAATGTGTGCTAGGAATCTAACCTCTTTAAGCCAAAATTCGCTCTTACTGAACTTGGCATATAATTGCTTATCTCTCAAGGTTTGTAAGGTAGTTCTCAGATGCTCCGCGTGTTCACTCTCATCACGCGAGTAAATCAGTATGTCATTGATGAAAACCGCTACGAACTAATCCAAATACGGCCGAAAAATACGATTCATCAAGTCCATAAACATCGCATGAGCATTTGTTAAATCGAAGGGCATAATAAGAAACTCATAGTGCCCATACCTCGTCCTAAACACAGTGTTCGGTACATCTTATTCCTTAACCCTTAGCTGGTAGTAGCCAGACCTTAAGTCGATCTTAGAAAACATGGTAGCTCCCTTCAACTGATCGAACAAATCATTGATCCTTGGCAATGGATATTTATTCTTCACAGTCACCTTGTTGAGCTGTCCGTAGTTTATTCATAATCTCATCGACCCGTCTTTTTTCCTTACAAAAAGTACTGGAGCACCCCATGAGGAAAAACTCGATCTCACGAAACCCTTATCAGTTAACTCTTGTAGTTGAACTTTCAACCCCTTCAACTTCGTAGGGGCCATCCTATACGAAACAATCGAGATGGGTGTCGTACCGGAGACTAACTCAATTCCAAATTGAACTTCCCTCACGGTATGTAATCTGAGTAATTCCTCCGAAAACACATTTGTAAACTCACAAACCACTGGTACTGATTCAATTTTTGACTCAGACACTTGAGTATTCAGCACAAAAGTGAGATAAGCCTCATACCCCTTTCTCAAATATCTTGCTGCCAACATGGATGATATCACTACAGGTAAGTTACCCGTTCTATTCGATTCAACCAGAAGAGCATCCCCGCTTTCACACTTCAACTCAAAAACTTTTCTTCCGCAGTCCACTACAACACTATGAGAAGTCAACCAATCTATCCTAAGGATTACATCAAATTCATTACACGGCAATAACATCAAGTTAGCCGAAAAATAGTGACTTCTAATTGTCAAAGGACAATTTCTACATATTTGGTCAACTAACACATGTCTGCCCAAAGGGTTGGACACTTTTACCATAAATTCAGTGGACTCTACTGACATTTTCATACAGGATATCAATTCTATACAGATGTAAGAGTGGGTAGACCCCGGATCAATTAAAGCAACAAACACGTATATCATGGATAGAAAAGGTACCCGTGATCACATCAGGAGACTCTGCCTCTTTACGGGCACGAATAGTGTAAGTCCTTGCAGGTGCTCCGCCCTTGGACCTCACTACAGCATCTCTTGGCGCACCTCTACTACTAACCCACTTCCAGGGATCTTATATGGCCTACCCCTTGAAAGAGCAGTACTCGCCCTCACGTCTTGTTTTTTTTCTTTCTCATCTAATTCAGGGCAGTCTCGGATGAAGTGGTCTAATGATCCACATTTGAAGTAACCTCTTTCATTCACTCAGCATTCGCCGAAATGACATCTACCACATTTTTAGCACTCCGTCCTATTTGGCCAAACACTACCGACACTCGCGATAGAAGTGGTCTAAGCTTTAGACATCGTGTTTTGCTTGTTCTTACTCTTATTCGAGAACCCTACCGAAGTATTCGATCGGGTAGTGAACTCCCTCGATCTCTTGAATAAGGTTTAATGTGATTTCTCCATTTGTCTTTTCCTTAAATCTTGGGATTCGATGTCAGCTTTTCTCTTCTTTTTGGCCAATTCCTCAACCTTACATGCTCTCTCCATGAGCACCACAAATTCCCTTATTTCCAAGATACCAACTAATAAACAGATGTCTTCGTTCAAATCATCTTCAAACCTCTTGCACATAATAGCTTCTGTAGATACGCACTCTCGCGCATACTTGCTGAGTCTCACAAACTCACTCACGTATTTAGTCACCATCCTACGGCCTTACTTCAACTCTAAAAACTCTTTCCTTTTCTAGTCTATAAACCTCTAGCTAATATACTTCTTTCGAAACTATTCCTGAAAGAATTCCAATGTTATCTGTTCTCTCGGTACAACTGACATTAGAGTATTCCACCATTGGTAAGCTGAATCTAGTAGGAATGACACTACGCACTTCATACACTCTTCCGGCATGCACGATAATTCATCGAATACCCTGATAGTATTTTCCAACCAAAACTCGGCCCTTTCTAGGTCATCATTAATATTTGCACGAAATTTTTTGGCCCATGTTTACGGATTCTGTCTACTAGGGGTTTCTGTCTACTAGGTGGAGTGTTCGGATTCACGTGAACAAACTCCGTGTACCAAGCGTCCATCATGTGGAGGTAAGCTCCTCTAGCCCCTCCACCCTAACTCATAGTCATGGGCTCACTATATACTAGTGTGGTCCCTTCAGCGGGAGTCAGTGCATTACTCTCCACATCATCCGCAGTAGCTACGTTAGGATCCATTTATTATATGAAAACATAATTTATAATCGTCAAGAGTTGTCACACTGTCAATATACAGTTATGGCATGTATAGTGAGACTCGTACTCACGCTAGGTTAGTCCTAGAACCGACTAAACCATACTCTGATACCACTAAATGTAACACCCCACACTCGAGTCTTACGCTGGGACGGGATATGAGGTGTTACCTCACTTAAACACATGCATTCAAACATTTTCGAACCATTTAGACTTGACCAAACTTAAAACATTTTCAACATTGTCTAAACTTCTTAGCATGGACCAACGAGGCCTCAAATGACCATTGGACACCATTCGGGACCAGCTCGAGTCCTAAACCAACTTTTAAAAAATATTCCTTGAAACAAGGCACACACCCTTGTGGACGGGCACGCCCGTGTAGTCATTATGACATAGCCGTGCTGATAGCCCGTGTGATATACACAACCTAAGCATCTAAGGACACGCCCGTGTCCCATGCCCGTGTGAATTAAGTTTTAAATTCGAACCTATAGGGGTTTTCACACGGCCTGACACACGCCCGTGTCTATGGCCCGTGTCCCTCACACGGCCATCACACGCTCGTGTCTAAAGATCTTGACATTATATTTCGGACGTCAGCACCCAAATTAAGGTACACGCCCGTGGCCAGAGGCTGTGTCCTCCACATGGCTGAGAAACACAACTGTGTCTCGGCTCGTGTGTTTATTAACATGCATTTTGACTTATAAATTTTACGTGCAAGGGACACACGGCCGAACAACACGCCCATTGGGGGGTGGCCGTGTATCACGCACAGCCTAGACACATACCCGTGTGTCTACCCGTGTGCACAATATAAAGCTATCTACCAAGCCTTTTGCCACCCTGAAACACAACTTAATGCCAACCAACATATCAAGATCTAACTATATATGATTTCTCAACCAAACAACCATAGGTAAGGCCTATATGCATTTCTTATATTCAACCATGCATATAATTTCACATTCATCAAAGACTATCTTGCATTCATATATAAAATTTCAATATTAGCCATTTTCCATGGCCTTATACATGATGAATCAAATGCTAAAGCCAACACATTTGTCCAATTAATAATGACACAAAACTCAAAAGTCAAAGTCCTATACATGCCATAATCAAAATAAAACATCTAACTATACCAAGTGCTTCGGGTGATAGTGTGACTGGCTTCTCCGACGTAAACGATGATCCTCAAGCTACTTTGGCTGCATTATAAGAAAATGGAAAGGAAATAGCGTAAGCACAAAGCTTAGTAAGTTGTATGAAAATAAACAACAACTACATATCATAAGGCAATATGCTCATAACCTTTCATAGTGGATTCATGAATACCATAAATAAACATAAGTACAACTTACTCATCACCATCCCATACAACTCATATAGCATACACTGAGCCCATATCTCATACATTTCAATTAGTTACCTGTACCACTCATCACATAATCATAAATTTTCTCATTTTGATATAAATCATAATTCTTCTGTTGAACCATTTGGAATACTACCGGACACTCGGTAACCCTAACATGGGTTAAGGTGCCGACGCCATGTTCTAGGCATGGTCTTACACTGACTTTCACCTAGCGAGGCTAATGCCATGTCCCGGATAGGTCTTACACTGGCTCTCATCTACCGGTGTCGATACCATGTCCCAGACAGGTCTTACACTAACACACAACAAGCTGACGCCATGTCCCAGACAGGTCTTATACTGACACACAACAAGCTGATGCCATGTCTCAAACAGGTCTTACACTGACACACAACAAGCTGACTCCATGTCCCAGACAGGTCTTACTCTAGCTTGTCTATCTCGAGGTCGATGCATGTCCCAGACATGTCTTACACTAGCTCTCGTCTCAATGCCGATGGATGTCCCAGACATGTCTTACACTGGCTTAAATATCTCGAGGCCGATGCATGTCTTAGACATGTCTTACACTAGCTCTCATATTATGGCCGAAGCATGTCCTAGACATGTCTTACACTAGCACACATATCTCCCAATATCAAGGTGCCAATATCCAAGTTTATTTCAAATGTTCAATGAAACTCCTTACTATGTCAATTTCTCAACATGTATTCTCACACTCAAATCCAAAGCAATTTATGTCATATCAATACAATTGCACATCATAAAGATATAGTTGCATAATTAACTTACAACTTACCTCGGTAATCAAAATGTAGATGAATAGTCGGTTTTAGTCTGCTAGCTTTGCTTTTTCTCGGTCTAGGCTCGGATTGTGTAATTCTTGATCTAAAATGATAAAAAATCACAAGTTTAATCATTTTTTCTATCTAGGCACTCAACAATTCATAATTGGGCAAAATGACCATTTTGCTCCTAGACTTTCACAAAATGACCATTTTCTCCCTAGACCTGAAAATCGATTTTTATCCTATTTTATCATTAACCATGCCTAGACGAATATTTTTCATGCTAGGAGCAGCCTACAATTCTCATTATTTCACACATTTATCGCCTATTTCACAACTTATGCAAAATGGTCCTTAGTTAGGGTTTTCATGAAAACTACTTCATAAAAGTTGTTTATTTCACAACTATAACTCATATTCTTCCATAAAAATTTAGAAATAAACATGTCTACTATCATGTAAAAACCCTAAAATTTCAACCATTTTGCAAAATAGTCCCCTTGTTAGAAAGCTCATGCTACAAGGACCTCAAAAGTACAAAAATATTCAAGAAAACCTTCAAATCACTTACTTGCAAATGCTTTAAGTTACTGAAAAATTTTCAAGCTTCCATGGCCATTTTCTTGGAGAAAAATCGGTGGAGAAGAAAGAGAGAGATGAAAAAAAAAATGACAACTTTTACTATTTGTTTTATTTTATTCAATTTCAACACCTAATTCTACCAAATTTTGAATTTTGACCACCTTGGTCTCCTATGGCCGACCATGCTATTCTAAAGGGTATAATTTCCCTTTAAATACCTCAAATTTAGGTTCTCTAGCTATTTTACACCCTTAGCTATCAAAATAGAACTTTTGCACTTTATGCAATTTAGTCTTTTTTCACAATTAAGCATGCAATTACTAAAATTACTTCACCAAATTTTTCATGCACTAATATAAACATGTTATAACTTAAAATTAATAATAAATACTTTCTTCGACTTCGGATTAGTGGTCCCAAAACTAATTTTCCGACTAGGACCAAAGTCATGCTGTTACACCTACACCCCTGACTATAAGGTCATTGTAGTGCTAGTCAGGTATAACTGTATCAATCCCATCAACCACACCAAAAATATGTTTGTACCCCTAGGATATTTAATTCGGTGATACATTCTCACCTCCAGGGTATTAGAGAGCTATTACAATATAATATACGTCCAACGCTAGATCTTCCACCTATCAAAACGAACCCCATGGCAAGCCAATTATACCTGTAACTCTATCTGACACTGTTAATAGGGTATTTTTCTTTATCATATATAATCAAATCATGTTTACATAGGAAAATAACATCCCAATATCACATTCAACCATATAATATAGATAGCCATTTGATATCATCATTACCACAAATACACAATCAAACAAATACCAAACCATTTTCACCATATACATAGCATCACAATATTTTGTCTGATTCGCGAGGAAGGGTCCCGTTGAATTCTTAATGATCATGATCATAATATTTTGGTCATATAAATGACAACAAATGGATCACTTTTTCTGATGATTTTTTTGAATAATGAACTCAATTTCAATTAATTGATTCATAGCATCTGCAAGTGCATAAGTTGAGGTCAAATTATAAATTCAAAACTTTACCTTTCAATTAACCAATTCAAACATAAATATTTTTTTTAATATTCAACACAAATAAACTTATATAATTAATCATATAGCACCTTATTTCAACAAGAACTAATATAGTGATTTAAACTTAATATTGCATAATTTCAATCTAATTAAATTATATTCTATTTATAGAATAGTTCAATTTATTATCCATGTATATACATATAACAACATTGCATATTTACCTTTCCTATCGCATTCATCTAAAATCATCATATCGACCTAGTAATTATATTTTCTATAAATTTATTACCATTTTAACCATTAATATTTAACTTTTCATATTTAATTCCATCAAAGTATAACTACACTTTTTACTAATATTTTTATGTCTTAACTACTTAGAAATTAAGTGAAATGAAAACCAATTATGCTAGCACAAATCGAAATCATTATTTGACTCTCAATTCACCTTTATCCCTTGATATTTTAATCTCGTTGTAACGACTTGATTAATTTAATTTTATTTCTATGAATTCCACCATAAATGAGTATCTACTTCAGTGGCTAAGTGTTCTGATTGTGTGTTTAAGGTCTTGGATTCAAGTCCTACTTTTGGGAAAAGAAGCTATTTTTTATCTTAGCCTATTCCTTGGTGATTGGGTTTATATTTTATCTTTAGTAAACTTGTATCAGAATAAGCTTATTGGTTCAAATGGTAATGTGTTAGCTTGCCTAAGGTTTCATGTTCAAGTTTCTGTGTGAATAGGAATGATAATTTTTGCCTCGGTTATTTGATAGAGATTCGGTAGAGTTGAAATTCTGAAGTAGTTGGATGTGAATTGAGGTGTTGGATTTGGTAGGATTATGTTGCTAGTGGGGTAGTAAGGGGAGTTAGGATTAGTGTTAATTTTGATGTAATTTTTATTTTTCTTTCTCTTTCCTAAAACTTCTCTCCCCATTCTGATGTTTTCTTATTTTCCACTATCAAAATTTCCTTTTTTTCTTTACCTTAATCCTGTCATAATTCTTCGTTTATATCACTGTGTTTCAAATTTGTGATTTCTTTATTCGGTACGGTAAGTGGTGTGTGGTTTATTATTCATGTTTTCACTTTCGGTTTCTGTCAATCAATTGTGGAGTGTTCTTTTGGAAAGCCGTAGGGGTGTGTAGTTAGGGGATTTGATTATTATGAATCTTTTGAGTAGGAGAAGATGGTGAAGTAGTGGTTTTCGCTCCAACGGTTAAAACCGTGTTAGTGGTGGTTTTCGTCGACGGTAAGTTAATGAGCGTTGTTTGAATTTTTATGGTCGAATTCATAAATTAGTTGCTAAATGGTGTTTAGATCATTGTTTTTAAGTTTCGAAGGTCTCGGGATTACTTTTACATAAAAAACGAACCAGATGTGTAACTAAAACGCGAGAAAACAAAGTTTGATGAAAGCCGAAAAAGCCTAGGCCAATTTGGGAATGAGGGCTACACGGGCATGTAGGCCCAAAATCCAGTATTTATCCCTAAGGTCACACACGTCGTTCCTGTAACATCCCAAAAATTGAGGGTTAGTAGAATTGGGTTTGTGAATCGAGAGAGATTGGTCATGCCTTAATTTTTAAGATTATCTATGAATTTTTAGGAATTAAATGAGGTATTGGTTTGTTGGTTAAGTGTTAGTGATATGTTCCTTAAAACCCAAGTTCAAATCTTTTCTCTCTCACCATTTTTATTATTCTGCAAATTTTTCCATAAACCCTAATATGTGACTTGCCTTGTTTTTAAAATAAATATTGCAAAATTATTTCAAGAATGAGGAAAAAGCCTAATGGTTTAAAGAAATATGATAAAGCATAGAAATTAAATGAGGTCCCAAGTTCAAATCATTTCTTTTATTTTCATCCTTTAAGTTAATTTTTCCCTACCCTAGCCGTTCACCCTCTTACTCTCCTTATTTCTCTTCAATTTTTTTTCTTTCTCCTATTGTTGTCGTCGCCTACACCTCTCATTTTACCATCTCTTTCTTCTACTTTTTGCATCAAGATTGTGCACCATCTCCTTTAATCTATTTCTGCCATTTTCCTTATCTAAATTAGCCCCAAATCAGAAATCTTGAATCCAAAGATCGGTCCTGAACATTGCCAAGAAAGAGCCATTGTTGTTTCTCTCAGCTAGCTTGGGTAAGATCTCTTCTCTCTTTAATTTCTTGATTAATATTGTCAATTAAAAACTAAAATTCCTAGATCTAGAATTTGGAGGATTTTAAATAATTTTCAAAGGTAATTTTCCAGATTTTAATGAGTTCTCAAACTATTTTAAAATTGAATCCCAATTTTGGTCATCATGGGTGGTGGTGCGTGCGGCTATGTGCACGTAAGGGGGCTGTTTTGCTTCTTGAATCTTGCCCAATTAATTCCAGCCTTAATTTGAGTTCTTCAATCCTCCTAATTAGCTTTTAAACCCATGTCAATTAGGGAAAAATGTTCTTGGTCAATTGGTCATTCAAAACTTGCAAATCGTTAAGCGTAAGTGTAATTAAAGATAACTAGTTTGTTATTTCGACATAGTTGTTGGGTAAAAGTTATAAATTGATTAATACAAGGAATTTAATCATTAATTAGCTACTGATTTCTAGTATAATATTGAATTAGGTGCAGGCCCAAACACCCCAAATCATCCGTAAAGGCGAAGAACGATTGTACATACGGTTCGTATAGATATAATGTAAGTAATCTAACTAGTTTGGATTCATAAAATAGTTACAATTTCAACGATTGGTTTGAACTCATGAGTGGGTTTTTAGGGCTTTTTTAGTGGTAAATTTTTTGAATCTATACTGAATTTTGGTTTATGTTCGTTTAAGGAATTATTAACGAAAATTGGAAGATTCGCTAGTGTGCTGTGAAGAAGCGAAAAATAAGGTGTGTGTCCTAAACTCAAAAATTGTTTAAAAATGTTAAATATCATGTTATACTTGATAAATTAGCCTGCTGATTGGATTGGCTTAATAGCCAAATTATTGATTTTGTGAGTGGTTGAACCAGGTATGTTTCACGCCTTAAAAGATTGACATATTGGCAAAATTGCTAGTTTGATAGTATGGATGTTTGATTAAATTTGTAATTGCATATTTGAGTTATGAGATATGAGAATGTTTGACTAAATAATATAATGTTTTGAGATATTAAGTTTATGTATGATTTAAAGGCATGAGATATTTGTTATACTATGTACTAAAAATGGTGCTATTTATGAACAATGAAAATCCGTAAAGCATGTGAAATTGAACAATATTGATTGATACCATCACAATGGTAATTTGAAAGATTGGAACACTATTTCCATTTACTGAAAGTATGTGATTATTGGGAACGTGCTGAGCAAGTCAGGTGAATGTGAAAAGTATTGAGATATGATTATGTATGAGTCTGTGTAACATATTGCATATGCATTGGGTTGAGATTTTGTGGTTGACGGGGGAGTACCGTGGAGTACGGGCGGCATATTAAGTCAGCATTATTCGTAGTCAGTGCACTGCACTTGGAGTACCGAGGGGAATGGTGATTTATCGCATTTTTACTGGCAGCTCGTCTACATTTTTACTGGCAGAATTTTTTTCATATTGTTATTAGTGGTTTTAACCACAATGGGATTAAGCCCATATGTTTTGGAGTTTGGATGACAGGTTCTGAGGAATTCGTGCTGTGTAACGGATGATATGGGTAGGAACCTTTTTGCATTGCATCATGTGCACGACATATTCAAATGTTATTGATTTATGCTATGTATTGTATTTTGTTGTATTTAATGGTATTGAAATTAATGATTGCCACTCGAATAAATGATGTCCCATGCTCATACACCGTTTGACATCAATTTGATAATGGTTCTGTAATGATATGAAATTCCAATTATGGTTTTGTGTTCTTTTATTAATGTTAATATGTTTCACTGTATTTGGTATTTATGTTTTTGTCCGTTTAAATAATTGTTCGACTCACACTAAGCTTTTCATAAGCTCACCCCCCCAATAGTGTTTAACTATTCAGGTAAACCTTGAAATTTAGGATCGAACTCGGCATTCAAAGAATCACCTTGGACCTCAAATTATTTTTCTTAATAAGTATTATTAAGTCTTTATTTGTTTTAGTTTGTAACTTTTCTTTTGGGGATTCTTGCATGCATGGATTACAAAAGCATAATAACTGGATAATGCATGATATCGGGCTTGAGTAAAATTTGATATTGCTCCCTAGTTTTCACTACATTGCAAAGGAATCGTTTTTAAAAAAAATAAATCAATAAGGCAACTAATTTTCCAAAATGACTTGAAAAATGGTTTTTCTGTTGCATTAGTTTAACATTGAGTTTTTTTTTTAAAGAAGAGCGACAAGCAAATGGTTTTTATAAAACAACATTATTAACAATAAAATGAATCCTAGGTATACACGACCCAATGAATGAATGCTTTTAAGCTAACTCAAAGTACAACTATGATTTTCTCTAAAATGAGTTTATTTAAGGTCTTCAAAAGTAACGTAAGTTAGCTTAGCCATTTTGGTGGGTAATGTAGCCTTCTCAATCTAGCCATAACATCCAGACCAGATTTGGAAGGTTACAGTTTCAATTGATTGTGGGCCTTCCGTAGGGTTGGTAAGGGCAAAACAAACCCTAATGCATGAGATCCATTATTCTAAGATACTGATTTAAGTATTAAGGAAACCAATATGTATGATTTGACTGTTTTGTTAAATATGTATAATAACTGTGTAAAAGCATGTAGGACATATTAATTCTATTATATCTGTTTATTTGTTATCTGTATTTGTATATGAGGTGGGATTTGTATATGTGAATGAAGTATTCTGTGAGGCAACATTTCTTCGATATACTCGCAACTTGGCTGCAAACTATTTTGATAAGTATCGTTTAGACACTATATGGTGTGTAGGGATGGGTGGGTGTTTTATATCCCACATGGTGTGTTGGGATGGTTGGAGTTGGTGTGTAGAAGATGGGAGTAGGACTTTGCATATTTGCATGACTCCGATATATTCTGATTCTATTAAAGACTATGTCTGTATTTGTTCTGCTGGTGAGAAATCTGAATTTTTATGCATGTATGTTTTCCATTGAGTTACACACTTAGTTTTGAAAACTCACATTTGTCTGTCTATTCTGTTCAGGTAATCCTCAAACATAGACGGGTCAGTGCGATGGAGGCTTAGCGGAGACCATTAGTTCGCGAAATCTTTCTATTTAATGGTTTTATTTAAATTTCTAGTTTTTCATGAGGGTTTTGGAAGTTTGGGACTCTCCAGGGTTTTGGATTTTCTTTGGGTTTTGTTGTTGGTTTTGGTTTTGATTATGATTTTGCGTTACACAACAAACAATTTTTTGAAAATAACAGTCTCACGTAAATAAACGTTTTGGAAAATACGAACTTGGTTTTCAAAATATAATGACTTGTAAGATTTTCGCTGCAAACTATGTTTTTCTGAACGAACAAACTATCGACGGTTTCAGTAATGAATATGATAATAAATACGTTTTAAAAATATGGACTCATTTTTAGCAATAAACTATACAAGGTTTTTAACATGATAAGATTATATTTGAAACCCTTATTCGTAACACTCCCAGATTCGACCATAATGTCTAAGCCGGGTTTAGGGTGTTACACTTGTTATTAGTTATACTCAATAAATTCAATTACAAAAATCTATTAGTCAAACATTCCAAAAATAGGTTACAACAATTTAAACATGAATACATTTCTTTCAATTTGACCCTTCAAATCACTAATTCCTCAATGCTCGTATCTCACAATTTACTCGATTGAATTTAAATTCGACTTCATAAATATAGTGCAAAGACCTCATATTACTATTATTCACTATCATACCTCAAATTTTTTATTCCTTACAAGTAGATCCTTATTAACGCGTAATTAATTCTATAATCTAAACTCGATACAAGTTTATACCAGCAATTCCCACTATCTTTCAAGCATGTTGTTAGCATAACCAAACTTAGTTTTATTCATATTCATGTTTTCAATCTTCAATACTTTATAAAATCAATAATGGCAACTTGAGAAGAACTTCATTATAACACAAACTAACAATTGAATTAAGCCTATCGAGCTTTCTCAATCAAAATTCTATGAGCAATTTTGTAAAATGTGTTCACTTAACTCAAGTTAATGAGTCCAAATATGAAAGAAGCTCAACCTTTATTTTTCTTTCTTTCATAGTTGATTGAAGATGAACAAGAAAAAGAGAAATGTGCTTTATCTTTCCTTCCACTAACACACACATGTCTGTATAAATTAAACTGTAACACCCTAAACCCGGCCTAGACGTTACAGCCAAATCTGAAAGGATATATCAATACGTGAAAATTTTACTTTCCAGAACGTTAGTCATTATGAAATCAAAAATAAAACTTATCAAAATTTATAAAAACTCGCCACAATTCCTCAACTTTAAAATTTTGTAATTTCTTAAAACGTTTATATGAACTTATTAATTGTTAACTGAAAATCCAGCTTTATAAAAACATAACGCTTAAGTCACTTGCTTTGCAAAACTTGTAATTCTGAATAAAAATTTTTATTAGAAAATCTCGAAGTTATTATTAGAAAACTGTAATTTCGACAAGTGAAAACGTTTAAACTAGCCGATTGAGCATATTCTAAAACTTATGTCATTAACTTTCGTAAAACCAAATTGAATTCTTGTAGTAGAAAAGAAATATTAGTTTGTTTAATTTTGAAACCTAACAATGATTGCTGATTAAAAAATATCATGCAGAATAACTTTAACAAAGTAACAAAAACCTAAAACCAAAATTTAAATTCAAGAGATTAATTCTAAAGCCAAAAGTTCTGAAAATTAATTTATTAAGCAAAACATATCATTTTATGTGAAAACCAATCTGAGCTCCCGCATGTTGTCCGGTCCTAAAATAGCTGATTACTTTAAAAGATCAATACAAAAGGGTGAGCTAACAAGCTCAGTGTGTAACTAAACCCAAACAAAAATACAAATAACATAAATACCAATTAAACATTCCAAAGAATTTCAACAAACTCGCATGGCAAAATCATGTATGCATGATTATGTCAATGTAATATTTTCAGAAAATGAAATGAAAATTTCACAGAAAACTTCCTATCCAACTTTGCTACACATCAAATTATAATTCCCCAAAACTCATCCAGCTACATCAATAGATAATTGTGGACAATGCCACCAAAATTGCAAATAAACTGCCAAATCATATATATGTGGTCAAGCCACTATATTGCAACCAAACTGCCATAATAGATGTGTGTGGTTGAGCCACCATAAATACAGTCAAGCTACCAGGATAGAAATGTCGTTAAATCACCAGATGATGCATATCATTAAACTGCCATAACTTCCTCCTTACAATATTATCACAGCCCCATGCAATGTGATATGTCATGTGGATACATAATCTGAATGAAAAGCATGTAAGCCATGCAGTTCTACAAAAACAGAAATCTGAAGGCATGGAATTCCATGCTTCGCAGAACAGATATGTCACAAATTTAAGAAACGCAATTTAGATTTTCCATAACGTCATATGCATGATCATATAGCAAATTCAGAGATATACAATTTAATATATCCAGACATCATATGCTCATTTAGAACATAGCAAAACAGAAACATGCCATCAAAATTGATAGAACATAAATCATACATACATAATTCACATACCTTAAACACATCACATACAAAATTATATTAATAAATACCTTGTTTTCAAGTCTTATTTAAGCAATATGGACCCTATGAAGAGTCTAATTACGAATCACAGACCAAAACAACCCGAGGTGACAATTTTTCAAAACAATGGTCCCACACGCTCATGTGGTCCACATGCCTAAAAGGTCTAACTCGTCTGGTCCATATGGCCCAAATAACCCAAGCCGTGTGACACCAACAACAGGTTTTTCAACATCGCGTCGTTCATTATTTTTTGAGTTTTTCATCACACACCTGATTAGTTTTTTTTGCAGATTAAACACTCACAATTCCAAAACCTAAAATCGTCGTTCAGAATAGGCTAATTAGCACGATTTTACCAAATTTGACTCTCTAGTACAACATAATCATCGTCCAACGAACTTAATTACTGAAAACCAACCCCTACCACAGCGGATAATTACTTACCCTTACGCTAACAATAGCTTTAAACCGCAATTAAATCGATGAAGAGTCGTCGTACACTTCACGCTCTTCTTCTATCAAAAACTAAAACAATAATTACTCACAAAAACAACGAACCTGAAAAGAATATTTCTCCTTTCCAAACGGAGAAAAAAATACATTGCTTACACCATAACAACAACCACTTACCCGGAGTAGAATGAACAGTTGATAGTGCAAACAAAGGGAACTGATAAACCGTCATTTATACATATTTTTACCCCATGCTTTGCACATTTTATGGATGATTTTTCCTTAGAATTGGTGAATTCGATGCTCCTAATGCCTTAATTTCATGTTTTATACTTAGGTGAGCTTAGGAGAACAAAAGGAGCGAGAAACGAGCCAAAAACAGAGAAAACAAGTCAACGTACGAAATCAACACGGCCTGGACTTCCTCACACGGGCAAACCACAAGGCCGTACCATTCTAACAGGCTCGAACATGGCCTGAAGTAATCGCACACGGACGTGTCCTTGCCGAACCAAAGTTGAGTCCAATTCGAAAAAGGCTAATTTTGAGGGCTCTTAGGCATTCCAAAGCCTATAAATACACCCTAGAAGAGGAGAAAAGAAGGGAGGCACAGAGAGGAAGGAAGAAATTACTCGAAGAAAGTCGATTGATCCATCTCAAAAGTCGGATTCATCCTCAAGACTGAAGATCTCCCCTCAATTTCCCTTCAGGAGTTTTGGGTTTTCTTTATGTTTTGTATTCATTATTCTTCTGAGATGTTTTCCGTTTTAGTTATGAACTAAATTCCCTAAATACCTAAGGGCGATGACACCTAAGACGAATCTTGTTATCATTTTCTGAATTGTATGATAAATATTTGACTTGTTCTTAATTATGTGTTCTTAATTCTTGTTTTGATATTTCAGGATAGTGATTCAAGTTACGCTCTTATTCAGAAGAGGAATAGACCCTGTCTAAGAGTACAATTGTCATAATTAAGAGGAGTTGATTGCGCGCCTAGAGATAGGGTGACAAGATTTTGTCGAATTAGGGTGAAACCTAATAAGGGGATCCAGAGATCGAGTTAATGCAACCCTAGGGTGATAATTAGAGAAAAGTTTCAATTATTCAATCTAGGGATTAGACGTTATTAGTCTCGAATAAGGATAATAACATAACTTAGGGATCTCTACAGGATAAGTTAAATGAATAAATCGTCTGATTCGGAGTCAGAATAATAAGTAAAGTCTAGCTAGATTCTTGCTTAGGTATTGTCTTAATTCAATCGTTTTCCAAAAGTAATCCCCCAATTCTATTTTCTGTGAATTCTTAGTTTAGTTAATTAGTTAGTTAAAACAAACCCCCTTACTCTTAGGCTAGATAATAAAAACACAGTCATTACTAGTACTTTTAGTTCCTTTGGGTTCAACAACCCGGTCTTGCTAAAACTATACTACTGTTCGATAGGTACACTTGCCTACATCGTGATAATAGTTAGTTCCAAGAACGATTAATTACAAATATTTAAAACCTGTCACAAAATCACGATCAAGTTTTCGGCGCCGTTGCCGGGGAGCTAAGATATTAGGAACACTCAATTTTTATTATTTTAGCCATTATTTTCCTTGCAAGTCAATTTTTATTACTTTAGCCATTTATTTTCTTTGCAAATTTATCTTTCTCTTAGCAGGTTTTTATAGTTTATGATTAGAAGAAACCCGTCAGGACCACTACTTTTTGACGAAAAAATCGATCGCACAGTTCGCAGAAACCGAAGAGAAATAAGGCGAAGCCTAAGATACACAGAGGAAGAGTAAGAGGACGATATCTCAACTACGACTGAGGAGATGGCAGAAAATCAAGATAATCAGCTACCTCCTGCGATACCCACTGAACTAGCAAATCAGAATGCTGCTCCTCGTACTATGTATGATTATGCTAAACCTACTTTAACAGAAACTGAATCAAGTATAGTTAGACCTACTATTGCTGCGAATAATTTTGAACTAAAACCTAACACTATTCAAATGATACAGCAATTTGTTCAATTTGATGGTTTGCAGGATGAGGATCCAAACACTCACTTGGCAAATTTCCTGGAATTCTGCGATACATTTAAAATTAATGGCGTTTCTGACGATGCCATTCGACTTTAGTTATTCCCTTTTTCATTGAGGAAGAAAGCTAAATAGTGGTTGAACTCGTTACCATGAGGGTCAATTACTACTTGGGAACAAATGACCGAAAAATTTTTATTAAAATATTTCTCGCAAGCTAAAACGGCCAAATTACATAATGATATCTCTTCGTTTGTGTAGATGGACTTAAAAACTCTTTACGATGCATGGGAGAGATACAAAGACCTACTGCAAAGGTGTCCTCACCATTAATTACCTCTATGGTTGCAAGTTCAAACATTCTACAATGGTGTGAACCCCTCGACAATACAGATGATTGATGCAGCAGCCGAGGGAACCATCAATAACAAAACACTTAAAGAGGCTTACGAATTTATTGAAGAGATGTCACTGAATAACTATAAGTGGCAAGTCATGAGGACTAAGCCAACTAAAATAGCAGCCGTTTATAACGTCGATTTGGTTACTATGCTGTCAAATTAGGTAAAACTTCTAAATAAAAAGATTGACGATTTACTTGGTTCTACGCAGGCTCATCCATTAATGCACTGTGAAGTCAGTAGAGGCGGATCAAACAATTCAGAATATCAATCATATGGCCACAGCATGGAGAACGAACAATTAAATTGCATGGGTAATAATCCACGATCTCAAAATAATCCTTATAGCAATACTTATAATGCAGGTTGGAGGAACCACCCAAATTTCTCCTGGGGTGGTCAAGGGAATAAAAGGCCACAGAATCTTCCGGGTTTTCAACAACCACCCTATCAACAGGAAAAGAAACCGAACCTTGAAGAGATGCTATCTAAATTTATCTCGATGTCCAAAACTCATTTCCAGTACACTGAGACAACACTTAAAAATCAACAAGCGTCGATCCAAGGGCTCGAAACTCAGATAGGTCAATTGTCCAAACTAATCTCCGGATGACTACAAGGTAGCTTGCCAAGTAATATTGAACTCAACCCAAGGGAACAGCTCAACACAATTAATGTTCAAGATGAAGAAGGATTCGTCGAGCCTAAGCCAGAACCAAGGCAAGAAACTGTGGTAAGCAGAGGTCAAGGTGAGGTAGGTCATGATAAAAATAAATCAGTGAATGTCAAATATAAACCTCGTGTGTCATACCCCAACGCGACAAGGAAAGACCGCTCAGATGAACAATTTGGTAAATTCCTTAAACTCTTAAAAAAATTACACATTAACTTACCGTTTATTGAAGCTCTATCACAGATGCCAAACGCAATAAAATTTTTAAAGGAGCTTTTAGCAAATAAGCGAAAGTTGGACGAGGCATCACAAGTGGAGCTAAACACAGTTTCCTCAACTATTCTACAGAATAAGCTACCCAACAAATTAAAAGATCCAGGGAGTTTTACAATTCCTTACTTAATTGGTAGTTTAGATGTTAATAATGCATTAGCCGATTTAGGGGCTAGTATTAACGTCATGCCCTACAAAATGTTCAAATAATTAGGCATTGGGAAACCCAAAAAGACTAGGATGAGCATACAATTAGCAGATAAAACTATAAGATTTCCTAAGGGTATTATTGAAGATGTGCTAGTTAAAATCGATAAATTTATATTTCCCATTGACTTCATTGTTCCAGACATAGAGGAGGATAGCAACACTCGTTTGATTTTAGGAAGGCCTTTTTTAGCAACTGCTAAAATGATTATTAATATTGGTACAGGTGAGCTCACACTTCGTGTGGGAGACTAAACAATCACCCTTCAAGCTCGCAATTCTGGCAACACATTGGAAATTGAAGGTGATCGTCTAAACCATTCTACTAAAACTGACAATATGGTGCAACCTACTTTGCAGGAAATGAGTCTGAAGGAAGTACATGAGCCATTCCCAAGCAATAGTAGAGGACCTATTCATGAAGATCGAAGGCTACAAATTGAGGAACTAGATGAATGGCGGACGCATAAACCAAGAACACCCGATAATCCAAAACTACGCCAGAACGAGCTCAATACCTTTCCAAATCAACTTAAGGTTGGAGATAAAATTTTATTAGAAGCCATAGATCCTCACATTGTCACTACCAAACCGAATGAAGAAGTCCCTCTTACAGTACTTAGCATTTTTCCATTCGGTACAGTCAAGGTAAGTCATCCCAAGTTCGGCACTTTTAAGGTAAATAACACCCGTCTAAAACATTATTTTGATAAGATAGGTAGCAGGAATAAGGAGTATAAACTCCTCGAACCACCATGACCATTCAATGGAGAGGTAAGTTGAGCTTAGACTATAAATAAGCGCTTCTCGGGAGGCAACCCGAGCACTAACAATATTAATTTCTTTAAATTTTAGTATTTAACACCTAACTTACTAACGGAGATCTTGAATACAGGTTTTCCACACAGACACATCCAGGCACACGGGCGTACTGAGGACCGTGTGGAAACAAGATAGAGATTTTTCCCAAACACAGGCTACGATAAAACGCCACAGCCATGCGACATTGCCGTGGATGAACCTGCAAAATAACACGGGCGTTCGCCACGCTCGTGTTGTAGAACCGTGGTTGAACCTGAGAAAATAGCACTGGCGTACGACACGCCTGTGTCTAGCACCTGTGGTCGAACTTGTTAAATTAACACGGGCGTGGCCTACATATATGGGCGTGGGAGAAGTGAACGAAGCTAGACATGGTCGTGCGACACGGTCGTGTGCACCCACACGCACAAGGAACACGAGCGTAGACTAAATGCCAGACACACCCAAATTTAAAAATGCAAAACACACGGGCTGAAATTAAGGAACACGGGAGTGTTCCCTGGTCGTATGCCCCAAAATCTATAAATAGGCTGCATTATTCATTGCCTTCTTCACCCAAAATCCCTAACCCTAGCCGCTGCAAGTCCACACGCTCGCCGCACCATGCCCGTACGCCGCTTCCAACCCCGTTTTTGACACTCATTCTCCCCTTTTTAGCGTTTGGTTACTCTTTTCCCTTTAATTGCACTCATTTTTCATGCTAGTTATCATAGCAATCTGCATTTTATATGTTATTTTTATCTTTCTATCACTCAAAATTCATTATCAAGAGTAGTTATCATCTTTTTCATGTGAAATTCTTACTCATTACATGATTTCTCTACCCCATTTGACTAGTTTAAAGTAATTATTCATGGTTAGAATAACAGACATACTCATGCATTTTGTGTTGACATGTTTCATCCATCAAGTATGATTGCATTCCATGAAATTCTCTGCCATTCTTATGCCTTAAAATTGATTACTTTGGTTAAGTTGTTAGTCTTAATAGTTGTGGCTGAAATTTTGGTTTTTATTTTATTTTAATTTTTGTCTTCATTTTACTTTGACCATTCCTCTAGATGAATTAATGGTTTTGATTGAAGGTATAATGTCGTCTTCACGAGAAAAGAAAACCACCGTCCCCGTTTCGAAGAGAAGGAAGGGGGCGTCATCTTTCTCGGGTCCTACCGCGAAAATTCGCCACCCTTTTCTACAGTTCCCCATTGGGCCTCAAGAAGAAAATTACCAAATACTCTGGGCCCGACCTTTAATCGCGGATCATTTGCATTGGTGAGGCTGCTGCGATGAGAACAAGTTCAGTTGGCTGATGCGATTCGGACCCTCCTAACCACCGACCCTTGGGAGCTTTTCTTTGGGATCATCGAGTCGACGTATCTCGAGCATACGATAGAACTATGCTCAATGTTTCATCTTCAGACCGTAATGACAAATTATGATGATCTTGGCACAGTCCAATTTCGCCTAGGTGGATTAGTCCGCCAGCTAAACGTCCCAGAATTCGATATTGCATTGGGCTTATATACAGAGGAGTTCAAGGAGGAAAATAACTTATATTCCCTTAACTGTCACATCCACTGTTCTCCCTCACGGTGCTGGGGCGTACTCGTACCATATTCGGCCACCTACGGCCTCAGTCGCTCCAAGGCATCAGCTCTCCCTCCATCCTTGAGGTATTTACATTCGATTCTATCTCACACCTTGCCAGGACAGAGAGACAGCACCAGCATCGTCACCACTAATAAAGTCTACTACTTATGGTGTATGTCGCACAGGTCACCTTTTCGACCTCGCCTACTTTATCGCCCTTGCCATTCGCCACCAGACAAAGCGATATCGGAAATGAGTCATCTCCATTGGGCCCTATGTGACGCGACTGGTGCGACAGTTTGGGCTCCTCAACACCGTAGCCCAAGAATTATCTTTGACCCTCATTGGCCAGATGTCTCCACAAGGCATCTCGAGCATGCTAAGCATGAGGATGATCGAAAAGCGCCAAGGAACTTACCCTCCTCAATATCGTCTCATCCAATCTACCGAGGAGGAGGCCCCCGAGGACATTACTAATGATGTCTCTCTACAGCACGAGGACCCACCGTCTCAGCCATCACCACCCTCTCGTCCAGTTCATACGGCAGCTTCATATGCTGACATCTCTGAGCGCCTCACTCGATTCGAGTAGCAGTGTTTTCAATGATTTGACAACATTGATGCTACTCTACAGCAGATTTGTCACCACCTCCACATCTTATCGCCAGTCTCACCTCGCGAACCAGCCAGCGATGAAGATGTTTAAAAATAATTTATTATTTTATGATTTTAATTTTTATTAAAACTACTTTTTATTTATTAGATTTTAGAATTTTATTTTATAATTATCAATTTCGGTTATTCTATTAAGAGTAATTATTCTTATTTATACCTCCTAAAAAGTTTCTGATTCTGTCACTGTTATATAGAGCTCCTAAGCTCATCATCGCATAGGAAATAAAAACTCCACCGGGAAAGGTTCTCCACGACTGTCATGTCCTGCTCGACCACGACCGTAGCTACCACTAGATATAATATTCTTTTGGGCGCAGGACTTAAGGTCTAGCGAACCTCTACTCCCCACCAGAGTATCCTCCTCCACTCTTACACCGATTACTTTCCAAAACTCCAGTTCAAGGAATTCATTCATCATTCAGGAAGTTTCACTTCTCTCCCAATCTTATGATTACAAATTTATCTTTTTCCTATCTATATTTGTACATTGAGGACAATGTACATCTTACGTGTGGGGGGTATTCATTTCACTATCAGAAAAATCCCTGAATGATTGCCTTGTTCTCTTGAAAAGCTCTCATATCATGTTTAGAATAAATTTTTATTGATTTATGATTTTTATTGATATATCTTAAATTAAAACATAGGCATTCATGCACTGAGTATTTAAACTTTAAGACATTAGGGAAGCAAGCATGATAAGTTGATTTTTTTTTTAAGAATTTAAAATTTTAAGTTGTTTTCCCAAGTCTAGGTATTCTCTTGATTTGAAATTCACAAGTTTAAACATCAAAAAGCCACAATTTTGTGAGATCTTGAGCCTTCAAGAGCATCTATTAATTCCTTTATACTCACTTTCATTATGAGTGCGTCAGTATGGAACTGTTATTCTGGAACTTGCTTGATTATGCATGTCAAAACCACACTATTTGATTTGATATGTCAAGATGATAGAGGCACTTAGGATTAACCCACTCATGCTATGAAAAGCCTACCTCACGATTAACTCTTAGTAAACCCCATTGAGCTAACAATTCATTTCTTGTATTACCCTTAACACTAACCCTTAACCCATTATTGTTGAAATCCCCTCAATTAAATTAATCCCTATTTTTTGTTGAGATTTGAATTGAAAAAATTGCTTAGCTATGTCCTGTTCTAAATAGTTAGTTATTTGACTTGTTCTTGATAAAAAAAAAACATGTATACATATAGGTAGTAGTGATCTTTTGAGCTAAAGTAGTTAAATTTCATATTCCGAGAAAAAAGCTCTATTGTACGCAACTGATGACTAGTCATTTTTCTAGTTAGGTAATTTTTCAATTCAATCTCGATTCTAACCCTTTCTTCCAGCTTGTGACCACACCCTTTAACCAAAGCCACGTTACAACCCTTTAAAGACCTTTTGATTGATGTTTCATCTCAATTTATAGTGGTGGAGATTTGATTTTCATGCAAGCCTATGGTAATGACTTTTCATTATTGACTATTGGGTGCTTCATTTATTGTCCTTAAACACCTCGAGTAATTTGAGTGAATCTTTAGTGAGGATGTGAAACTCTGTGATATTTTGAATCAAAGGTAATTACTTAAATGAGGGGAGACACCTATGTTTTCATGATAAAATGCTCAACTTGGAATGTTTGAAACTTTGATGTTCTTTTAATCAAATTTTCAATGTTTGATTACCTATAGATTATTTTGAGGTATTCGATAGAAATTATAAGTTGAGAAGAATTTGTTTTGATTATGAGATGAGGATTTTGCTTGAAGACAATCAAATGCTTAAGTGTGGGGGTATTTGATAAACCGTCATTTATACATATTTTTACCCCATGCTTTGCACATTTTATGGATATTTTTATTTAGAATTGGTGAATTTGATGCTCCTAATGCCTTAATTTCATGTTTTATACTTAAGTGAGCTTAGGAGAGCGAAAGGAACGAGAAACGGGCCAAAAACGGAGAAAATGGGCCAACGTACAAAATCAACAAGGCTTGGACTTCCTCACACGGGTAGACCACACGGCCGTGCCATTCTAATAGGCTCGAACACGGCCTGAAGTAATCACACACGGGCGTGTCACACGGGCGTGTCCCTACTGAACCCAAGTTGAGTCTAATTCGGAAAAGGCTAATTTTGAGGGCTCTTAGGCATTCCAAAGCCTATAAATACACCCTAAAAGAGGAGAAATGGAGGGAGGCATAGGGAGGAATGAAGGAATTACTCAAAGAAAGCAGATTGATCCATCTTAGAAGCCGCATTCATCCTCAAGACTGAAGATCTCCCCTCAATTTCCCTTCAGGAGTTTTGGGTTTTCTTTATGTTTTGTATTCATTATTCTTCTGAGATGTTTTCCTTTTTAGTTATGAACTAAATCCCCTAAATACCTAAGGGAGATGAAACCTAAGACGAATCTTGTTATTATTTTCTGAATTGTATGATAAATATTTGACTTGTTCTTAATTATGTGTTATTAATTCTTGTTTTGATATTCAGGATATTGATTCAAGTTACGCTCTTATTCAGAGAAGGAATAGACCCTGTCTAAGAGTACAATTGTCATAATTAAGAGGAGTTGATTGCGCGCCAAGAGATAGGGTGACAAGATTTTGTCGGATTAGGATGAAACCTAATAAGGGGATCCATAGATCGAGTTGATGCAACCCTAGGGTGATAATTAGAGAAAAGTCTCAGTTATTCAATCTAGGGATTAGATGTTATTAGTCTTGAATAGGGATAATAACATAACTTAGGGATCCTTACGGAACAAGTTAAATGAATAAATCGTCCGATTCGGAGTCAGAATAACAAGTAAAGTCTAGGTAGATTCTTCTTTAGGTATTGTCTTAATTCAATCGTTTTCCAAAAGTAATCCCCCAATTCTATTTTCTGTGAATTCTTAGTTTAGTTAATTAGTTAGTTAAAACAAACCCCCTTACTCTTAGGCTAGATAATAAAAAGATAGTCATTACTAGTACTTTTAGTTCCTTTGGGTTCGACAATCCGGTCTTGCTAAAACTATACTACTATTCGATAGGTACACTTGTCTACATCGTGATAATAGTTAGTTTCAAGACCGATTAATTATAAATATTTAAAACCTATCACAAAATCACGATCAGGAACTGATACAGAAGATAGAATAGGAACAAAAACAAATAGAAATACAACAAGACAAATATAAAAAAATGGAAGAAGAAAGATAGCATTCGAGAAAAACCTTGGCAGCAGAATGTTTTAAGAGAGAGAAATGAGAAAGAAATGAAGAAAACCCAAAGGAAAATACCAGAGAAATTTCTTTGATATAAGAAGAGAATTACACGAAATCACCAAAATGGGGAAAGAGGGGAAGTGGCAGAGATGGACGACAATTAATCTTACTTAACCAATCCCTATCAGATTTCCAGACTTTAAATTTAATTCAAATTCTAACCACATGGAGAAATAAAAATATCCCCACTTTACACACACAAGATTTGAACCTAGGACCTATGGGTAAATTAAAACTTTACCACTGAACCAACAAGCACATTCTTATCCAACAAGCTCATTCTTATCATTAGTTAAGCGAAAATAATATATAAGCTAGACATTCAAGGGTAAGGGATGGGACAAAAATAATAAAAATTACTAAAAAAGAGATTTGAACACAAGATCTCTCACACAAACATAACACTTAACCACTAAAACAAATCAATTACTTTAGAAAATTTTAACTAACCCTATTTCTACTAACTCAGTTTTTGGGATTTTACATTAAACTTAATTAGTAAAGATAATTTATTTATAAATTTGGTGGAGATCAACGGTTAGAAATCATGTCAATCCACTAGGCTAGTTAAATATGGTTTAATTGCCATAACATCCTTGCTTCAATTGCTACTTAGAGACCTACAAAAATTCCAAATCAAATTCCTCTAATTTTGGTCACTAAACAATTTAGTCCCTATACTATTTCCTTTAATAATTCAAACTAATCACTTTATATTCTTTTATTACTAATTCCATGTTCAAATAATAACTATCCTCGGTTCAATAATCGAGCTGTCTTGATTGAAAGAAATTGAGAGTTAAAAATCAAAATTTTCCAACACGATAAAATCGGATCGTCATACTATTTACATTTGATTTATCAATATTTTCTCCAATGTTGTACGACACATTAGAAAATCTAAAATGTTACACCTTCGACCACTAAGAAAGTACACATCCTAATTTTGTTCACCAAAAATTTCGTAAGCACTTGAATGGCGAGCTTTCCACTACTTCACCTAGAGGAAGAGAGGAAAACATCACCAAGAATGCTGCAAAGGCCACTGACTGCAGGTTAGTAATCAAAAGGAGCATGCCTCACTTTTTGAATTTTGCTTTCTATATTCTAAACTTTCCACAAGAATGTATGGAATAATTTGTTTTTTCAATATGATTATTCAAATAAACATTTTTTTATAAAGTCATTTTTGTCATATCAACCTCTACATCAAACATGAAATGTCAAATAAAAATATTATTAAGTGCTTTTATAAATGAATATCTTAGTACAAGACTTGTTTAATTAATAAAATATAAATACCTATTTATACTAAATATTAAAATCTAAATTGAATTAGTGTTACAAGTCAATTGAACATCAATTTATTTGTATAATAATTAAGATATTAATGTTTTACATTGTGATTATATCATTTTGATGTGTTTTTAAATAAAAAATAATATATATATATATATATATACACATGAGAGATAGATTATTATTTTCAAGATTTCTACTTTATTATTACAACTAAATTCTGATTTGTTTTTTTATAAATTTGATATTTTTATGGAAATTATAAATGGTCTATAATCTAGTTTAAATAAAGCGTGACAATTTAAAGATGTTTTTAGTATGATAATTAAATTTCTTTCTAAATCTTGTAAGACTGTGTACTGCCCTTGCCACTTGTAGCTTTATTAGTTTAAAAGTTGGGCAGTGAAATGGATTGGTTGCGTTCTAAATGGGGTTTTGATAATTGTGGATGGTCGTGGTGGGCTTGTCCTGTTATGGGTGGATGTAAAATGCAATTTACTCCTTTTAATTTATTTCTCATAGGTGGATTTCAGCTTTCTGAAATGTGTTTACTTTTTTATTTAACAAGATTTGAAAATGGATTTAGGTAAATTTTAATGTTTGTTTTTTATATGGATTTGGGTAATATTTTTTCGGTTTGTGTTCGGTCCAAATATATTATATTACAAAAATTAATTATATTAATTCTATATATTTATATTAAATCACTAGCTCAATAACAATTAAATTTATTACTCAAAACCTAAAAGAAATTTATTCAATTAAATAATCCAACCCAAAATATAAAAACATAAAAATTATATTTAACACAATAAAATATTTATTATATTTATTTGTATTTTTAATATAATAAAACATTTATTATATTTATGGTAGTGTTTTTTAATATAAATAATTTTAATGTATTAGAAAATTTTAATTTTAGAGTTTTTTAGTGCATTATATTTTTATTAAAAATTCAATTTTAAATAAAAAATTAATCTAAAAAAGTCAGATATGAACAGATTGGGCCGGGTGAGTTTACCTTAAGTTGGGTCAGGTTTGCTTGGACAAAAAAGTAAGCCCATTTTTTCACACTGAACCGAATCCGAACTTTGAAAATTGTTCTAGATACCTTTCATAGGCCATCCGAAACCGACCCAATCCAGGAGCACCATTATAGGTAGTTCTAGGCATTATATCCAAAAAAAAAACTTCGATTTAATTTGATATAATTTTTAATTTTATAAATATATTATTTTGATTTTTGTTTATACACTTGCGCAATTTATATTCATAAACATTAAATATGTACTATTATATCTTCTTCTTTTTTAAGTAATGCAATATTTATATTATTATTTAAGTTATTAATTAAGTTGGTGTCACAAGTCAATCGATTATAAGTTTGGTTAGATAAATTACAAAAATATTTTTTCATAATTAAAATAAGTTATATTATTTAAGGGCGTTATTTTAAAGAAAAATAAAAATAATGCATATGATAGGATTTGGTCCATGCTAATTACATTAATAAAACCTTAAATTTACCACTCAACAAAAACTTTATTTTGATATTTGTTTCATACATTTTCATTTTAATATGCACATTTTATTACCCTTATGATAATATTATTTTAATTAGTGTCAAACCATACATTTAATTATTTATTGTATATTATTTTTAAACTAACATTTGTATTTTGAATACATTATTTCCACAAATATACGAATGTGATAGGTATACTAGTTATAATTTAAACATTAGAATCTTCTGTATTTAAAAATTTAATAAAATATAACAAATAAGTATTGAGTATAGTGATAAGCACATTGTATTCTTAAGAATAAATATAAGTTCGAATATTAAAAACGACTTTATTGAAAAGAACAATCACAAATCTCGAATATAAAAAATAAAACAAGCACAAAAATTAAAAAAAAATGTAAGATATTTTAGAATTATTTTTTATTATTATAAAATTTTAGAACTAGACCAAGAATAAGGTCACGTTTTTCTCATTGTTAACGCTGAAATCACTGTTATTGTAGGTGTGGCAACCCCTATAGTAGAAGAATTATTGCATCTAATTCCTTATCTATGCCACCAGGTCACATGTGCTTTCTAGCATTGGCATACTATAATAAGGTAAGTGACAAAGGCATCTCCACCTCTAAGAGAACAATCAACTACATTTGGAAAAGAAAAAAAGAAACAACATTATCTTTTGCATGAATTCTCCCTGTCTCTTTACTTTCTCCAATTATTGATCTCTCTTCTTCGATCCTATTCTCTTCACTCTCTTTTCGTGGCCTTATACCCTCACAATCCAACCATCATCTAGAAAATTTAAAAACTCACCACCACCAATACTATTAATATGTAAAAAGTACTTTTAGAATGAGACCCGAAATAAGTTATTTTCATATCCATCTTATGATCATGAAAATTAATATTATCGGTATTAATAGTTACCTTTCTCAATCAAGTCACCTCTAAGAATGTAATATTTATTGATAAGCATGTGTGAGAATTGATATCGTACTAATCCCCTCTAAGAATATTATTCTCCTTTACAAAGAAAGGCTGATGAACATGTGCCCAACTCCTTGCTATAGTTAACACCATTGAATCCTATAAATTTCAACAATTTGCCAAGCACATGTCCCAATTTCATTGCTATAATAGAGAAAAAAAGAGAGGAAATATTAGATTATAGATTTGAGGCTCGTTACCCCCTGCCCCCCAAAATAAAAAACCTTGACCCCTGTTACCAAGGGAATGTCCACTCTTATTGAAGAGGAGATTGAGGTGAGAAAAGGGCCATGGACCACGGAAGAGGATACGCTCCTAACCCATTACATTGGTCGTCATGGGGTAGGTCCTTGGAATATGTTGGCAAAATGTGCAGGTACCAACACATTGATCAACAACCTCTTTACCCTTTTCTTTATGTTCTGGGTTGATCTACCTTTAACTTCCTCAGGTCTTAAGAGAAGTGGTAAAAGTTGCAGATTAAGGTGGCTTAACTATTTGAACCCTGACATTAAGCGCGGCAACCTCACTCTCCAAGAACAACAATTGATTCTTCAACTTCATTCCCTGTGGGGAAATCGGTAATTCAATTTGTTGATTTTATTTACTTTTAGAGGAGCATTCTTTTTGTGTTTATGGTTGTTTCCTCTGTAGATGGTCAAAAATTGCAGAGCATCTTCCGGGAAGAACAGACAACGAGATCAAGAACTATTGGAGAACAAGGGTGCAAAACAAGCAGCCATCCTCTTATTCTTTGAAAGAAATGAGCTCCCAATTTTCAGTTCCTTGTCAATTACCAGAATGCATCGTCCCTTCAGGTTCAGTCATAAACATTTCAGAGCAAATTGAATTTCCCCAACACGAAACAAGTCCAAACGCATATGCCCATACTTGTGTCGACAACAATAACCTAGTTCTTAATGGAAGTTACAATATTGGCAGAAGTGGGCAGGACATGGAGGCATTCAGACTGGCATCCATGTCAGCTGTGGGTGAAGGGTGTTGGATATGTAATGAGATGACAGATAGTTTATGGCAATGTAGGGAGTTGGGAGAGATGGGGAACTAGTATTAGTGGAGTCCAATTATCCTTCAACTTGAAGGCTCCCCAGCACATTACAATCTTTACTGACAAATCACATTGGACTCACTACTTGTGTGATAGTTTAATGGTGTGGCATGTGACCTGTGATTAAGGTCATCAAAGTGACTTTCAGTGGACAGTTTTATTTGTACTAGTACTACTGCTATTGTTTTAAGACTTGGGAATTAAGCACCCTATTTACAATAAATACTATGTTTTCTTATGGGTTAATTTACCTACCAAGTCCTTCTAGGTATTGGATAAAATTAATCTATTTACTATTAAATGGGTCAATTTAATCCATGTACTATTAAAAAAAATTAAATAAGCTCAAATTAAAATATAATTAATATTTATTGTTTAAAAATCGACATGAATTTTTTTTTTTTATAGTTCAACTTCAAACAAAATATTTCATCGGCAATTAAAATATAACTCGGTTGAACACAAAATGATACTTTTTTAGATAGTAAACATTAACTCTGTTGAAATTTAGATTTATTTTATTCTTTTTAATAATATAAAAATTAAAATCATCCATTTGAAAATAAATAGATTAAATATAATAAAGATATTTGCTAGATACATTCATAAAATTATAATATTTCAATTTCCTCTAAGAAATCAAATTCATTTCTCCTTGGCCCTTTTTATGACCAATTATGTATTCATGTAATATTTTTGCTAATTTTTAAGCGTTAAAATCATATTTATATAAATTTATATACCATACAATACATCGAAAAACATCCCCTAAGGGATTGTATAGCGACAAATGTCCATTGTCTATATATAGGAACTGATATGTGGATACCACGGGGTCGATTTTGATTTTGAAAATGAAAATGGAGAGTCGTCACCAATCTTTTTTTGTTTAGATGTGATCGGATCACCTCGTAATTTGATTGTTTTAATAAAATATTTTGTTTTACTAAAACAGCGATTTTAGTCTATGAAATTTGAGAAAATAGGTTCAGGAGTAGGTTACGTACAAGGAAAGATTAGCACCCTCGTAACGCCCAAAATTGATACCTAATTGATTAATTAATATCTTAATGTCGAAAGTTAAAATTTTAAAAAGATCTGAAAATACGATCCCCTTTTATTATTGTTCATTTTAAATATGCTTGAATTAAATTGGAACAAGCTTCAAATGCTCATTCATCCTGAGATAACAAAATGTCACATCCCGTAAGTTAGGAGGCGATATTTGAACTCTCGAGAACAAGTTTGCCTTTAATTTTTATCAAAACTCCATGTATTTTGAAATCTAAAAGGATATTTGGCTATTTAGGTTTAATAAGAAAATCGAAACCCCATAAGTTAGGGTACGATTTCTCAAGTTCCTGAAACGTGAAATATTGCCTTATTTTGAATATTTATCTTTTTGAATAATAAGGAGTACAACACTTAGCAATGTGCGTTCAATTTTGTTTGAAGTAAAATAATACGATTGTATAATGATATAATGACAATACAAAAATGATTGTACGGGACTTATAACAATAGAATTCTTACTTCACGATTTTAATAATAAAACAAATAAGGTAATACGAAAATAAAAGAAAAGAAAATAGTATCGAATATTTTGAAAATGAAATAATGGTGAATAAATAAATGAAATAAACAATGAGTAACATCATAACATCAAATAAATAAATAAATAGATAAAACATATAAAATAACTTAAGTATTTAAATAATAATAAATAAGTAACATAAATATATATAATATTAAATTAGTATATAAATAGATAAAATAATGAATAAAATAATTATATAAATAGATATACATATAAGTAAGAACGGAATAATAAATATATAAATAGATATACATGTAATGTTAAATTTAAATATTTCAAAAGTAAAAATAATAAATAAAATAAATAAAAAAGTATTAAATATAAATATTTTTAAAAAATGAATTATGAACTAATAAATCGAATGCACGATATTAAATTTAAACATAAAAACGAGTAATGAATGAACAAGTAAATAAATATAATTAAATATTATTACATTTGAGTATATAAAAAAGGAATAAAAAGTAAATAAACGAATTAGGGTTAAGTTGAACTCAAAACAAAATTTAAGGAAAAAAATCAAAATAAAAGTAAAGCATCAGATCCAAATTGTAACATGCGAATAAGATGGGGGCCCAAATGGAAAAATATCCTTGTCCATCAAAACACACAGTCCAATATGGACTGAAATGAAATAATATTGAAATCGGAGGGGAAAATTAAAAAAGAAGAAAAGAAAAATGATCAAATTGAAACAGGGCAAAAGGCGGAAGGGCCAACATGGGAAATAGACCATTTGGTCTAGAACACGCGGATCCCCGCCTGTGGGTTGAGTCACACACAGGTCACTTTAAATGGCGTCGTTTCAATGCTGGTCACTTTGGTGCAAAACGGCACCGTTTTGCCTCTATTAAAATAAAAAAAAATTCATTTTTGCCATTTTGTGTTCTTTCTTACAAAAATTTTAAAGAACCCTTCCCTTTTTTCCCTTTTTCTTTGCCAGGGTTCACATCCCCTCCTTGCGTCGTCACCGGTCAATCGCTCCTCCACCGTGGACGATGGTCGGGGCGGCATAAAACGAGCTTTTTAGCCCCTGATTAAAAACTGCATTTGAAGGCCAAGCCTTATCAGCCTAGAAGGTCGAGATAAGAAGGCTCCTCCCCTCCCTTTTGGGTTCGACTTCGGCGACGGAGAGGGGAGCTCCGACGACGCAACCATGGGAGATTCGGGTAAGTTTCCTTTTCCTTTTTTTTTATTTTATGCCCCCCTTTTTAGAAATAGATTTGTACAAAAATAAATAAAAATAAAAAGGAAACAAGAAAACGAAAGGAAAACTAGAAGAAAAAAATAAAAATCAAACTTTTTAAACTTCTGTTCTACCTTTCTTTGATTTACTAGTGTGCGTAATATATGTAAAAAAAAAAAGAAAAAAAGAGAAGGACTTGTTGTCCTTTTATAACCGAAAAGAAAAAAAAATAATACAATGTTTTTTTTATTTTTTTTTGTCTTGTTGTTGTTGTTGTTGTCGTGTTTTACAGGTATGGAGGCGACGTGGCACTCGGCGTAAGGCATACGGAGGCTGGCTGTGGCGTACGGAGGCACGAGCGGCGCTGAAGACCAGTTGCGGCGTAAGTATTAGGCCTAGGGTTTGTTGAAGTTGTTTGGGTTTTGGGCCCTTTTGGGCTTGTTTCTATTGTTGGGCCATCGGGTTTTGTATTTTTGGGGCTTGGGGTTTTAGTATCTTGGATTTTAGGTTTAGATTGGGCCCGTTATTTGTAATGGACTACTACAAAATAGATTGTTTTAATTATTTGGGTTTTATTGTTTTCTGGTTTCTATTTGGGCTAATTAGTTTGGGCCCTTTTATTCGAGCCCGAGCTGAATTGGCCTGTTATAGCTGCTCTTCTTTGCTCGTTGTCGTGTAATGAGAATTGAGCAAAGATTTCAAAAAGGGCCAACTTTTCTCGGTCTCACTGAATCTCGACTTCTTTGGTTTTCCTCTTCTTCAAGTAGCCTCGTTCTAATCCACTGCAACTTTAGGGAGATGAGAATTGTAGCTTCGATTTACTCTAATGTAAGTTTAGGGAGAAGAGATTTGTAATTTTGATCTATTCTGTTGGAACTTAAAGGAGATAAGAATTGTGTATTTCAACCTACTCCACTGTAACTTTAAGGAGATAACGTTTGTGTATTTTCCTACTCCACTGCAACTTCAGAGAGATAAGTATTGTGGCTTCGATCTATTTCACTGCAACTTCCGGAAGATAAAATCTACCATGATTTGTAGCTTCAATCTATTCCACTGCAGCTTTAAGGAAATAAGATTCGCTATCTTCAACCTACTCCACTGCAATTTCAGGGAGATAAGGCTGGTGGCTTCAATCTGCTCCACTGCAATGTCAGGGAGATAAGATTCACCATGATGTGTAACTTCAAGCTATTCCACTACAATGTCAAGGAAATAAGATTCGCTATCTTTAGTCTGCTTCACTGCAACTTCAGGGAGATAAGACTTGTGGCTTCAATCTGCTCCAATGTAATTTCAGGGAGAAGAGATTTGTAGATTCGATCTATTCCGCTAGAATTTCAAGGGGGTAAGAATTGGTAATTTCAACCTTCTCCATTGCAACTTCATGGAACTAAGGTCTACGACTTCAATCTGCTCCACTGCTACTTCATAGATATGAGATTTGTAAATTTACCAATGTTGCTACACGTCCTCTAGGGAACATGACCTGTAGAATCGATTTCATGGGCCTATGCTTATGCCAAATGATTAGGATGTCATGATCAGAATGAGTCAAATGCTCCTAACTAGGTGTGTATGAAAGATATTTGCATGAAATACAGAATGTCATGAGAATGATCCCTTTTTAATATTTGATTTGTCATTGCCCACTGTTCATCAAGGTTCTGTCACTGATGTGTTTTTCTGCCTTCTTTGTTCAGCTAGTATCTTTGACAGAAAATCTAAAAAAATAATCACTATTTGCTCAGCTAGTTTGCTCCACTGCAAGTTCAGGGAGAAATTTTGTGGTTTCTTCCATCTATCCCACTGCAACTCAAGGGTATAGGATTTGTATCATCTTCAATTCATCCCACTGCAACTCAGGGGTATAGGATTTTATCTTCTTCAATCCATTGATCTAGGTAACATGACCAGATGTGTATGCTGGAATGTAGAATGTCATTTTTTTTTTAGAATGATCCCATTTTAATGCTTGGGTTGCTTGTTATTTGTCAAGGTTGTATCATCAACACAATATCTTGTCTATTCGTTCAACTGATATCTTTGACAGAAAATCCAAAGAGATAGTCACAATTTAGACTCCTTTTTCTCAAATATTTCCAACCTTTAGGTTTGGTGAGTTTTAAATAACGGTCATGTTTCAGGTTCTTATACTATTTAGAAACCTCCAGAGTAATATGCATAACTTCTTTTGTGAAAGTTTTATAAGTCCATTAATCATTATTTCAATGCAAAATGCTTGAAAAAGATCATAACAATAGACAAGAAGGAAATTGATTGGGAGCATAGCTCGAAATGAATAAGTTAATCAAAGATAACAAATGCAATAAGAAAGAAATTAACTCGAAATGAATAAGTTAATCAAAGATAGCAAATGTAATAAGAAGGAAATTGATTGGGAGCGTAGCTTAAAATGAATACAATAATCAAGGATAGCAAATTCAATATGGGTAAGATGACGACTAGGTGCCCCAGATATCGCAGCCTGAGTTTCTCTACACGAACTTCTTGAGGACCATTTTGAGCTCGATATGTGTTTAGGAGATCTAGAGTACTTTGTCGATGCCCCAAGATGTAGCATACCTCCTCTTGTTAATTCAGGCATAGCAAGATTACAGCATGCCCCACTTTTTATCAAAATTTGAATTGCCCTTTACAAGTTTTCAATTCAAAAACCCTTTGGTCTCAAAGCGCCATTTGCGGGTTTTTGCCTTGGCCTCTCCTTTTTTTTGTTTTTTGTGTTTTTTTTTTGGAAAACTTTTTGACTGAATCTGAATTTATGGGATTAGGCAAGTTCTTGCCATCCATCTCGGTTAAAATCAATGCTCCTCCAGAACAGACCTTTTTTACCACATAAGTTCCTTCCTAATTCGACATCCACCTTCCTCTGAAGTCCTTTTGTATATGAAGGATCCTTTTCAAGACTGAGTCATTCTCATGCAATTCTCTAGAGCAAGCATTCTTGCCATAAACTCGCATCATTCTTTTTTATACATTTGACCATGATGGATACTTTCAAACTCTTTTCTTCAATCATGTTCACTTGATCATATTGAAAATGGATACATTCTGCTTTATCCAATTATTGACTCAATCGAATCTTAGAGAGAAGGAATCTCGACTTCAATGGGCAAAATTGCTTCCATTCCATAAACTAATGAGAAAGGTATTACCCTGGCGAAGGTCTTGGCCGACGTTCGATAAGCATAGAGGGTAAATGGTGACTTCTTATGCCAATATTTACAAGTCTCGGTCATTTTCCCCACGATCTTTTTTTTTTTATTTTTTTCCTTTTTTTGGCTCCCTCTGCTGCACCATTCATTTTGGGATGATATAGTATCTGATCTTAAACAGATTGCAAACTTTTGATATCATGCTATTATGCATTACTAGATATGATTTTTTCTAGCATTTTTTGTCGGCACATGATCTCTTTTTTTTTTTTTGAAATTTGATGACTGTCAACTTTGTAACATTGGCATATGAAGCGACTTTTACCCATTTATGAAGTAATTGATGACCACAAAGATGACGGTGCCTGTTAGAAGCTTTTGACGAGATTGGCCCAAAAATATCCATGGCCCACATACAGAAATTCTATGAAGAAATGAAAGAGGCACATGAATCTTGTCTCTATAAATTTGGCATTTACTGTATAACTGATACGATCCCCTTCCCTGGTGAACCAGTAGTACCCGAACCTCATGATTTGTCTGGCCATTGTACAACCATTAGCATCTGTTCCTTAGACACCCTTATGGACCTCTTCTAAGATTTTCTTAGTCTTAACAACATCTACATGTCTTAGTTTCCCAGACGTATATTGATACGATCATGCAAAAACATTTTTGAATTTTTGAAATAACTCAATGACGTCTCGCTTTGTCTCTGTGGTGATATAGGCTTCGATCTTCACCTCTTTCTCTTCTCCTAGGCTCGTGATGTCTATTGACCCTTTGTAAGGTAGGATCTGTTTCTCATATTGTTCTACCATCCTTAACAAATCAGGAGATTGGCTACAATCTCTATCATCTTCAATGTCCTGAGATCCCTCTAGACACATATCTTGCTCAAAAGGAGATTCTGGGTCAGTAGCAGTGTCGCTCATGTTGTTGATATCTTAAGACTTATTGTAGGTACGAAGGAATATTCTAAAGAATAAATGAATCTAAGAATAATTATTTGTATGGTATATCATGAATGAAAAATAAAAGAATATTTGAAAAAAAGTCCAAAGAACAAAAGAATCTAAGAATAATTGTTTGTATAGAATAAAAGAATATTTGCTCGAAATGATAGCAAAGATGCATTTTATTGAAATAAAGATTTTGGACATAAGCCTATTTCACAAAAGGATTCTTATTGCTTCTAGGCTTAAAGCAACAAGCGTGTTTTGAATATTACTCTAAATTGGCTCTAAGAAATACAAGGATCTCTTTCACAGTCCTATTGTTCAAAACACTCCCAAGTACGTAAGGGCAGACGCTTGAAAAATTCTATTCCCTGGTTCCCTCTTCGGAAACGTCGTTAATGTTTAGATTCCCCCAACATTTCCACCGGACCTTCGATATCTTCATAAAATTCGATTTCTTTATTATCCATCATATATTGCACCAGAGCCCCAAACTCGATGCATTCTTGGATTTCGTGCCCTTCTTCATTGTGGAACTCACAATAGTTCATTTTTCCTTCAGCTCTTTCTTCTAAATCTAGTACGATCAATCATTTTTTCACCATCTTCTTCCAAACCTGTCTCAATGGGGTTTTAATTTCTGCCACCTCATATTTGACTTTCCTGCTCCCACCTTCATTTATCTCATTCACCCATTGATCAGTATGATTAGGTAAGGGGTTTCCCGTTACATTTGGTGCGGATGGGTCGTCAAACTTTACAATTTCTATTTTTATGAATCTTTTGATTAACTTTTTGAATGCGGTGCAATTTTCGATTGAATGCCCAATGATTCCAGCATGGTATTCGCACTGAGCATTTGTGTCAAACCATTTGGGAAAAGGAGGTTCATCGGTTCTAGGTAGAAAGGGGACACCATGTGTGCATTAAATAGGTTCTGATACAGCTCCCTATACATCATGTGTGTAGGTGTGAATTGTAGTCTTTCTATATTCGTCCTTATATTAGATGCTTATCTCAGGGGGCCCTAATGGTTAGTGGTTATTGTTTTTGGCTGGCTCATAGTAATCGACGTTGAATGACCCTTGTTGTATGTGCTCATGTTATTCACCTCGTTCTCTCTTTTTCTTGGGGCTGATCTCTTGGTGCTTTCCCCTATCTATCTTACCGCTCCTTACCGCATTTTTAATCATTTCGCTTGTCATCACTATGTCCAAAAAGCTTTTAGTGTCACTTCCCAACATATGAGTGATGAATGGAGCTTTTAAAGTGTTGATGAAAAGTATTGTGGTTTCTTTTTCTAGGAAAGGTGGCTGGACTTGTATGGCAACTTCCCTCCATCTGTGGGCATATTGCCTGAAGCTCTCATTTTATTTCTTCTCCATGTTCTACAAAGTGATTCTATCAAGGGTCATATCCGTCAGGTGATTATACTGCTTTATGAAAGCTTGTGCTAGATCCTTCCATGAATTGATCTTGGTACGGCTCAATTGGTTGTACCATTTGGATGCTGCCCCAACCAGATTTTCTTGGAAACAGTGAATCAATAGTTGGTCATTATTGACATAGCCTATCATTCGTCTGCAGAACATGGTGATGTGAGCTTCGAGACAACTAGTCCCATTATACTTCTCAAACTCCAAAGTTTTGAACTTGGAGAGAAGCACTAGGTTCGAAACCAAGCTCAAATCCTTAGCATCAATTCCACTATAATAGTCAGTGTTTTCCATTTCTTTAAATTTTTCTTCTAACCATCTACACCAGTTTTGAAGTTATTTCGAGAGCTCCATCGTTGCCTTTTCTTTTTCTACCACATCATTGAGATCGGGGACAACGGGATTAGTTGAGTTCTTTCTTGGATTAGAGCCTTAATCGATTTGATAGTTAATTGACATCGAAGCATAGACCTAAAATTATTGGCGCCTGATGGTAACGGATGACCTTCGTGTGTATACCTTAGGTTGTGTCTGAACATTTATCGGGGTAAAACCCGGGGGTAGAGAAGATCTTCATTGTCATCCCCAGTATTGACCATGGGATTCTTTCCTTTCTCTGGTCCGCCAGTCAGCAATTGTGTTAGCTGGTTTATCATATTCCTTTGGGATTCCAGCATTTGATCCCTCATATCTTACTGGATTTTAGCCAATTGCTCTTGCATTTGTGTTTGCATCTGCTCTTGCATTTCTCTTTGGAGTTGTTCTAACCTTTCCAATCTTTGATCCATAACTTTTGTCTGGGCGCGAGTACCGTAACGATGTTTAGTTGACAGATTTTTGTCGGTTTCTAGATTAACTGAAATAGTTTTTAACTAATTAGGGTCCTTTTGTGACATTTAATGCATATGATGTGATGAAATGCAAATACATGGGATGAATGCAAAAACAAAGAGAGGCGTTGATTCTGAATTCAATTCTATTAAGATAACTTTTCTAAGAAGCAAATCTCTTTACATAAAGTGGAAACATATACAGCCTTACCCTCATACTCCAAGCAAAGACATCGATCCCTTTCTTCATATCCAGATGTTAAGATCAAATCTCGCGAACTTTTCAATAGATGCCTCTACTAGCTCATTTTTGTTTGATCCGGGCTACGACTCATTGCTCACTCATCCCCGAGAGGCTTGTTGGCTTCTTTAAGAAAATTGAAATGTTAACGGCTTTCGAATAGCCTTGTCGGCTTGAATCCTCGAGCAATAAAGTAAAGTCGTATATTCCTCCATCAGACTATCACCTTTCTCTCGTTGCGTTTTCTCGGACCATATTTGGATATCCGTATTGTATTCCACTTTATTAAGAAATTCATTTTCCATGACAAGCTCTCTATTTAGTAACTAAACGTGAATCAACACCTCTTTTCTATAATGATGCAATGTAATGCGACCATAAACAAAACAAAACACGTCAATACAGAAGAAATAAACAACAAATAGAGCACCTATTCGGGTGACTATTAGGGTTTGGTGTGGCTCTACCTAGGGCGAGCTCTTATGGATCACTACATGTGGTCCAGTTCTAAAGACAGGGTACCTGAACCAGCAGATTCCTCGATCCTCACCCATTATAATCTCATATAGACCGAGTTTGGTTCAAGGGAATACATTTCTCTATGGCTATACGGAGATGAAAATCTCATAAAGACATAGGTACGGATGTATCCCTGAAGCGATCCACTATCCTATACGGAGGTGAAAACCTCACAAGGACTACTTTCTCACTCCCACTTAAAAGGGTAAGATCGGACGGGCATGCAATGCAATATGCAAAAACATTCCAAGACTCGAACTGATAAAACAAAGATCACAGAAAATGACGAATGAAATGCAATGAGATGATCGTAATTTTAATTTTGATTTCCAATTTTCGAAAAAAAGACAGAAAATAATCAATTTACGACTTGACTCTCTTATTTGTCCGTAGTGGAGTCGCCAAGCTGTCGAGACCACTTTTTTTTTAAACGAGGTCTACTTTGATTTTGAAAATGAAAATGGGGAGTCACCACCAATCTTTTTTTTGTTTAGGTATGATTGAATCACCTCGTAATTTGATTGTTTTAATAAAATGTTTTGTTTTACTAAAACAGCGATTTTGGTCTACGAAATTTGAGAAAACAGATTTGGGAGTCGGTTACGTACGAGGAAGGATTAGCACCCTCGTAACGCCCAAAATTGGTACCTAATTGATTAATTAATGTCTTAATGTCGAAAGTTGAAATTTTGAAAAGATTTGAAAATACGATCCCTTTTTATTATTATTCATTTTAAAAATGCTTGAATTAAATTGGAATGAGCACCAAAGGCCCATTCATCCCGAGATAACAAAATATCACATCCCGTAAATTAGGAGGCGACATTTGAACCCTCGAGAACAAGTTTGCCTTTAATTTTTCTCGAAACTCCGTGTATTTTGAAATCTAAAAGGATATTTGGCTATTTAGGTTTAACAAGATAATCGAAACCCTATAAGTTAGGGTACGATTTCTTGAGTTCCCGAAACACAAAATATTGCCTTATTTTGAAGATTTACCTTTTTGAATAATAAGGAGTACAACACTTAACAATGTGCGTTTAATTTTGTTTGGAGTAAAATAAAAGGATCGTATAATGATGTAATGATAATACAAAAATGACTATACGGGACTTATAACAATAGAATTCTTAATTCACGATTTTCATAATAAAACAAATAAGGTAATACGAAAATAAAAGAAAAGAAAATAGCATCGAATATTTTAAAAATGAAATAATGGTGAATAAATAAATGAAATAAACAGTGAGTAACATCATAACATCAAATAAATAAATAAATAAATAAATAGATAAAACAAATAAAATAACTTAAGTATTTAAATAATAATAAATAAGTAACATAAATATATATAATATTAAATTAGTATATAAATCGATAAAATAATGAATAAAATAAGTATATAAATAGATATACATGTAATGTTAAATTTAAATATTTCTAAAGTAAAAATAATAAACAAATAAATAAAAAAGTATTAGATATAAATGTTTTAAAAAAAAGGAATTATGAATTAATAAATTGAATGCACGATATTAAATTTAAACATAAAAACGAGTAATGAATGAACAAGTGAATAAATATAATTAAATATTATTACATTTGAGTATATAAAAAGGGAATAAAAAGTAAATAAATGAATCAGGGTTAAGTTGAAATCAAAAAAAAAATTTAAGGAAAAAATCGAAATAAAAGTAAAGCATCAGATCCAGATTGTAACATGTGAATAAGATAAGGGACCAAATGGGAAAATATCCTTGTTCCCCAAAACGCACAGTCCAATATGGACTAAAATGAAATAATATTGAAATCGGAGGGGAAAAATTAAAAAAGAAGAAGAGAAAAATGATTAAATTGAAACAGGGCAAAAGGCGAAAGGGCCAACATGGGAAATAGACCATTTGGTCTAGAACACGCGGATCCCCGCCTATGGGTCGGGTCACACACGGGTTACCTTAAACGGCACCGTTTCAATGCTGGTCACTTTGGTGCAACATGACACCGTTTTGCCTCCATTAAAATAAAAAAAACTTTTCATTTTTTCATTTTGTCTTCTTTCTTACAAAAATTTTAAAGAACCCCTCCCTTTTTCCCCTTTTCTTTGTTAGGGTTCAAAACCCCTCCTTGCGCCGTCGCCGGTCTATCGCTCCTCCACCGTGGACGGTGGTCGGGGCGGCATAAAACGGGCTTTTCAACCCCTGATTAAACTGCGTTTGAAGGCCAAGCCTTCTCAGCCCAGAAGATCGAGATAGGAAGGCTCCTCCCCTCCCTTTTGGGTTCGACTTCGGCGATGGAGAGGGGAGTTCCCGCGACGCGACCATGGGAGATTCGGGTAGGTTCTCTTTTCCTTCTTTTTATTTTATGCCCCCCTTTTTAGAAATAGATTTGTACAAAAAATAAAAATAAAAATAAAAAGGAAACAGGAAAACGAAAAGAAAACCAGAAGAAAAAAAAATCAAAATCAACCTTTTTAAACTTCTGTCCTGTCTTTCTTTGATTTACTCGTGTGCGTAGCATATGTAAAAAAACAAAAAGAGAGGGACCCTTTACATTTCTTTGCTGTTCTTTTATAATCGAAAAGAAAAAAAGACAATACAATTTTTTTAATTTTCTTTATCTTGCTGTTGTCGTGTTTTGCAGATACGGAGGCGACGTGGCACTCGGCGTGGGGAGTACGGAGGCTGGCTGTGACGTACGGAGGCACAAGCAACACTGAAGGCCAGTTGCGGCGCAAGTATTAGGCATAGGGTTTGTTGAAGTTGTTTGGGTTTTGGGCCCTTTTGGGCTTGTTTTTATTGTTGAGCCACCGGGTTTTGTATTTTTGGGGCTTGGGGTTTTAGTATCTTGGATTTTAGGTTTAGATTGGGCCCGTTATTTGTAATGGACTGCTGTAAAATGGACTGTTTTAATTATTTGGGTTTGATTGTTTTCTGGTTTATATTTTGGCTAATTAGTTTGGGCCCTTTTATTTGAGCCCGGACTGAATTGGCCTGTTACATGATATTTGGGTTTTTTTAAAGGTATTTTAAAAAGGATTTTTTAACTAATATTTCATAATCTCTATTTTACAATCCATGAAAATTAATCGTAGGCGTGTAAATGAAATATTGGTGCTCACAAACAATTCGAGTTCAACTTTAAAAAAATCAAATTTGATTTGATAATTATTAAGCTAAGCTCAAGTTATCGATTGAACTAAATTCAAGCTTAGAAATAATCGTCTCAAAAGACTCACAAGCCTTATCGAACTTTTCATTTTTAATATATAAATCGAGATCGAATTTGATTATGTACGAGCTTAATCAAACATGAGACGAGCTTGAACTTAAAAATAAATTTTCAATCTAGCTTGAATAGAGCTAAAGCTCCAACCAATATTTGAGCTCAGATAGAATCAATTACATTCTTTCAACATTGGTTTATATAGTAATTATGAGTTTATTTAATATTTATATTTGATTTATTCGAAAATAAATTTATAATTTATTATTAATTTTTAAATTACTCATTTAAAGATTTAATATATGTAGTTGAATTACTCAAATTTTATACTTATAAAATTTAGTTTAATTAAAGGGTTGATTTACATGATAGGTGAGGTTATTTAAGATTCAAAAATTATTATTTTATTATTGAAATATCATTTTGTACAATGTTAGATTCACTAAGAAAACATGAAATGCATGTCCAATCTAATTCCAACTTTAAATTATAATCCTCTATTAATTTAAACAAAAATACACTAACCTCGGTAGATAGCACATGGTAATGGAGGATGAAAACCTTTGAATTTTTCTTTCTTTCCTTTCTTTCTTCTTGCCGTTTGTAAGAGATGGAATGAAGCACATTCTTCTCTCATCTTTCCTTTTAATTACGTATTTATAATTAATCTAATGGCTACCATTTTATCATGAAAGGATTAGTGGAAATCTATGGCTCATATCAAGCCCATCCACTAACTTATTTTAAGTGGTGGGCTAACTGCACTTAACGCTAAGGGCTAATCCTTCAATTCTAGTTACCTTATATATACTAACTTCTCTAATAATTACTAAGCTTCTTACTAATTCTCCTTCCTAATCTCCATCTCACCCCAACACCTTTAGTTTAATTCTCCGAAATGGCTCGATTTAAGAAATTTAATCCCTAAAATCAAGTTTTTCAATACAGGCAAAAGTCGAATCATTACATTACTTAAAAATGCTAAACTTATGTAATTATAAATAATTATGTTCAAATCTAATTACTAAGCAAGCTTTCCAAACACTACCTTAATTAACTAAGGATATTGAATTCTTTTAATTATAAACCATAAATTTAAATTTTTAAGATTATGAATAGACGTTCAAGAACTGAGTTAAATTCAATATTTGAAAGAGTTCAAGTAAAAATATTAAATAAGTTTAAGTAAAAAAAAAAATTAGCATGTTTAATCAATTTTTCTAATTTATTAATATGTTATTTTTATATATGTATGTAATATATATACCGTAAAAATTAAACCTATGGTTCCCTTAAAGAAATATGATGTAATGTAAACATAAAATAATAAGTCTATGTTTAAAATTTTAATGATTTAAGAGTAAAAGTTTCCATAGTAAAAAAAATTAATTAAAAACTTTCAATAACATTAAAATTTTCTATTAAAGTAAATGGTGAATTGATTGGATTCACCATTAATATCGCTTACGAAGATATTCTAGATGAGTGCAATATAAATCTTAAATGAAATTGGATTAATTATTTTTAAATATACTTTAAAAAAAAAAAAGAATTGATGGCTTATACAGAAGTAACTAAACAGTTTGTTTTAAGTCTTTCATTTCTTCGTCTAACTTTTTTGGTCAAATAAAGGGACAAGTCCATGAGGCTCTTTGAGATACGGGTCCATCAGTTTTAAATCGGATATGTAACCATTTTCTTATGAAAAAACAAATGTGATCCATTGTATATTCATATATATTGCTCAATCAGAAAACACTTAATTTTACAAATAGTCTCTATTTATCATAGGCCACACAAAAAGAAAAAAAAAACCCTTAAAAAGGAAATGGCAATATAATTAAGTAATCATTGTCTTTAAACTTATCATGGTTAAAAGAAATTAATTATCCAATCTTATGGGTTAGTTTGATGATTAACGTATTTATTGTCTTACATGCGTCATGAATTTAAGTTATGCTAACTGTTTTGCTTTTAAGGCTTTATCTTCCTTTTATAATTCATTAAAATAAAATCCAATTAATTATCAACTTCCCATGGTTATAAGTTATCAATCTTTCTTTTTACATATTTGATTTTTTTATTTATAATATTTTTATAATTTTTAAAGGTTTTATAGATTAACCCTCATTTCTAAAGTTTTTAATATAGATATTTTTTTATTTATTTTAAAATTTTTTTTATGATTTTTATAAACTGTTTACTAACTTAGCATATCACGTCATCATCGTTAATTGTTAAATCGATCAATTAGTGATTTTCATTAACGGAAGGGACTCGTTAATTTTTTTATTATTAAGAGCTCAATTGAGTTGATTTTTTTCTAAAGGTTTAGTTTATTTTTTTCCTAAGGATTTTTTACCCTTAAGCTAATTATTAATTGCTAAATTAAAAATAACATAACTTTTTAAAAAATTAATAAGGACACCTTAAAAAAATGAAAAAACCTAAAATTAACTTAAGTTTATCATTTACAAACATGGCTAGGTTTTAGCAAAACTTGAGGCAAAACATGATGTGACAATTTGTCATCCACTACTTTGATACTTTTTTGTAACAACATTAAAATTTTATGATGTTGTAACACCTCTTTCCTGACCCGATTGTCAGTTTTGAATTACGAAATGTTACATTTGTTGTTAGAGCAACTATAGTCAAATTACAATAAAATTTTCATATGCATATGCAACTAAATGTCAAACACATTCATTTATGATTAAACAATCAAGACCGAGTCTTAATCGAGCTTACGAAAGCTCTTTTGTAAATTCATACTCTAAATAAGATTAAATTGTAAAGTTTTAAAAAAAAAATCAAAGCCAACATTATGACGTCACATTTTCCAAGTTGTGACATCACCAAATAATTTGTTACGTCATGACCTCAGGCCACTCGATGTCGCGACATGACTTACTGTCGGCTAATGTTGTGATGAGGAAGGTTGCTCGTGAGGACAAGGACTTTGTTTTTGGTAAAAATAAACTATTTGGTACCTATTTCAAGTTTTCCACCAAGTCTACTATTTTTGTGCACCAAATACCAAATTCAATTGAAACAAGACACACCAAAACATACCAAAACAAGTCATTTAACCATTTCAAAACAAAACCAATTCAATATGAGCTCGACCTAATACAAATCATCCAATTTTTTTACATTCAACCTAATGCCATTCAATCAACCAACCAATCATTCAATTTCCAAATTTACCTATGCTATAATACATTAATACTTACCATTTCATACTCATGTTTACATTATAAGACCTTAATGGTTTATAAGCTTAAATCTTGAACCAAAATAACCATTCATCAACTTATGCCTCAAGCATACCATCTAACATATCATATCAACTTCATTCCATACCATTTTGCATGTCTATAAATATAGTTCATCACATTCTTTAGTATAATCAAACACATATATGCTCACCAACATGTATAATTCAAGTCACCAAATCAGCATGATAAGTAAATGTTAAAAAAACCTTGTTATAAGTAACATATTTCCATACTAGATTGTACCACAAGCACCTTATGTATACATGCCACAAGCTGACACAAAATGATCGTAAAACTACCAATTCGATGATAGGATAGTGTGAGCTTCAAAGCAGTCCAGCTTAATGAGTTCCGCGAGGTAAAGATCTATAAGCAAATGGGAAAACAACTAGGTAAGCATTTAAAATGCTTAGTAAGTTCATATGAAATTTACATTACTTACCTTAATCACTTCAATAAGCTAAATTATTAATCACATTGGCATTTAATATGCCTTTCCTTGTCATATATTGATGCAACTAATACATATCATCATATACAACCAAATAGGTTAGTCAATTTGCATATCAAGGTCAATAAATAAGAATTCATATACCATATCTCAAATTGAATTCATATGCAATCTATATCCAAACTATTTTAAGATTTCCACTTCCATTAGGTTAAAGTTTTTCTCAAGGGAACTATAGTAGAACAAACTCAAATACATGGAATGTTTTGCTCACACAAGCTGACATTTTAATGGAATTGCTCACACAAGCTAACATCGTGTTGAGGTTACCAGTTTAGGCAAAACCAAGGATACATATAAGTTGAGAATCTGAAACAAATTTAGATCTCGTATCATCATCTAAATCCTTGATCGATTACGTAAATAACCATAATGGCATGCTATATGTATCCTAATCTTTTACTAAGTTCACACGTGCACTATTGTCGTATACATGTCATTAACAAACCTTGTACTAGTTTACAAATTTCATACAAGTCTTGTAAACATTCATCATTCATATTTGGTACTCCATACCTATTTGTAATAACCAATATTTTGATGATTTTCAATTCAATCCATTTGAAGCCAAATATGCCAATTTCACCAATTTAACTTTAATCTAAACATATAAATGAAATAAACACAATTTAACATAGCATCAAATAAAATAGTAAGTTCCATAAGAACTTATATAGCAAAAACAACAATAATTTGAAACTTCAGGGACTAATCTACAATTTCTGTTTTTCCCAATTATCTCCGGTTTGATCCAATTCCCGATCTATACAATTATTCCATTCAATATATCAATATCAAACACTTATACACCATGTCATGATATGAAAGAACCTATGAAATTTTATTTTTCAATACCCATAATTTTTTACATTTAATTCAATTTAGTTCTTAAAACCGAAATAACCATAACTTTCAATTTTGAGCTTCGATTTTAAAACCGATCTCAAATACATCCATTGGGGAACCTCTACCTTCTATTATTACTGAAATTTCACATAAATTTTACATTTTATTCACTTTGGTCCTTATGAACAAAACTAACAATTATACTTTACAATCTAGTCCTTTTTCACATTTAAGCTTAAAATCTATCAATTTAACAATAATTTCTTCAAAAAATTTCAATCTAGTCCCTTTTCACAATAGAAACTTTCAAAAACTTTAACAGTTTTGTAAATTGGTATATGGGCTAGCTAAATCAAGCTCCCATGACCTCAAAAACATAAAACTTATAAGAAAATGACTTAATTGAACATACCAAATCTATTCAAAAGTTTGAAACCCTAAGAAGCTTTCATTTTTTTCCATAGTGATGGTCGGTTTGGATGTGGAAGATGAAAGAAAATTTCTCTTTCATTCCATCAAATATTGACTTTTTACCAATATTAATACTTAATTTATTTAATTAATCATTTTTAATTGGCTTACTAATCATGTTTTAGTAATTAAGCCACCATCATCCACTAATACATGTTCCAAGATGGTTGAATTATCATTTTGAACGTTTGGTTAATTGCAATTTGAGTCCTTAAATCTTTGGCCAATTAAAAACCTATAGTGATAAACTTTTACAATTTAGTTCATGTGCCTAAGTTAAACAATTAATAGATAAAATTGAGGGACTAAACTTTAATACTCCATTATACCAACTTTATAAATATTAAATATTTACGGACCTAGTTTACGGAAATGAGGTTTTGAAACTGCCTTTTGCCAGCAGCACTGAAAATCGAGTTGTTATAGATGTGGTAATTTACGGTTATACCACTTGACCAAAATGCCATGCCATTATCATGGAATAAAAATTATAAAAAAATTGATAAAAGCAAGGTTGTTAGAGACAGATCAAGTTGGTTAGACCAAGAACCAACCAATACATCGATTCGGAGAAAGAGGTTGAATCAAATGACATGCAAACCAATAATCTATTGAATCTAGCTAAAAAAATTAGTTGAACCAATAGTTGGACCAGTTTATTATTTTAATAATTTATTTAATCAAACTGGATCAACTAGTACTAGCCAAATCGAGAATTGTTCTAGTTACAAAAACATTGAATAAAAGCTTAGAGAAAATAAACAAAAATAAAAATAAATAAAGGGTAAACTATATCCAAGGTCAGTAAACTACTAGTAAGTTTATATTTTGGTCACTCAATTTTAAAGAGTTACAAAATGGTAACTAAACTATTCATAAGTTTTCATTTAAGTCATTGGGCTATTAAAATTGTTGTTGTATGGCCTTTTCCTTTCGCACTACCTACACCAATTGAAAGCTTTCATTTCCCTTCTCTTTTATAGTTCATTTTTTTTTCATGAAATGACTTTGAATGTCACAAATCTATGAGCCAAAATCCAAACAACTTTCTTTTCCGATCTCCTACATTGATCTTCATATCAACTTGGATTTAAGGTATGTTCTACTCATTGATTGATACTAATCCATAATATCGATTGTTGAATTGTCACTTGGATTTCGCTAGCCAGACTTTAAAAAGAAAAACTAAACAGTCAAATGACTTAAATAAAAACTTTTGAATAGTTCAGTGACCATTTTGTAACTTTTTGAAACGGAGTAACCAAAACGTAAAGTTACTAATAGTTTAGTGACCTTAGTTGTAATTTACCCATAAATAAATAAAGCTCAACTTCAATCTTGTGGGCAGTAGACACAAATTTTGTGTCAAATATTTACATGGAAAATTGGAGTCAAATTTTATTTATTAACTTCGAAAAGAAATTACAACCTTTTGATTTCTTAAATACAAAGAAACTTCTTTGATTGAGCTTCAATCTAAAAGTCGTTTAAATTTGATCTTGGATGGAAAGATAATTCCACTTCAAAGACCTTTTACGTTTGATATTGAAAAAATGAGCTTAGTCTCATTTTTTTCATTTGTGTAGGATCGAAGAGTGGCTTTATACAGAATTAATGTGACGTTCTTCAAAATATTTTCACGTTCTTGGATTTCTTTAGATATGAGAGGGTTTTAAAACTATAAAATCTTTCCTTCAAAGACTTCCTGGGCTTCTAAATTTTTGAAGTTATATTGAATAAATTTTTGAAGATTAAATTCTTTTTATTTATATTGATCTTTGAGATAAAATGATGTTTAAAAAAAATACAATTTCTTTATAAAATAGTTTTTAAAAGTTTTAATTTCATGATTTATTTTTTATTAATTTAATTAAAGATGAAACTGATGATAAAATTTTGATTAGTACAAAATTTCTAGGGAGAATCTGCTTTACCTTCATCTGCATCTCATGGACAACCTTATTCCAACTTTATGCATATAATCTGATTTAGCACAAAAGAAATCAAAAAGTTAAAAGCAGCAAATAAAACTTTCCCCATTAATTATTACCTTCTTCAATCCAGATGAAGCCAAAGTGAAAACAAGATGATCACACTATAAAAACATGACAGACCGATATTCAAGCAAAACCCTTTTCAGAACAACCATCAAGAATCTAAATTTAACACCAAAACAAGGCATGCATGTATATCTAGTCTTGAAAAAAAAAAAGTTATGGAGAAGCGCGATAACTGATACCATCGTCTTCAATGACCCAACTAGCCTCTGAACAAGAAGCTTCCAAGACTTCCTTCTTGTTGCGTTGTTTAGGGAGCTTATAGTTGCCTTGCGCTCCAAGGCCAAAGTATATCTTTGCAGCCATAGCTCTTCTTCTCCGTTCTCTCCTCTTGTTGTGTTTCCCTCTCGTTGAAGTTAAATTAGATTACAATATACAATTATATTTTGTGGACTTAATTTAAAAACTACTGGGTTAATTTGAAATTGTCTACAAAATCTTCTTTAAAATACAAGAATAGGCCACTGATTTTTGCACCATTGATTTCTTCGGTTTTCTTATTAACCCTCTCTTTTTCCTTCAAATATCTGCAAAATCGTCTTTAAATAACAAGTTGTTACAGTTGACTTGAAGAATCTAAGCCCTCAATCCAACACTCTTTTGTTGTAGATTACTTCAACTTTAGTCGAAAGCAAGAACAAGCTGTTGAAACCAAAATCTTGAGAAACCCCGTCAGAAAATTGCAGACGAATCCCATTAACATGGTGAACTTTTAGCAAATTTCATACCTTGTCCTTTGTTTGGTTAACGAGAAAATTTGAGATGGTTGATGATGAGAGGAAAGAAAAATAATGTAGTTCGGACTTTATTATTTAATTTTTTGAACTTTTAATATAACACTGATTTTTTTATTATGATTTTAAATTATTTTTTATATCTATAGTTTTATTTAAATGCGTGATGTAAATTTAAAACTAAAAAAAAAAAAATACTACTATAACTTTACATATTTGAAGGAAGCTACATTATTATTTTTTGTAATTGAAAAAAAAAAAACTACTATTTAAACCCTACAAACAGTTAAAAAAAATTACCGTTGTAATCAAAATTTTATTTTAATTTGTTTGGTAAATTTTAATAATATTTGTGATTTCTTTAGTGTTACCATTTATAATTAAGAAGACTCTTCAAAGAGTTAAACAATTAGTTAGGAAATGTATTTAAAATCAAATCCTTGATCACATAATTAAGAAAAGAGTTGAATAACTATTACACTACGCTTTATAGATAAATAAATCTTATAACTATATTTTTAATGTTGAATTTTTCTTTCACCAATATGATAACATTTTTATAACATATTAAATAACGTTACTTAACTTACTATAAAATTTTGGCAATTCGAATTAAAAAGTAATTGAAGTATATTTAATTTTTTATTCTAATTTCATAGATATATTATTAGTTTTAAATTAATTAGTATCTGATGTTATTACATTAAGTATTTCAATTATGTGACTTTTAATTTAACTAGATTAAAAGAAAAGGAAAGGAAAAAAACAAAATGTTGGTACAGAACCAAATGAATATTTAAACCAAAAGAGGAGTGAAGTTCCCCCAAACCTATAAGGTTTCTGGATTGAATGCATTGAAATCCAAAGATCCCTTTTTGTCCTTTCAAATCACATTCGTTAGATCAGGCGACCCCGAACTCAATACTATCTTAATCATATGATCAAAACAAAATTTTGACATTTTTTTACTACTTCCAAATTTGCAGCTCATGCAGTAGTTCTTCTTTATCAAATTCCAATGGTTTAGTCATACTTCCTCAAACTACTATTTTTTTCCCTTAATAATCATATGGAAAAAAGGTCAAACAATGATGCCTCTACCCAACCCCCAACTTCTCTGTTGTATCCTACATTGTTTGTATTGCACATTATTACATTTCTTATTTTTATTTTTATTTATTAGCAATAAAAACAAAAGCTTACAATCTTTTAATCCAATGCTAAGAGTATTATGTTATAAGTACTAGAATTTGAATTCGATCTTAAATAACCTCATTTTCTTTATCAATTATAAAAAAATAAAAGATAAAAATAAAAAACAAAAAGTAATCCAATTAGACGTGATTTTAAAGATTATAAAAAGGACCCAAAGAAAGAGCCAAGAGGACCTTATTCCTCGCGGACATTCTATAGACATAAGCGATCAAGGCCTGCGACTATACAAAATCCTCCTCATCCGGAAATAAAGATACAAGACTTGCAAATGCGAAGGGAGTTGGGGCCTCCTATAGACACGTTTCCGTGGTCAAATTTGGCTGGTTTTGTTGAATCAGAGAGACTGCGGGCTCCCTTGCATCTCTGCCTCAGCAACCCCGTGCCAAAATCTTATATCTAGTGATCTTCTCTGTTCCACTACTGCTTTTAATCCAACAACAATACATCGTTTAGATGGGTTGGGAGCGAGGGTTTCAAAAAGCTCCTTGTGTCTTAACAGGCATTATTGTGAGAGACACCAATGAATGCACTCGTATGTTATTTCATTACCTAACACAAATGCAATTACCAAGGATGAACAACCCAAGGATTAAAAATAGCTTTTCTAAATGCTGGAAGTCAGTGATAGCTCTACCAATGCCAATGAATGGCCAAACAGCACAGTTCAATGTTTTCCATTTAGCTTTAGCAAATCCAAAATAACGCTTAACCAAATAGTCTGCAAGTTGAAAACCTGTTTTAAATAGCAGTTTTTGAATTAGGTGCATAAGAATCCAAGTTATGCACACTCTCGAGTTCAATTAGCTTTAGAAATCCAAACAAGCATAACCAAAAGAATTAGCTATGATGCAAATATCAAGCATAACTGTAAGTAGCAGGATTTTACTTGGTGCACTCAACAGAATCAAAAAGACCATTAACAATCGTAATCAGAAGAACCATTCTCTTCTATTAAAAAGAAAACAAGATGTACTTGTCACCTTACTTTGTACAAGATTATTCAGCTTGAGATAAAGAAATAAAATGAATGAAGAACATATTAAAACAAAAATTAGCATTTTCTTTAAAGCAACTGAACCTACACCAGAAAGATAAAAAGGCAAATTCAACTTTGTTTTTGTGAAATTCCTAAATTCACAAAGGTCTGGTACCACTGTATACGAGACGACTAATTACGGTCACAAAATTACCATCAGTCGGTAAACAGAAGCCTCCAATGAAACTCCCCCTTTACTACCTCTGCAGAAAGTCAAATAGCAACATGTCAAATCTCGATTCAATCACAATGCGGAGATCTTACATTAGACCCTTTTCTTTCTTTATTTGTTTGGTTCCCGGAAGATGATCACAAACAGAGAGGAGAAGAAAGGTGGAACTTTTTTTTTTTTTTTTTGAATTCGTATTTTCTTGGTAGTTGGCTTCATTTTTGTTAAAATTTAAAAAAGACGGATTAAAATTAGGAGATGCATATAATACCATAAAAGAGATTTTACCTTGCCGTTTTCAGCCAACTCCGGAACCTTGTAGGCATCCGCCGTTACCTCCGTCAGCCACAATCCGGGAAACAAGTACTGTAACCAAAACCAATAACCAACCAATAAATAAATAAATAAATAATGAAAAACACCAAAAACAATCGGAAAAAAAGTAAAAAAATAAAACGAAACTTACATCCAATTGCTTCTGAACATTGCGTGCCCGTTTCTTTGGCCTTCTCGGAGGGCGGTGCCCGGCCATCGCCATGAAATCCTCCTCGATCTCTTTCTTCGATAGCGGCACCGAAAATTTCGGTCGTGGCCTTTTCTTGTCGGAGGCCGCTGCCGATGCCGCCGGTGGTCCCTTGTCTCTTACTCTGGATGACTGAAACACCTCATTCCTCATCGGAGAACTGTAATTGTTGTTAGTTACTTCTCCGTCAACCGGAGCCTTACACGCGGCACGCCTAGTCCTCAGATTCCACGGCCTCGCCTCCACCTCTACCGCAGGCGATTCCTCCCTCTCTTTATCTTTAACTGTGTGCTTATGTTTAGGCTCTTCAAATTCCTCCTCGTCGTCATCCACCTCATCGTCGTCGGACACTTCGTCTCTAAAAATTGCATCTTTGATCTCATCCGCCGCCGTTTTAAGATCCTTAATGATCTTCTCCCTAACTGCCTCGATCCCCGCCGCCGCCTCCCCCTTAGATATCCTCAACCGCTGCTCCCTAGCGTAGTCGGTGTTCTTGCTGCTGGGAGATGACTCCGATTCGCGCCGCCGCATTCCACCAACCATCAAACTGTCAAACTTAGAGGGGGGAGATCGGCGTCTTTGAAGGACACGGCGACGACAATGCTGGTTGTGATCAGCAGGGGGGGCGGTGGAAGAGTCGGTGGCGGTGGAAGCATCGTCAAGTTTCATACACCTGAGATATCTCCGATTGCCCCACTTCAAACAAGGAAGGTTGAAATTGTGAAGAGGTTTTGATCTCTCGGGTCCCATCGCCATCCCTCTCTCACCGGAAAACACCATTGATCGCATCACAGAGCGAGCTCAATGTTTAATACCAAGAATTCCCGATGGATTTCCTTAATCTTTTACAACTGGCTTTGAAGGAGTTAATTTTTTTCGTAGCGGGTAGGTTTCTTCTTTGCTATGCTAATCGACGGGAACGCGTTGAGAGAGTTTTCGTCATGCGATATATAGAATTTATATTGGGGAGTGAGGGAAGGAGAGGGCCGGTTCTAACGTTCAGGTTATGTGATTTCTGGGGGTATTTTGTAATTTCATTTCCTTTTGAGGGTATCCTGCTAAAATGCACCTTGGTGTGTAAAGTTTACCGGTATTGGGGAATTCCTTGGGTTAAAGCCTCGTTTTTGAGTTGGCGAAACTACTCGTTTGGTTTTTCACTTTCTACTTTTTATCTCTTCTTATTACCCAATGCTTTTATTATTAGGTTAAAATCTTTTTCGAAATTTAAATTTTATTTTTTTATGAGTTTAATTTTTTAAAATTCTAAATTTAAGTTTAATTATTAATGCAGTTAATTTTTTTATTAAATTTATTGTTGTAATGTTTTAAAAAAAAATTCATTTGAATAATTATGTAACTAAAAAAAAGACCTTTTAATAAATTTGAATTTAATAAAAATAATTTTAATAGTGTTAATAATTATATTTAAATTTTTAATTATATAAAATAAAAGAACTAAATTCTTAAAAATAAAAAGATAGAAACTAAATTCTAAATTTTTAAAAACTACATATTTTAACTTTATTATTATTGGGAAGTTAACTTTCAAAATTTGGATTTAGAATTAAAAATAGAATAATTTGAATGGTAAAACATTTAAAAATATTGTATTTATAATCAAATTCATGATTATCTAATAGTAAATTTGAAATTTTTAAAAATATTTTTTTTAATTTGATAAATTTATATTTTTATACTTTTTAAATCTCAATTATGTTGCATAATAAATAAAATTTAAATTCATAATCACAAACCAAGCATTAAAGATTTGAAAATTTGATGAAACAATGTCAATGTGACTTTATGTGGTTTCTTATCATTGAAAGAAAGTGGTGTAATTTTTGTTGCATTTGTGTGATTGGTTTAATAGTTAAACATTATATGTACTAGGATCATGTCGTAGGTGAATGAAAATTTTTATATTAAAATTATTTTATAAAATATTTATTTATAATTTAATTACAGAGGAAGTGGTAAAGTTTTTATATACTTTTTTTTTTATCAATTTTGGTTTCATTTTTAGACATTAGTACTTTTTAGTTGTTTTATTTGAATATTTCATATAAAATAATAATAATAATAATAAAAGCACCACTAGAATGAGATTTATTTCTCTTTTTTATATTTTTTAAAGTAATTTTTTTGACTAAGTTGACATCGAATTAATTTATGACATTAATCTCAACAAGAGATTTTATTATAACTAGATTATGGTACACCCACAATGTGGGTAAAAAGAATATAAAAAATATATTTATTACAAGTTTATATAAAATATATAAAAACTAAATGCAACTATGATTGGAATGGTAATCTTTAAATTTTAAAATTTATGGTGTTTTAGGTTCATATAGATATATATATATATATAACATCATCTATACTAATATTTAAGCACTTGGGTGAGTTGGTGCCTTAAGTCTCTACATTAACAGTTTCTTTCTTTGACTTCATTGATTATTAAAATCAATCAAGTGACCAATTAAATGGGGACACAACTTTTGATTTAATCTTATATTTTTCTCATAAAAATTATAGAATTATTAAAAATATAAATTTAATAAAATACTTTTAAAATATTTAAAATTTTATAAAAAAATATAAAAACTTATAAATAATATAAATTTCAAAAAAATTAAAAATTATAAAAGGAAAGTCATTTAAACCCCTGAAATCATAATAAATACATGATATCAAACCAATCATTGGATAATAAGAATAATCGTCAAATCATTAAAGTCATTTTTATGTTGAATAAAATGTTCTGGATCTTTCACAAATAAAAAGATGATAGCAGAACCCTCTTCTTCTTATTGATATTTTTTTTTTAAACTTTTTTACCTCCAGTTTTTTAAGTACAATATAATAGTTTGAACATTGAAAAGTTGAAAATTATTTGCTAAAAATTGTATGATATAAAGTATTTTTGGTACAGTCAGATCCTATCAAACTCAAATTTCGTTATCCAACGATTAGTTTAACATCACGTGTTCACTTTGATTTTAAGAGTTTAAATTCCAAAATGAGGAAGAAACAAATGAATTTTTATAAATTTTTAATATTTTATGATTTATTAACTTGTTTTGAATTTTTTTATAAGCTTTTATGAATTTTTTATTAGTTTTATAATTATGGATAAATTATTATAATTTTTAAATATTTTTAGAAGTTTTTACCACATTTATATTAAATAATTTTTTTATAATTTTCATAAGTTTATAAAAAGTTTTAAATATTTTAAATACATTTTATTTTTATAATTTATTAGAATTTTTATGATTTTTTATACAATTTATAAGTTTTTATGAATTTTTTTTATAACTTTTATAAGTTTATGCTAAATTTAATATATTAATTTTTTTTATGATTTTTATGAGAAAAATATAAGATTAAATCAGAAATTGTCACGTGCCGCTATCTAATTAGGGTTGAATTTGAAGATGATTCTCTGTTTGTAATTACAAAGATGAAGTCTACCCCCACTGATAAATCTGACATTAACATATTAATTTAGAAAGCAAAATAGGTAGTCTTCAAATTTACAGCATATTTATCGCCTTGGGAACAGAGTCGCTCACCTTATGAAAAAAGAAGGCTATCACCAGAAGTATGACTCTTGGTGGGTCAAGGATGGTCCCATCATTATCAAGAATGTGGTGGATGCGAAGTCATTCTCTATTGGACAAGTGATTTCTTCACAATACTGATGGTGAAGGGGATTGGTACTTTAAATCTGGACGATTGGTAACGGTGTGACCAAGAGCCAAGGGTGGTGTTTCGTTGGATGTGTTGCTCGGTCCAGGTGAATCGTTGTTGGAGACGTGGACTTTTATCTCGTCTGCTGCCAAGTACGACGACAGGATTTATCTTACTCTAGAGCTGGGCATTTCAAAGGTTTCATTGATTTACGAGGAAAGGGCTTAACAGAGGTGGTTGGGTTTTCTTTCAGTTTTACTTTGGTTGTGGGTAGGAGGTAGTAGCTGTTATCTTTTTCTTGTTTAGGGTTTTCTTTGGTATTTTCCTTGTCGTTTATCTATGTTTTTGTATGATACGTCGTCATTTTCATTAATAAATAATCTCAACTTTTATTTTAAAAAATAACATTATGTTTAGACAATTATTTGCTACAAAATTTTTCTCTATATAATATAAATTAAATTAAGTGCTAAATTAAAAAATAATAATTATAAAAACAATTGATTAAATATTGAAGTTTAATTATTATAAAAGAAGAGAAAAAAAACCTAGAATAAAAATATATATTATTGTGAGAATAAAAAAATAAATATTTGACATTGAGAATTATTATTGCTTGTTAAAAATTCACAATCATTAATAAAATTCAAAAGCATATTTTGGAGATATATATTATTAGATACTCAAACTTTTTTTGATTATTCAAATTCAATAATTAAAATTTGAATATAACTTTTTGAAGTCACGATTGGTTATAAGTTATTTATTTTATATGAATATTTTAATTCCAACATATATATTCAAATCATTTTCAATGATTATTCATATTTAATAATTAAAATTAAAATCTGAATGTAACTTTTGAATTCTCGATTGGTTATTATATATTTATTTTACAAGAATATTTTAATTTGAATTAATAATTTTAGAAAAAAAAATTTGAGATAATAATAATTGAAAAATGAAATAATATTTTGAAATTTCATGTTAGGCTTTGTTTGATAAAGTGTTATAAGGACTTACTTATCACTTAATAGAGAATAAATTCACATGTTTTTATTTTATTTTATTTCATTTAAGATTATATTATATTTTATCAAACAATTTAATTATATTTTGTATTTAATTTTAAGTATATACCAAACAAGGTTTTTTTTTTTTTAAATAGCTATTTGGTCTGTTACGTTTTGGCACGTTGTTTTTTCTCTTTTTCGTTTTTTTATTCTTGTTTCGTATTTGTGGGCATTCACGGTGGCGCAATTTAGGGTTTTGACAAATTTTCGATTGAGGCAAGGAATCATAGACAAAAAGGCGATTATTAATGGAGGCTGATCTTGAAAATCTCAATTTGTAGGATGAAGATGAGGAAGCATTCTGTGTGAAAAGAATCTGATTGAAGATGAGAACAAGCATCAACTATGCTTAGTTGGAAAAGCTTTAACTGACTGTGTTATTCACTTTCCTTCTTTCAAAAGAACCTTGGCTAATCTGTGGCATCCTTTAGGGGTAGTAATAATCTCAAATTTAGGGAAAAATGTATCTTTCTCGATTTTTTTACGAGGTGGATATTAAGAGGGTAATAGATGGAATGTTGTGGTCTTTTAACAAACACCTTATAATTTTTCATCGGTTGGTTGTTGGAGAAGATCCTAAGCAAATCCCTCTAAACCACATGTATTTTTGGATTCAAGTTCATAATTTGCCTTTCGAAATCATATCAAAGGGTTTAGCAAGCAGTTGAGGGACTTTATGGGACAATTCGTTCGATATGATGGTGTATTAATCTCAAGAGGAGAACGAAGGTACATGAGATTTTAGGTGAAAATTGATGTAAGATTAGCTATGAAAAGAAAGAAAAAAACTAGTTTTGGGACAAGGGCGAGAAGGATATGCATACTTTCGATATGAAAGGCTTACTTTGTTTTACTTTCTATGCGAAAAACTAGGGCATAGGGAAGGTTTTAGTCCGATTAGGAAGACCATTGGGATTAAAGAAGTTTCTTTTGGTTGGAACTGCTCATTAAGAGCGCCTTCAAGGACTGAGCTATTTACTAGGAGTAAGTGGTTTAGGGAAGGAGTACCCAATATTCCTCAAAGGGGTAGTAACCCCATTAGAATAGAGCTAAACCTTTTATTCAAATGGGACACAAACAATGATGAAGTTACACAAGGGGATTTGACAATGGGCCAAGGGGAATCTGTGTTGGAAAAAAATCTAGCCATAATTCACAAAGGAAAAAAAAGGCAAAGAACAAGGCATGAAATTATGGGCAAAGAAGAGAACTCAAGTGCATTAATTCAACCGACTAAGAGATCGACAGCCACTAGTAAGTGTATAGACCGGACACAATAAAAATATTAAGTTAGAACGTTCGTGGATTGGGGCATCCACGAGCAGTTAATTTCCTCTAAAACAAGGTGAGGTATGTACAGCCTGAAATTTTGTTTCTAATATAAACAAAATTGAGTGGAAAAAGAATGGAAAAAGTTTTTAGGAACTATGGTTTTATTAATGGAATTTATATGGGAGCAAATGGCTCAAAAGGGGGTTTGTCGATAGGATAGAAAGAGGAATATGTGGTTCAGTTGAGAAGCTTCTCAACAAATCACATTGATGTGGAAATTATGGAAAAAGAAAGAATGCCATAGTGGAGATTCATAGGTTTTTACAGTGTATTAGAGGAACACAAAATGAGTGAGACTTGGTCCATTCTAAGAAGGTCAGAGACTGACCAAAGGCTACCATGGATTGTCATGAGAGATTTCAACGAGATAATGTTCTCCATCGAGAAGAAGGGGAGTAGATTGAGGAATGATAGAAACATGGCTAGATTTAGAGAGGTGTTGGAAGATTGTGATCTTAATAATTTAGGTTTCTTCGGCAAATGGTATACGTCGTGAAAAAATTGATAGAGGGGTGGAGAACCAAGCTCGGTGGGAGTGTTTTCTAGGGTATTCTTTAAAACACCTTACACATGTCATATCAGATCACTGTCCGATCTTGATTGATTTGGGGATTAATAGTTGTCAATCCTTGAACCGAAATAAAGGAGAATTCAAATTTAATGTGAATTGGATACTAGAAGACATGTGAACAACGTATCAAGTTATTTTGGAAGGAAAATTGGGAGGACATACCTCTGAAGCTTTGGAGGTTAGAAGATGACTTCAATGAGGAGATGAGCAGTTTCATTTTGAGACAACGAAATGAGGTAATATCACTTGAAAGGAAATTATCTGAACTAAATTTAAATAATCCAAATGATGAGGCGTTAGTAGAAATTGAGGAAGTCAAACTGGCTCTTAATCTAGAAGCTGACAAAGAAGAACTCTATTGTAAACAAAGAGCAAGAGCAAACTAGCTCAAATTCGGGGATCGTAATACCTCTTTCTTTCACAATTTTGCGAACCAACAGAAAAAAGAAACAATGTGAAAAAAAATAAAAGAACTAAATGGAGAATGGGTTGTAGATGAAGAAGCTAAGTTAAATGTGGCAATAGATTATTTCAAAGTGTTATTTTCAGCAACAAACACGTGGAACAATGATAGAGTTTTATCAGGAATTACAAGATGCATTTATGAACGTATGAATAAGGCGCTGATTGATGAATTTAACATGGAGGAAATAGCAACAATAGTAATGAACATGGCCCTTTAAAAGCATTAAGCACAGATGGATTTCTTACATTATTTTACCAAAAATATTGGCACATTGTGGGAGAGGAAGTTTCCAAGTACCGTTTAGACATCTTGAACAGAAAGAAAGAAATTCAAGACATAAATAACACCAGTATAGTTCTCATCCCAAAGGTTGATAGTCCAAATTGCATGACTCAATTCAGACCAATTAGTCTTTGCAATGTAGTATACAAAATCATTTCTAAAGCTATGGTAAACAGATTCAGATTAGTTCTGAATATCTACATTGACGAAGCATAAGCAATATTTGTCCTAGGGAGACAGATTACAGATAATGCACTTACTGTATATGAGATTTTGCAATCCCTGAAAATAGAAAGACAAAGACAAGGACAATTTACGCTAAAAATGGACATAAGCAAAGTATGCAATAAGGTGGAATGAAATTTTATTGAACAAGTAATGAGGCAAATAGGTTTTTGTGAAGAATGGTTGAATCTTGTAATGCAATGCATACGAACAGTGGAATATACAATATTATTTAATGGGTTACGAGGAGAAAAGTTCAAACCAACTAGAGGTTTGAGACAAAGAGACCCACTAAATCCATACCCTTTTTTGTTCTCTGTAGAAGACTTTACATCACTACTAAGACTAGTTAAGAATTAAGTGATTATCAAAGGTGTATGAGTGGGAAGAAGCAATCTATCTGTAACCTACCTATTTTTCGCAGGTGATAACTTCTTGTTTGGGGAAGCAAGTTTGGAGGGAGCGAATGCTATGAAGGCACTAATTTATTTTAGTAACAATGTGCAAAACAATTGTAAGGATCAGATTGGAACGCTCATTGGTGTTAAAATATCGAATAACCCAGAAAAATATTTAGGCCTTCCAACGATGATAAGAAGACAGAAAAGAAGAAGAAGAAGAAGCATTTGCTAAGTTTTAAAGACAGGGTTTTCAAAACGTATAGAAAACTAGAGTATTAGGCAGCTTTCACTTGGAAGGAAATAAGTTTTTATCAAATCAGTGTTACAAGCTATACCAATTTATACGATGCAGTTTTTCTTATTACCTATTGATGTGTCGTTGAGAGCACCAAAAATATCCTATTCCCTGTAAAATAATAAAAATAACAGTAAATGGGAAGTAGGGTCGAATCCTCAGGGACCGAATTGTACGAATGCTCGTTTCTTGAAATCTTGGACAATTTCTTGGCCAAGAAACTTGCGTTCCTGAAAAAATAAAAAAACAGAATTAAGAATTTCGATTTGGAAAAATAAAATAGAACTTAAAGTAAATTGAAATTTCGAAATTAAATAAATGACAGAAATTGAGAGGGAGAATATATAAAAATAATAAAGAGAGTTAAAGGAAAAAAAAATTCTTATTGGTAGATTCCAGCCTCCAGTTGTCTCATTCCGCCTTGGGTTCAATCCTCGACTTTTAAATAACCCTTCTTAACTCAAGTAAGCCAGTTATAGTGGAAGAGGACGCCTACGACCACCAGCTCCAAAGATTAGACTTACGATTTTTAGGAAACCTGACTCTAGTCAGTAATCTATGCTAGATCAACGCTTCTCAATGGCGAATCCCACGCCATTTTGTCTCTTTGGCTCGCCAACCTCTGACGCAGTAAGTTAACGAACCGACTGTGCAATCCTTTCAAAACATACAAAGCGGTCGCCTTTGCATATGCTGAAAAGCTTATTTCTTAAGGGCCATGGACGGAAGCGTCAGCCCGTAGTGCGAAGAAACGATGAATACTTGGCAAGAAGGCTAAGTACGAACTCTAGGCCTCAAGAACCCTTTTTGGGGAATATTGACAACTTTCGGCTAGATAGGTTTTAGTGGCTCATGATAATGGTGGAAAAGAAAATAAATATAAAAATGGAAAAAGGAATTTTATTGAAATAAAATATGAAGAAACAAAAGCCTAGACTTTCAGGGGGAGAGTGTTTACAGAAAAAGATGAACACCCAAATAGAGTCACTTCACCCCCTATTTATAGTGCTAGGGAGATAGTCTAATTTAACTTAAATTCTAAAAAGATAAATACATTTAATTAAAGATAATTAAAGATAATTAAAATAAAATCCTAAAATTAAATAATTCTAATAATTATCTTAATATTAATCATCCTAATATAAATAAAATGGGGTCTTATAGAATAAAATCTCTTCTTTTTGCATTTTTAGTCCTTGTGTCTTCCATGCTCGCACTTTTGGCACAATCTTTTTCCTGTGTCACATGTCAGCCCATTATGTCTCCAAATTCACACTTTTGTTCCTTAATTTTGCTTTTGCCTCCAAATCAGTCCCTAAAAGATAAAAAGACATAAATAACTCAAATTAGTAGGATCGAGCTCAAAATAAACACATGATTAATACATAAAAATACGTTATTTTAGAGCATTATCAAATTCCCCCTACTTTGTCCATGCTTGCCATCAAATATGGTTCCTATCCACTGTGAAAGTTAGATTCTGCCATAAAAGAAATACCACTCCAAAGTTTCATAAGAATTAGTTAAAAATGCATATGAAAAATAAAGAGAACCCTAAGCTTGCTTTAAGTAAAATAGAAAATGTTTTCCAATTAATACACATAGAAATTAAAATCGATTTGAATTTTTTCATGGAAATTAGGTGAATTACTAAACCTACCAAGACACCCTCTTTGTTTCTTCCTTTAGTCTCAAATTTTATTTATTTACATATATTTTTTTCTTTTTTTCTTTATTTATTTATTTATTTATTTATTTATGTATGTATGTTAAACCTTTTGACGCGAAGAGTGATGACAGCCAAGTACCAAACCCCGGTTACTTAGCCCAACATACTCTTTATATTCATTTTTCCTAAGAATATGTGGAACCTTTTGACGCGAAGAGTGATGACAGCCAAGCACCCCACCCCGGTTACTCAGCCCAACGTATTCTTAAGAATTAATTCTGGTTATCGGAGCTTTAACTATCACGTCACACAACCTTTTGACGCGAAGTAGAATGACAACCTAAGCACCCTACCCCGGTTACTCAGTCAGTCACGTTCTAAGATGTACTCATAACCATGGAAAAATTTATTAACAATTAAATGAAATTGAAATTTTGAGAACTTAGGAAAAACAATTTAAGTGTCAAGAACAAGTTTCGATAATCACCTAATAGCCATGAACATAAATTAAGCATGCAATCATTTTAAGTGTTCACTTTATATTAAACTTAATCAATTTTACGAAAAGCAAGATAGAGTTAACTCCATTAATCACAATTATTTTTAGCCTAATAAAAATAAAATAGTGGAGATGGTATCAACTATGGGAAAAATCATAACTTCCTCAGAAGGCAAGAATCATGCTTGTAGGGCAAACAGTAGGCAATTCCTGGTCAAATTTTTAGGCATGAAAAGAGGCAGAATATGCTTAAAAAAATATGGGCAGCATCAGTAAAAAAAAAAACAGTAGCAACAATGGAAACAACATGTTTAACGGCAGAAATAATTGGGAATACCTCCCCCTACTTCAAGCACATTGTCCTCGATGTGGAATGAAATAAATAAATAGATGAAAAAAGTTAAGAGGAACTTCCCGTGTGATTATTATCATTCGCATATGATTGTAATGAGATCCGCTAGTTGCTGTTTAGCTACAGGATTGTCTCTCTCTATCGTTGTTTTGGTTTACCTAGACAAAAGAAGAGAATTTTATTAATATCTGAAAATAATAAATAATAAAATAATAAGAAAAAATAAATAAAAATAAACTAAACTAAACTAAAATAAAATAAAAATAAAAATAACAATAAAAATAAAAATTGAGTTGCCTCCCAATAAGCGCTTGTTTAACGTCGCTAGCTTGACGCCTCAACTAGAATTAGAGCTGTTCCAACTGAATTCTTTCGTCCCTATGGGCTCGAAAATTCTCCTTTTTTAACACATCGACCATATTTGGCTTTAATCGTCTTTGCGTGCCTTTCAAGGGGTTAATCCCCTTTTAAATCGACTATGGTCCCATCATTATCCAGAAATGTGTATTTTAGATGCTCGAGAAGTGGTTTGAATTCCAGATCTGGTACCTGCATAACAGAAGGTAGAAGTTTAGTATCCACAAGAGCCAATAATTTATTAACAGAAAAATCATCAGACATCATTTTAGATTTATCTCCATAAGATGACTCAAAAGTTTTTTCTACTAATGGGCCCATTATGTCGACATGGTTTACGCTCAAGATTTCACTTGGATGACTAATAGCATCGTAAACATTAAACTTCGCGATCTCCCCATCAAACTCCATCGTAAGAGTTCCGCTTCGCACATCAATCTTAGTATTTGCAGTACTAAGGAAAGGTCGGCCCAACAGAAGGTCTGAAGCTCCTAAAGTGTTGTTCTCCTCCATTTTTATCACGTAAAAATCTATAGGAAAAATAAGTTCATTAACTTTCACCAAGACATCCTCTAGGACTCCTTCGGGGTGCACAATAGACCTGTTTGCCAACTGAATGATAACACCTGTCTTTGTCAAAAAACCCGCGTTAAGTGATTCATAAATAGAATAAGGCATAACATTTATGGAGGCCCCTAAATCACACATGGCCTTCTTAATCCCTAAATGACCTATTTTGCATGGTATAGCGAACATACCCCTATCTTTGCATTTTGTCGGCATTTTTCACTGTAGCACTGTGGATACATTCTCACCAACACTTACCTTTTCATTACCTGTTAGTTTTCGTTTGTTGGTGCAAAGTTCTTTGAGGAACTTGGCATACCGCGGAATCTGTCTGATGGCATCTAACAGTGGTAAATTGATCTTTACATTCCTGAATGTTTCGAGGATCTCTTTGTCTTCTTTACTTTTTTGATACTAGTTTAATCGTCCTGGGAATGAAGGTTGGATTTTCGGCAGTGGGGGTTTCGCTCGGACTCGTTCGTCATTTTTAGGTTTTTCCTAGGTGATTTCTTAGCCAAGATTTCTACCAGGAATTGGTTCCAGTACCTTTCCACTTCGCAGTGTTACTGCATTAGCGTTTTGCCTCGGGTTTGGTTCTGTTTGTGATGGAAGCTTCCCTTGAGAACTTATCTTCTCAATTGATGTGGTCAATTCTCGTATAGACGCTTCAGTTTTCTGTTGAAAATCAAACATGTATGTCGCTAATTTATTGACCAGAGTTTCTAGAGAATTACCTGAATCTCGTGGTTGTTGTGGAACTCGGTTCTAGTATGGTTGGTTATATCGTAGGTTGGCCCCATAACTTAAGTTAGGGTGATCCCTCTATTCTAGGTTGTAGGTATTAGCGTAAGGGTCGTATCACCTTTGTGGTGGCCCAAGAAAATTTCCCACAGCATCTAAATGAGCCATAGTATCATCGTTTAAACTGGGACATGTATCAGTTCTATATTCAGGGGTAGCACATATTCCGCATAACTGGGTTGTCTTTGCTTTTTCTGCAACAAGAGAGTTTAAAATATTAGCAATTCTATCAACTTTATCTTCTAAGGTTGAATTACTTAGCTGATGAACCCTTCTAGGGGGTTCAGGTTGGCTCGAAATTGTTGAGAATTTGCAGCCATTGTGAAGATTAAATCTCTTGCTTGTTGTGGATCATGTTGACCAACGCTCCTCCACTCGCGGCGTTTACCATATTCATCTCCATGGGTTTCAAGCCTTCATAAAAGTACTGGAGCAAAGACTATTTCGTTATACCGTGTTATGGACAACTTGCATATAACTTTTTAAATCGCTCCCAATAGTCATACAAAGACTCTGTGTCTTTTTGCCTTATTCCCACAATTTCTCTTCTTAACTCGGCTGCACGCGACGCTGGGAAAAACCTGTTAAGAAACAAACGAAACAATTTAGCCCAAGTTGTTACAGATCCAGGAGGTAAATAAAATAACCATTCCCTAGCAGAATCTGCTAAGGAAAAAGGGAAAGCGCGCAATTTAATTTGGTCCTCAGTTACCCCCTGAGGTTTCATACTAAGGAAAACCATATGAAATTCTTTCAAATGCTTATGGGGATTTTCGTTCTGTAACCCCCGAAAAGTTGGCAGTAGCTGGATCTAGCCTGACTTTAATTCAAAATCAGTATCCATAGTAGGATACGCGATGTATAGTGGCGGTTGTTCCGTCGGCACTTCGGCCCGTTGCCGAATTGTTTAAGCCATAGGTTGAGGTGCTAAATTAGGGTTTTCGTCAACCCTGGCGTTAAACACTTCTTCTGGGGAATCGACTTCTACTTTTTCATCTTCAAAAGTTTGAGTAGGGTTTTCATTAACCCTAGACTCTACTTCGTTGTCGATTCTGATTTTTGGCGGTGGATTACTTTGAGTCCCAACCACTGCTTACTGCTTTTTCCTTAGCTTTGTTTCCTTAGGATTAGCTCTCGCAGTCTTTTCAATCTCCGAATCAAACGCAAGAGTTCTTGGAGCAGATCTGGTCATAAGAAACAAAAAAACAAGATTAGTACGTTACCAATCTCCGGCAACGGTGCCAAAATTTGATGTGTCGTTGAGAGCACCAAAAATATCCTATTCCCTGTAAAATAATAAAAATAACAGTAAAGGGACCGAATTGTATGAATGCTCGTTTCTTGAAATCTTGGACAATTTCTTAGCCAAGAAACTTGCATTCTTGAAAAAAAAAAACAGAATTAAGAATTTTGATTTGGAAAAATAAAAATAGAACTTAAAGTAAATTGAAATTTCGAAATTAAATAAATGACAGAAATTGAGATGGAAAATATATAAAAATAATAAAGAGAGTTAAAAGAAAAGAAATTCTTATTGGTAGATTCCAGCCTCCAGTTGTCTCATTCCGCCTTGGGTTCAATCCTCGGCTTTTAAAAAACCCTTCTCAACTCAAGTAAGCCAGTTATAGTGGAAGAGGATGCCTACGACCACCAGCTCTAAATATTAGACTTACGATTTTTAGGGAACCTAACTCTAGCCAGTAATTATGCTAGATCAACGCTTCTCAATGGCGAATCCCATGCCATTTTGTCTCTTTGGCTCGCCAACCTCTGACATAATAAGTTAACGAACCGGTTGTGCAATCCTTTCAAAACATACAAAGCGGCCGCCTTTGCATATGCTGAAAAGCTTACTTCTTAAGGGCCATGGACGGAAGCGTCAGCCCATAGTGCGAAGAAACGATGAATACTTGGCAAGAAGGCTAAGTACGGATTCTAGGCCTCAAGAACCCTTTTTAGGAAATATTGACAACTTTCGGTTAGATAGCTTTTAGTGGCTCATGATAATGGTGGAAAAGAAAATAAATATAAAAATGGAAAAATGAATTTTATTGAAAGAAAATATGAAGAAACAAAAGCCTAGACTTTCAGGGGGAGAGTGTTTACAGAAAAAGATAAACACCCAAATAGAGTCACTTCACATCCTATTTATAGTGCTAGGGAGATAGTCTAATTTAACTTAAATTCTAAAAAGATAAATACATTTAATTAAATATAAATAAAGATAATTAAAATAAATTCTAAAATTAAATAATCCTAATAATTATCTTAATATTAATTATCCTAATATAAATAAAATGGAGTCTTATAGAATAAAATCTCTTCTTTTTGTGTTTTTAGTCGTTGTGTCTTCCATGCTCGCACTTTTGGCACAATATTTTTCCTGTGTCGCATGTCAACCCATTGTGTCTCCAAATTCGCACTTTTGTTCCTTAATTTTGGTTTTGCCTCCAAATCAGTCCCTAAAAGATAAAAAGACATAAATAGCTAAAATTAGTAAGATCAAGCTCAGAATAAACACATGATTAATACATAAAAATACATTATTCTAGAGCATTATCACCTGTTACCCTATGTCGTGAATTAGAAAATATTATTAGCAAATTTTGGTGGAGAAACTCGAAAACAGGAAAAGAGATGCATTGGTACGATTGGAAGGAGGTATGCAAACCAAAATCGCAAAAAGGGGTAGGATTTTGAGATTTGACAAAGTTTAATGCATTGTTACTTGCAAAACAGGGTTGGAAATTAATTTTACATTTGGATTGCTTACTTGCTCATGTTATGAAAGGAAAATATTATTCAAATTATGATTTTTTTAGCACAAGTTTAGAATCTAGCCCTTCATTTACCTGGAGAAGCATATGGTGTGTAAGATGGCTGTTGGAGGAAGGATTAGGGTGGAGAGTGGGGAATGGCAAAACAATTAACATCTGGAATAAAGCTTGCCTCCCTGGACCTGAACAAGGAAGAATAGTGAGCCAAAACATCAATGTCAACTATACGGTGGTAGTAGATTTAATTAATTTTGAGCAACGTACTTGGAAAATAGATGTCCTAAAGGTAATCTTTGATGAGGAGCAAACAAACAGAATTCAAACTATCCCAATTGTTGGAGTTGACATCAATGATATTAGGATTTAGAGAGGGAATAATACAGGGGTTTATTCTGCTAAAAGCAGTTACAAATGGTTGCTTTCAGAAATCGCAACATAAAGGGAAGAATTATTACAACCAGTAAATCTACAAAGCTTCTACAATATATTATGGAACTTACGCATTGCGAGTAAGGTAAAAATAACAATATGGAGAATAATACATAATTATGTCCCTACTTTGAACAATCTCCAGTCAAGGAAGCTGTGTTGTGAACATTTGTCCACTTTGTCAGTCTGATGAGGAATCGATTAGTCACATTTTCTAAGATTGTGCAACAGTCAAAAGTACCCTACAAGGGGTAGGGATTGATTGCTCCGCCAACCTCTAAGAACAATAATGGAAAACATGGTAGCTAATCTATTCAATAGCATGGATGAAGAACAATGTACACGACTGGCAATAATATTATGGGCAGTATGGTATCAGAGAAACAAAACCTATCACTATGGTGAAAAATAGAATACAACAAAAATTGTCACATTTATCAAGGCATTCTAAGCAGAAAGTAATCTTATTGGATCGAGAGTTTCAACAAATATACATCAATAGGATTTTAATTGGAAATTGCCGAGAACAAACGAAGTTAAAGGCAATTTTGATTCAGTGTATAATAAAAATTCACTAGTTTCAGTAACGAGAATTATATTTCAAGACTATGAAGGGTTTATTTTGGTTGCACACACTTACCAGAATCGTTTTGTAGCTGATGCAACTATTGTGGAGGCGGTTACTTGTCTTCAAGTAGTGTTAGTGGCTGAAGATCTAGAGTTTCACATCTTGGCAATAGAATGGGATTCCTTGACCATCATAAAAAAAATCCAATCAAATACAGAGGATAAATCATGCATCTCGACGATTATACAAGAAATAAAGGAAATAGCACAAAGTTTTGAAAAATTCACCTACTATTTTGTTGGTCAAAAGGCAAACTAGTCGACGTATACGATGGCAGAGGAAGGAAAACGGTGGATAGAACCAAGGGTTTGGATTGAGGAAGGCCCCCCAAAAATAGAATCAACGGTTGAAGATGATAGAATGATTATGATCGGTGTTGGAAATGAGGCAGAGGATTAAAAATTACGGGACTCTAACGATTTCTTTTCTACAAAGTACTCCATTGTGGACTCCTTTGGTACAAATCTGATGAAAAAATGATAACAATGGAAGTAGAACAAAGGGTAGGTTGCCTGAGAATTGGGTTTGTATGAGGTTTTCTTCAGATTTTAGGAAAGGGATAAAGGGATTTCATTTTGACTTCTGGTTTCTGATGTATGAGTGTATTTAGGTTTTCTTTTTATTTTTCTTAAGAAATGGGTAGGCTTTGACGATTGAAATCTTTTAGGTAGTTTTTTAGGCTTTCAGATTTTCATTAATTAGGGTTATCTACAGTTTAATGGCGAATGACAAATTAGGACACTTGGCACTCATGCACATTGTCCCTTTTCCTTTTTATTAATGGCAACCGATTCACATCTTTTTTTTTTAAAGTATATACCAAACAAATTTTATAACTTAAATTCAACACTTAAAACTTTTTTATTCTTATTTTTTCAATACTTAATTTTTTCAGCACATAATTTTTTAATTTATCAAACATAACTTTAATTTAATCATTTTGAACGGAGTGACCAAACTTTTTCCCCTTTTTCCTTTACCATTTTTCTATTAATGAATTCTTTTATGTTTTAAATTTTTTGAGAATTTTATGTTTTAATTTTTTAATGTTAATTGACTAACTTTAATATCTTTTTTATCCGTACTATTTTCATTTATCTTATTATTATATAAAATAAATTTATTATTACCCTAGTTTGCACATCACTCGAAAATATTCCTAGTTTTACTAAAATTTGATACTAGTAATTACTATATATAACTAAATTAATAAATAGTGTTTTATAATTGTTGCTAAATGAAAACCTAATATAAATGGTAAAAATAAAACATAAAAATTGGTTCTACAACAAATTTATATGATATGAAGACAATTGTTATAGAGAAAATTGATTGTATTAAAGATAAAAAAAAAAATCTAAAATCAACAACTTTATGTTAGTTGTAATATTTTAAAATTTTATATCTTTTTGTGTGTGAAAGAGGATTTAACCTCGTAGGCAGTATCTCTTATTTCCTTTACCTCTACAAGATAATCTGAGCCTTGATTTAACTTGTTTAGTGTGTAAACCTTTAAAGATGTGAGTGTTGGTCCTCCATCTATAAGCAACGAGCTTAGCTTTAAGAATGGGGATGAAGCAAAACAAAATCGATGTTGCAAAATTCATTACCGTTTTATAGTTGGTATTTAAGTTACATCATTCATCTCACTTTATTTTAGATGTTTAATCAAGGATGGAGTCAAGAAATTTGAATTGTACATTCAAAATTTTTTTTGAATTAATTTAAAAAATAAAAACATTTATAAAATTCATATAAACTAATATATAAACTTATTATTATTGTTAAACACAAGTTGACTTTCTTTTAAAACATTTTATCATTCTTGTTAAATATAACAAATTTAAGCCTTAACTACATAAAGGTGTTCATAAAGCTAACATATAATTAATAATTTTATTTTCACAAAAATAAAAATCGCTTAAGTGCTTTTTGGTATCATGAGAATGCAATATATCAATTTTTTAAACACAAGATTTACCATAATCACATAGGGACAACAATGCTAAATTTCTAATCAATATTCACGAAATTCAAGATTATAAATGCAATCAATCCTAATTTCTTTAAGGATTTGTATTAACCAATATTAGGAATCTCATACAAAATCAATATCCCAACATCATTCAATAAATTAAAAAAAAAAAAACTATGTTTTGTATAAAAATCCTAATCTATCACAAGAAAAACTATAATACTTATTTTCTAGAGATTAATCAATCAAATTTGGAAAGAAAAGAAGAGTTGTTACCATAATTGAGAGACCCACTTGAAAGCATCGAAAGATTGAATACCTATCTTGTAAATATTCTAATGAAAGTGTTTTGAGAATACAAAAAATTTGAAAGAAAAATATCAATTGTTGGAATAAAATAAAAGAAGTTTTGAATTTTAGTAGGTGGAAAGAGATTCATTTTTTTTATATACATAATTTGTTTTATAAAATAATTATTGTCAAAAAAATTTGAGAACATATCTTTTATGAGATCATTTTCAAATATTTTGTGGGATCATTGCATCAATTATATAATTTAAGTAATTTTCTTTTCTTTTGTGAATTGACCCCACAATTGTTTACGTGGCTCTGCCACTATATATAATATTAAAAATTATTATGGATGTTGAATATATTTATATTTGCTAGGCCTTGTCTCAATTAATTTTTTTAATTATTTATAATATTTTTAATTTTAAAAAATAAATAAATATTTAAACATAAATTTTTTAAGATGGAATTTACTTTTTAAAAAATTCGATAAAAAAAGCAAAAAAATTTAGGTTTTTTTTTTTCTATAGCATATTTTTGCATGTTTAACTTTTTTAATAATTATATATAAAATGATAAAATGATAATTTTATATAGTAAGAATAGCAAATAATTATCATATTGCTCTATATTCATTGTTGAAATAAAATCTATCTCGCTCTACCACCATAAGATGGTGAACCACTCATGGTGGTGGAGTCATCGCGGTGCTCGTAGCCTTGTGTCAAAATACCAAGGGAATGTTTTCTGTTTTTGGAAACTGAAGACAGGTATTTTAAAAATTCAGCTAGGCCATGAGCATTGGAGGAAGTTGGTGTCCTTGCACGTGAGGGTGAGGGTGAGGGTGAAGGTGAAGGTGAAGGTGGTGGAAGGCAGGGTAGGGCAGGAGAGCTAGATGGGTCGGCCTTGGTTGAATGTCAAGCACTAAAGGTTAGATGTAGATGGAGGTGTGCATGGCGCACGAGGCCCAAGGTTGTCCATGTATTCCTGAAGTCCTCAATAACACTAAAGCTTGTCAAGAAATTAAAGAGTTATTAGTATGGTTTTTGTCCTTGAGTTTATTTGTTTGAGAGTAAATTTTTGAAAAATAAAATATGCTGTAATGTACTTACATTTTAAACTACTACTTTTCGAATTTAAAAATTCAAATCCATTTATTACTACCATTAAAAATTTTTTATTAATTTTTTTGGTGTGACATTTTAAAATTTTTTTTTTAAATTCACTTGATAGTCATGTAATAATAAAATTTTTTGAAAATATTGATTAGAGTTTTTCCCTTAAAAAACTCATTCAAAATCGTAATAATTAAATTTTTTTTGTTGTAATAGTGTTCTTAAGAAAAATTGACACCATCATTTTGATTGAAGTAGTTGACAGTAGTAACTATTTAGACTAATTAATAACACTGTAAAAGTAAAGTGACTAAATTATGTCGAAAATTAAAGTATATAGATTAAATCTCAAGTTTCAACATAGTCTAGAGGTCAAAATTAAAATTTGACCATTATCTTATAAAATAAAAGAAAAAAAGAAAAAGAAAGAAACACAAACCTAGTCATGTGTCAGTCTTTAATACACTTGGGGTATTTAAATTATATATAATCACAAAATATTTTGAATACCCCAAATGTATATAATTTAATATCTAATATATATTTTAATTTCTAACATAATTTGATGTCTATATTTTTATAATGTTAGAAAATAAAATATATATTAAATATCAAATTTAGGTATATTAAAATAGCAAAAACTAAAATTTAATCATTTTTTTTTGTAAAAGTCCTTTGAACATTCCTTTTAGGTATATAGATAAAACACACAAATTTAGTTCACAATTTTTTCTCTCTCCTCCTAGATCATTACTTGGATTGAAGCTCCATAAAATGAATTTGGATATTTGTTAACATTCGATTTATTTTTTATGGATTCAATTATTGTAGATTTGGGTGTTAAAATTACCATTCGCTATAAATTCAGATAGACATCTCGAATATCTATTATCTAAATATATTTTACTTATTTAAATAACATATGCAAATTTAGATATTCGAATCTATTTGCTTATAAATTTAATTTTATATATGTAAAAGAATTTTAGGGAATTGTAATTAGGATATTTCCATGTTTTGATATCCAAAAATGAAAGGAAATTTTGAAATTAAATTTTTTATTTGAATGTGAAAGGGATATGAATATTTAGTTGGAATTTGAATAATAATAATAATAATAATAATAATAATCCAATAATTTGTAAATAATAAGGGAATATAAGTTTTTAGATAAATCTATATATTTTTTAAAAAAGAAAGACAATATTTGGTTGCAATTAGGTGAATGGGCATGTTTATAAGCACAACACAACCATTCAGTGTGCAACACACCAGATCCATGCTCCATACTTAACTGGAGCCTCTCTTGTGCTTGTGGCTTGGATATCTGGACCAAAGCCGACAACAAATAAATATATCTTATTCATAAGAAAACCAAAAGAAATGTGTGTAATAGAAAATAGAAGCAGAAGAAACGAAGATAAGCGGCTTCAATTTAGAGATAGTTGGCCATGAAATAAATAATAAGTATTGTATCCTTGAATAAAATAAATGAAATATATAAGTACGTTGTTGTGTTGTGTTGTTTGATTGATTAAATAAAATAAATAAATAAATATTATTATATTATTATTATTTAGTTGAGTAAAATAATATTAAATAAACATATAATGACATTCATACCCTTAGATTATATTAATCCTATTTTTTTATCTTTAAGAATAAATTGTTAAATTATTTTCATAAAACTAATATCTAAAGATGTTTTAATTAATTATACATATTATTAAATATATTTAATAATATTTAAATATGACCATATTTAAATATTATATAAAAATTATTTATGTTTCTTTCATTATAAATCCCCTCTCTCTTTATTTTTTAGTTTTATACTATCTTTCTCTCTCCTTACAACTTCATCTTTATCTTATATTTTTTTTTAGAAACAACACAACAACTCAAATCCCAACCAATGTCATTGCCTTCGTTGCATCCATCCATCATAGGCTTCCATCAACCAACCTAGATCGTCCCCAACTTTCATCCATAGATTTCTTCTAAGCCTTTCTCTCTTCATGCTTTTCATGTCACATCCTGAATTTCTAATTGATAAAATTGTAATATTATAGTAAGATTGAGTATTGGCCTAGTGGTTAAATAGTGTAGTTATCATTGAGACTTGAGTTCAATTCCCCTTACTCATTAATTCTTTTTCTTTTAAAGCTTGTGTCGTCCACCCCTAGCAAAATTGTTAGATTTCAGTCTAACTCAAACACTATAAAATCTGATTAACTTGGATATTCAAAAATTTATTTGAATTATCAAAAGGCTATTAGTTTTTTTTTTTCATCTTTTTCATCTTCTTTTCCCCTATGTTGTTTCATCCCTTTCTATTTTCTCACAATTTCCCTTCCTTTTCTCCATTTTTCTTCAATTATTTTCTCTTCACCCTTGTGCTACCCTTTTGTGTTCTCTTTTTCTTTTACTATTCTTCTTGTCGAATTACTGATTACTCTGGCTGAATTCATCTATATCGCTCGAATTTTTCATTGGTTCTTCGAATCTATCATTCATGTGGAGTAAGTTTTTTCTTTCGATTAGATCTTATATCGTTTCCTTCTTCCTTTATTTTTTGCTTGGCCTAATATTATTGGTGCCATAGTCGAATATTCTATACTAACTTTTAAGTGTTATTTTGATTGAAGGGCCAAACCCGAATGCCTCGGATCAGTAGTGACATTGGAAGCTATTCGCATCTCCGCTTTAAATTGAAATAGAGTAAGTAAGTGATCGAAAATTAAATCCGATTTGACACTGTTAATCCTTGTTCTAGTTGAACCTTATAGGGGTGTCCAAAGGCTAGTTTTAATCGAATTTCATTCATGCTGTGTACAGATCCGATTTAGAGTTGTCTAAATCTAAGTTGTAGAAGTTGCAATTATGTTGGTGCATCAGATTCACGTAAATCAAGTGTGGGTCTGACCTATGTGTGTATTAGTGTTTAAAAAATGGTATATTTTATGCATGTGATTAATTATGCATGCTGGTTTTGGGCATGGTCGAATGGACTGGTGACAGTTAAGAGGTATACCAATATTGATAAGTAATAAGAGGTAATGATCGAATGTTATGGCCTAAAATTGTGACTGGTTGTGTGATATTCGAGTTGTATAATGTGTAGTATTAAATCATGTTGCTGATTGAGATTGTTAATATCGAATAAATAAAAGTATGCTATTGTTACCGATAAATTTAATGCATGTAAGCATGCCACTGAATTGAGATTGATATTGAAAAGTGTGATTTGCTTCATTGAAAGTATGTCATATTGCATTACAAAGGCTTGGGTAATGATTGGGTGATGGAGGTGTTTCGTAGAGTACCGACGGTTTATCCGCAACATTGGTTAGTCAATATACTGCACCCCGGAGTATTATGGAGTATTGGCAACTTATCGTATCTTATTGGCAGCTTGTCTGCATATTACTAGCAGTTTTAATTGCATACTGTTATTGGTGGCTTAACCACACCGAGCTTCAGCTCTTATTACTTTGGTGTTCGGATGACGAGTTTTGGGGAACTCGTGGTGTGTAGCGAATGGATGGGTAGAACTATTGCATTGTATCATTGAACATGCCATATACATATGTTGATATGCCATGATAATTTGTATGAACTGTATATTATTTGTATGTCTCATTGACTGATTGTATGCTTATTTTTGCTTAGACTCACACTGAGTTTTTAAGCTCACCCCCTAGTTTAGTCTTTACAGATAACCTTCAAGACTGGGCTTAGACTCGGCATTCGGAGGTCTCATCTCGATTTTTCACCCAATATAGTATTTTAAAATTTCCTTATTTTATTTTGGGACTGTAATTTTTATTATGGATTGTGGTATGAATGATTTTTATTTTGGATTTTTGCATGCATGAGGTATTTGTATGGAAACTGAACAAATTAAATAACCAGGCCTAACACGATTTAAAATATGAATTTTATACAAAATCAAATGCAATACTTTTTTCCGCTGTGTAACAATAAAACGAGGTTTTTAAAGAGTTTGTTGAAAAAGACAATTGAGTTTTTTTCAAATGACATAACTTTCTAATAAATTGGACTTAGATTATAGATATCCTATCAAACTGGTGTTTTTAAAAAATCTAATGCAATTTCGCTAAGTTTATCGAAATTTATTCAAAATAGTGATTTTTAAAACAAACATTTTTACTTGGCAATTTCGGTGGCTAATGTAACCTTTAGGATTCGACCATAATGTCTAGGTCGGGTTAGGGAGGTTACATTCCACTGATTTCAGCAACAAACTTGCTCTCTAACCACTATTGTTGAAATACATACTTTCTTTCTCTTATTTTCGATTTTTGTTTGCATGTATGCTTCATTGGCTTATTTGAGAGTTCATTTATTTATGTGGTTCAATTATGGTTAAAGAATATCATGTTTTAAAAGGGTTTTTTGGTTTTAAAAAGAGGAAGTTAATTCGTGAGGATTAAGATCTACTTCATTACTTTTTCATTCATTAATATTCCATACAATAAACATCACCATTCAAGTGTGTAGGATCCATTAAAGCCAATTTATTAAATGTGAAAATCAACTTGTGAATAGCCGTTTAATGCTCCCTTCACCAAATAGTTATTACGGGAGCTTTCAGAATAAGCCATGTATCCATCATTCCACGGAATGGTGATTACACCAACCAAACGAACACTCTACTATAGTACATCGAATCCTCTAATACTAGCATAGCTATTACAATGAATTTGTAACACCTTGATACCTGACTCGATCGCCGAGTCCAAGTTATAAGGTGCCACATTCGTTGCCGAAGCAACTACAATCTATAACATTCAATTCAACTTTAATATGCATTCAATTACAAGTAAATCATGCATAGTAAACAATACATAATCATTTTCGAGTCTTATACAAGCTTACGAAAGCTCGTTTGCTATCCTGAGGTCGATATGGACCAAATTGTAAAGAATACAAAATTTCGAGTCAAGATCATTGTGAGAACCTTGCTCTGTTCCTTGTCGCGACGTCAGATGTTCATTGTTGCGATGTGACAATTTGTTACTTCCAAATTCAACATGTTACAAGTTAAAAGAGACCTGAAATCATTTATATACAATCTCATGCATCCAAATTATAAACCTACCAAATGATTTCAAGTAAAAATACACTAAATGGTAATCTCCAAAAAACACCAACTATTCAATCTAACTTATACCATTCATATATTAAAAAATCAACCCAAATTCATTCAAGTGCATAACCATTAATCTTAAGACTTAAAACCAACTAAATAAAAACATCCAAACACAATTTCAAAACATTAGCATAAGATCATATCATACACAACTTAACCATTTGAGACATTTAGCCAAAAGTCCCTAGGTACTTGCCACAAAACCAAAACAAACGAATTATACAAACTTTGTTGAGATGAAAATATCGGTCTGGATGCTAGCTTCAATTCTCGAAGGTTACCTAAACATGTGCAAGAAAAAAACAAATCGTATGCTGAGTAATAAGGCTCAATGATACTTTCATAAAATAAAATAATAAGGTGTAACATTACTAACTTGTTATATTACATATATGCATAAAACTGTCCACATATTAGTATACACCAACAATTTGGTAAACCCTATCTATTCAACATGATAAGCTAGTTAACCAAATTAGATTATTTGTTAAATACTAAGTTCTAGGTTACACATGAACACATGCATTTATACCCTTCACTTCAAGTCATGTAAATCCAATTTCATTCAACATCAATGACCAGTTACATCACCATTGAAATCTATTACTGGAGTCTATTAAGTCATTCATATTTGTACCGGTCCCCAAGGCTCGTTTCTAATAAATTCATATAGTAGTTTACATGCTTTTGCTATCGTGAGACACAAATATATAAAACACATCAATTTCATCATCATTCCATAACTCTTACCCTACTATAGTCATCCCGAGTTGCCTGACAACGATGACTTTTAAAAAAAAAAAAACAATTTACCATTCCGAGTGACCCGACATGGTTCATTCAATTCAATATATTACCATCCCAGATGGCCTAGAAATGATGGTTCTCTTTTATTTATGTTTCATCATCCCGAATGGCCTAGCAATTATGGCATTCATGATCTATTTATTCTACCATCCCGAGTGGCCTGACAATGATGATTCATACTAACTATATATCTTACCATCCTAGATGGCCCAACACCGATAGTTTTCAACCTAAGGCATGATAACTAAATCGACGGTACTCGGGACTATTATTAGAATAATACCAAATTGGTACACATTGTAACTATGTAACACATTTCAATCTCATTAATTCATTTTAGTCTTTTATTCCGATATCTTCTAACACATTCAACATTACAATACACTTTATCATAATATACTCACCTTGACATTTCATGTAACAGTCTGTTTTTCAGTGGTGTCGAAAATTGTGGTTTCGGGCCACAAATAAATATTATTATTTAATATTTACGAGTCTAATATAGTATTAAAATAAATTTTTATATTGGCAATTTATGTTATTCGAATGAACAATTAGGTTCAAATGGTATGACCCTAAAGTCAAGTGATTTTAGAAAATGAGGTATCGGGACCTCGTTTCTATAAACCGAGCAGTAAATATTTTTATAAATATTTATGGAGTGTTACCTAGGTTGTATTAAAGTTTCGTTAAGAAATTTTAAAGTTTAGTTGATTAATTAAACAAAAAAAACTAAATCGTAATAATTGAAAAAGTCAACCACTATTAGTTAAAAGTGTTAATTTATTAAATAATTATAATTGGATGGCCTTATTGAGTAAATTAGCCATCCTTAAGATAGTGGGACGGTTGGATGCTTTAATTTCTTTTAATTAAAATGCTTTATATGTTGTTTTATTATTAAAATAAATATTAAAGGTTAAAAATATAAGAAAACATAAAGCTTTCTTCTTCAAATTTATTTGTTCTTCATTGAAACTCCATGGCAAGAAGAACCAAGGTTCCACCATGCTTCAATTCATGCAAGGGAAGCCATTTTCACCCGTTTTTAATAACTTTTATGTTTTTAAGATCATTGTAACTAGGTTCAATTAGTTTGTACCTTCGTTTTTGGAACTGTTAAAGATTTTGAATGTTTCCATTGATGAATCTATGTGATTTTAAATGTTAAATGATGAATTTGAAGTATTAGTTTTGTTAAGTAATTTTGATGAATTTAATTATTAGGGATTAAATTGTTGAAATAGTAAAAATACAAGGACTTTATGTAAAATTATTGCAAAAATAGGTTGGAATGGAAGCTATCACTATTCGGCTGGTATTAATTTTCAATAAAAATGGTTAATTTGCATGTTTTAAGCTCAGGGACTAAATTAAATAAAAGTAAAATATTAGGGGTAATTTTGTAAAAATATAAAAAAATGACTAAATTGCATAAAATGAATTAGTTTTACCTTGATGTCACGACGACACTCATTGTTTGTTTGAAGTCACGATGTGGTACCTTGACTTCGCGACGCTAATTCGTTAGTTTTTGAAATTTTTGCATTTTAGTCTTTAGCCAACCTCGATTTACCGAAAGATCTTTCGTAAGCTCGATTAAAGCCCAATTTGGATTATATACCATGTTGTAAATATTTAATGAGTTTAATAAATATTTAATGAGTTTAATAACATGTATTAATCATTAAATTCAATTGCAAATGGAATCGTAGTTGCTTCAGCAACGAATGTAGCATCCTATAGCCTAAACTCGACGATTGAGTCGGGTATGGAGTGTTAAATAATGATATCATTTTGTAATAACCTAATCTGAGTTCCATACATGATTTACATGTTTGAATTAAAATGGCTTGACGAATATGGAAGTGATTGGTATGTGTTAGGTAATAATTTGATTTTGGTGATATTACTGGGATGATATTTATGAATAGGTTATGTTTTGATAATATTATAAATGGCTTCAAAAGGATATATGATATGATAGTTATATGTGTTTATATAATGAGAATTTAAAAATGCAATATACAAATGTCTAATGAAAAATATTGGTGTATTCAAGGGTTGTGTTATCGGTGTGTTGGAGGGTTGCGCTATTGGTCTGTTCGATATGATTGTGCTACTTAGAGTGTAGAATGATCTGGTATAATAATATTTTGTTATGTGTTTAAAGCATGAGTTAGTAAAACGTTATTTTATAATGCTATGATATAGCTATATATATTTATGTTAGTATGCTTTTTCGTTTAATAGTTTTACGTTGAATTCAAATTATGTTAGCACCAGATCTTTGTGACAAGTACCATCAACAAACCCCAATTTATTCTTAAACAATAATGCTATACGTATTGACCTACTCCATATACTATAATTCTCTATTACTGTTAATTGATGAAAAACCAATAAAGTACTTGGTGTGTCTAAAGGATGAAGATACTACGGATTATAATCTAACACCTTTGTACTGATTGTTGCATTCAACTGCACATTGTTGATGTTGTTCACATCTATTTGAACATTGTTTGTGTCATTCACCATCATGATTCTTCCAAGACTTCGATTTATGATCAAGAATTAAAGAAATACTCAAACACTAACCAAGAAACACTAAGAAAATATCAAAGAACTAAACAAAAATGAACTAAACAAGTTAAGCAGACTTCCTCTATGGCCAGAGTACTGTTAAGAACGAACACTAATCAAGAATCGATCAACAATCAGGATACATAATGATTCTGACTTATTTGGTCCATTATTCATCTCTCAACAACCCATTATTTATGTCTTATTCATTGTATGTTGGGAATGCTAATGATTGAATTTTTCAGATGATTCCATTAAGTTTGAGTAATGGTACATGTAGATATGGCTGATCCACTGTCTTTCTCACACACTGAGCAGATAAAAGATATTATATCTCAGGTTTTCTTCCTCTGAATATATCTATGCATTTTAACATATGGATACCACATGCAGTCGATTGTACATCCCTCTCCCTATTCCAACCTTACATTTCTCTTGGGGAATTCATCTCGACGAATAAGTGCATTCTATTGCTCGTAGAAAACCCTATATTAACACTTTCTGTTTCTATGTTTGTATGCATTTAGCATTGTTAAACTTTGAAAAAGTAATGTTCGGTAGTTTTATTCTCTGTCATTTACCATACTTTCTTGATGGAAAGCTATTGTGAGGCATGTCATCTTCATCTACCGTATGCTTGCAATTTCTTTACATAATTCTGCCCTATGATTGGCATTTGAGAAGTGTTCCTTCTCATTTGACCATAAAGAAAATGGAAGAGTGCCTTCCAAATTTTTGAGAAGCTGCCGCTTTTATATTAAGCTCAGGTTGCTTAATTAATTACATTGTTGAGATTTGCAGAGCTGCGCACATGGAGCTTCTTGCACAGGTTCCCCGGAGAAATGCTTTGCTTTGTGAGAGCTACAATGTTTCCTTTTGTACATCTTTTAGTAGTTGTGTTGTGGCCCAATATTGCTAATGACACTTTTGTTTCTTTTGCCTCTTGCTATGTGTAATGGCAATGCAGTTTTCCTCCCAATAACTTTATTCTGCAGATTATAAACAAAGACTTTGGATATGTGGGCTGATGGGGATTGGGGATGTATTTTTTCTTTGTTGATAAGATTCCCAAATTATGGAAAGTTATCTGGGGCAGAAGCTGGAAAATAATAAAGCAGGTACCTAACTTACCACCACACTTTAGGGACAGTTTAGGATTTGGGTTTGGACACTTATAAATGAAAGGTTTGCAAAAAATTGAGAGATTTCGGTAACAACATTCGATTTAAAAAAATAGGATTGTACAAAAAATTATATCTATTTAAAATATGGATTAGATTTGAGTTAAAATATTTAAATTACGAGTTTATTTTTTAAATTATAATATATTATATTATGTTATTTTTATTTGGTGATTTATTATAATAGGGCAAAGCCCAAACAACCAATGCGACTAATGTGATTTGAATCCAAATCACACTTAAAATAGTAAACATCTTTAACTATCAAGCAATCACACGATGTTCACGTATTATTATATTTTTAAATAGATGTGGGTGGATAATATATATAGAATTAATTATGACGAAAAGATAAAAAAAAGAAATAAATCCATGAGCGAAAGTATTGGTCCATATATATATATATATATATTATAAATTATTATATATTTTCATTATGCTGAAAGCTTAAAGTTTGTATGTACAATCCTCTGCATTCAAGCATATAAATTTTTTTGGTCAAAAAGGTATTCGATTATTTTCAATTTTTAAATTGAATAAATTAATTTTTTTTAAAGGATTAAAGTAATTTAGTTCCTGTGAATTTTAAGAGTGCAAAATTAAGAACAATTAATTAAGGTATTAATATTTTTTTATCAATTGTATATAACTTTGATTAATATAATAACAAATTTAGCCTTAAATGTTTATACATTTTGTCAATTTGGCCTAATTTATCAAATTTATCCACATCATTTGTTTAATTGTTCTTAGTTGCTTATTTTCAAAATTAACAGAAATTAAATTGCTCTAATTTTATTAAGAGGAATCAATTTACTTAATTTTGAAATTGAAAAGAATTGGACACGTCCTTTTTACCAATTTTATGATCTCATACAAATTGCATCTCTGGTCATGTAATGATCCTTTTGCAGTTCTCAAGTTCCCATTGAAATAGTTTATTGATGAACACAAAAAAATTTCCAATTATGCAATTAAATGATAGCAGCCTCAATCTTTATACATGGAATTCACAAACCCAATACCATTAAGGATTGAGGAATACAGATATCTACTGCAAGAGGGGGTATTAGGGTTAAGCCTCAAGTATTAGGCACCTCCCACCACTGGCTTTGATAGTTTGATTTGTATACCTAATCTTTTAGGTAGATAGAGCATGGTAGGCACAAATGTATAACTTTTTAATTACCTTTACTATTTGCATATGATAGAAATAAAAAAAAAAATACTAGAAGTGAGGCATAGTATTTATAGCTGGAATATTTATAAATTTAAAATATTTAAAAAAAAAAAAGAATTCAATCTTTGAAAGATTATATATAACTTTACATAACTTTCGAAACACTCTGCAATGTAATTTGTGACCAAAATTTAGAACTGCAGATAGCTCTATGTTTGGCTACATGTGAAAAGTATCAATACAGCATGTGTATGTATGACGTTTGTCGTCATAAAATTGAGATGCTTTCTCAAAGATGGAATTTGGGTTTCCTTTTTCTTTTCTTGTTCTAAAGGTGGAAAGAATTCATAAAATTGGAGAAAACATGGCACTGTATACCTTTACTCTGATTCATTGAAATGCGCAAGCTATATGCCAGTTCCAGAGGAACTATGTATTGTGGACTGCAAGCTGAGGCCCAACTGAAGATCCAAGGATTTACACCATTGCTTTGATGGCTTGGTGCTGTCAGCTGGTGTTATGGTGAAGATGGAGGAATCTTGTTGGAAATGGATGATTTGTGATGCACCAAGACGTGTTTCTTGTTGGTATTGGTCGAAACTAATTTGAGGAGGCTCTTGGTATAAAGTGAAGTGATTAGGATAGCAGCTGTCATGCAAAGGCTGAAGATAAGAGTTGATGGTGGCTGCTCTTTTGGCTTGAAGCTGCAACCTTTTCTTCTTCATCCTCTCTTTCTTGTGAGCATTTTGATGACCTCCCAGCGCCTGCGAGTTCGCGAATTCCTTGAAACAATATCGGCACTCGAATTTCTTCTCATCGGTACTGTCTCCGTCGTCTACTCCGGCAGCCCTGCTCGATGAATTTATGCTTTCATCGCCTTCAACGCAACCTTTGAGGAAGTTGCCATTGTTCTTACTAGGGCTAAGCTCAAAACCAAACAACTTAAGCTTCTTACCACCGCAGGATCCTGCTTGAGAATAACCATTTCCACTGTCACAAGTGTGATAAGCACCACTACAGGCATCTTTTGCCATCTCTATATATGTAGTGAGATATGGTAAATTAGAAGCAAAATGTTGTTAAAATGTATCTCTACCGATATGGAATATGAGTTGTTTGGATTGTAGTAGCCCGTTTTATAGTAATTCTATGGTCTCCCACAATTCAACGCAATGCATATTAAATAGTGATGAGCATCCTAGAAAGCAAGAATATAATAAAGGCAAAACAACTAGAAAAGTCAGATGAGAGAAGTCGTTCCATGCATTAATATTTTATGTTATAAATTATTAAAAAAGTGGACTTTGGGAAGGGATACATACCACTTAGAAAATCTTTTTAGTACAAAAAGAGGTTGCAATTTGAAAATAAGAAAAGAAGAAGTAAATGTCAAGATTGAGTTTTAAATATATAGGATATCACATTTTAAAAATGATTAAATTTGTGTTTATAAAGTTGAAAATTCCTCAATCAAAGATGATACAATGTGCTTAAATATTTTAGGGAAGAATTTTATGATGAGTAAACTTTAAATATAGATGAAAAAGACCATCAATGATGGTAGCACTTGAACATTTTTAAACAATTAATCCAATTTGGAAAGGAAGATTAAAGTATATCTGATTTAGAAAAAGTCAAAGAAAGATGGGCTTAACTCTAACTTGCACTGTACTTAAACCCCACTATTGGATGGCCGAAAAAGAAAAACCCCATAATTCCCATCATTATTTTGTTAAACCAACAAGTACTCTAAGCTCTTAATTAATTAAAACTTATATGTATCCAAATAATGCCAATTCCATATTCGGCACTTGATGAAACTTCTCTGCAATATCCTCTCCACCCAAAGTTTCTTTTAGAATAAATAAATATGGGGTAATCTGTCTGCATATTGACCATGTTCTCGGAATGGGATTAGAATATTAAGAGACTAGATGCTACACAAACAAATATATATATATATATATTAATATAGCAGGCCCTTCAATTATATTTTCTGCTATTTATTGAATTGGCCGCCGTTACAATACATTAAGAAAAGGCCAGAGCCACATCCCCATGTCATTAAAATATAATTAAATAAAAAATTTTATATTAATATCAAATAAATTTTTTTACAAAAAAATTCTTCCCCTCCTCACCGTCCCCCGTTGCAAGTCGACACGAAACAAGAATCAAGGACCATAAAGAGGTTTGCTAATTTGACAGAGGACTCGATTCTTTCAACAGGGGATGAATTTGCTTGGTTCAAGGAGATGGAAACGACGTAGCCGACAGTATTGGAGAGCCCCCTATTTACGAAAAGGGATGATTGGGATGCCGACGAAGGAGAGGGATAGTGAGGGAGGGATAGGAAATATTTTTTATTTTATTTAATTATATTTCAATTATTTGGTGATGTAGCTCTTCCTGATTGGTTCTAACTATCTTTCTTAACGGAGTATAACAGTAAAAATTAATTTTGATTATGGAATAAAATCTAAGAAATAGATTCGATAAAAAGATTTAAATACCAAACTCAAATAGAGGGCATGCCTAATATATATAGTAATGTAAGATGCTATCATGTTACATGAGATGAGGACTGGCCACATCTTCTTAGAGAAGGCAAAGGCTATTTTATAGTAACACCACATATATACATAATATATATATACATATATGTTTTCAAGTGGATCAAGCAATCAACTAATATAGTATTATTGTACAAATAATCAAAGCACATGTGTTGGACCAGTTTGTAGCTTTTGGGATTCGTTAAAAAAAGTTAATAGATTGTGTTGTTAATTCAAAGTCTCTCTCTATATAAAATCTGATCTCATTCTATTGTTAATCAATTACCCACTTTTTGTATTTATCTATTATTTAAAAATTACTTTCTTGGTATGGGAGAAGAATTCCAAGGAGGCATGCTGTCATGTCATCAAGCATTTTGAAGTTACATATATATGGTTGGTGGTGGCTACTTGGGTGGGTTGGTTTGTTTGATTGATTGGTTTCGTTTGGGTTTAAAATTCAATATAGGATCTATAAGGTGGCCCCTACCAATACCATCAACCATCCCCTAAGTTCCTGCGTCCATCCATCTTTACACAAAACCTCACCCAACTGTCCCATAACTTTGATTAACCATTTTCAGCTACAAACATTTGTTCTAGGGATTCTGTACCTGCTCTGCCCCTGCTATTTAAGCATTTCTGTTGTATATTCTATGTTATAGGCAAGGTTGATGTACCTATTTGCACCTAGTTTAGCATAATACAAAACTATTTGATGATAACTGTAGATATTGAGTTTTTACTATTATTAACTTTAAATAAATAATATTATATTTTAAAGAATTGTGTTATCACTCTTAAGATGTTTCGGAAAGTTTGACTTATTGGATCACCAACTATTTTTCCCTCCTTTAAAAAATATAGTGAATCTTCTTCATTATTCATCATTATCAACAAAACCTTTCACTATTCCTTTTTAATCATTAATCCAAATGTAATTGAAAATTAATTTCATTACTCATATTAATTACCTTCCTTTGTAACTTCTATTTTCAAATATCTATAAATAGGAGTTCTTCACAACTAGTGGAAGGACTTTTTAACACTTTCACATTCTAACTCCCAAAGCTTGTCAAAAGGTGTAAAGAATGTATATGTATTCTCATAAATTATAAGGTTATAACTATTAAATATTTATACAACTCAGGCTCAACTAATTCATAACAGAAAAACTAACTATTTTAACTGCTTCAACAGCTTATAACTCTTTCTACACTCCCCCTCAAGTTGGAGGTGTAAAAATATTTTTTAACCCCAACTTGGAAGTCAAATGACTATGCTATTGTGACCCCAAAGCTTTCGTCATAATATCTGCCAGTTTATCTGCTGTTGACACATGTTCAGTAGCTATAAGCCCTTATTGTATCTTTTCTCTTATAAAATGACAGTAAATTTTTATGTGCTTAGTCCTCTCATGATACACAGGGTTTGCTGCTATTTGAAGGGTTGCTTTGTTGTCATAAAGCAGTCTCACTAGTTTAGTTACACTTATCTCTAGTTCTTTGAATAAGCCTGAAATCCAAACTAGTTCTGATGTTACAGCTGCCATACTTCGGTACTCTGCTTCTGCAGAAGATTTGGACACTGTACACTGTTTCTTCGACTTCCAAGAGATGAGCGAGTCTCTTAATTGCACACAAAAACCTAAAACTAATCTTCTTGACATAGGACAAGAGGCCCAATCTGAATCACAATATGCTACCAGCTGGTGTTTAATGAAGGCCTTCAAAAAAATTCCTAGCCTTAGTTTTTTCTTTATATATCTCACTGTTCTCAATACTGCTTCCATATGTGACTGTTTTGGATTTTGTATGAACTGACTAAGATGAGTAACAACAAAGGTAATGTCTAGCCTTGTTTGGGTTAAGTAGATTAACATTCCAATGAGTCTTTGATAAACTGTTTTATCTTCTAACAACTTATCTTCTTGATGCTGCCAAGTTACTTCATCAAATCTGTTGTTGTTAGTTTCTTATTCTGCTCAAGTGGTGTAAGAGCAACCTTTGCTTCACTTAAACCAGTATCTTTGATGAGCTCTTGTGCATACTTCAGCTGATTTAGCAAAATTCCTTCTTGAGACCTTAAAATATTAATCCCAAAAAAGTACCTTAATTCTCTTAAATCCTTCATCTTAAAATTTTGGTTTAGAATCCCTTTCAAGTCATTAATCATATCCATGTTATTTTCAGTGATAAGAAGATCATCAGCTTATACTAGTATAATAACCATCTTACCTTCTTTCTTCTTAGTAAAAAGAGAGTAGTCATGCTTACTTTGCCCAAAACCAACCATCATAAGAGCTTCAGTAAGCTTAGCATTCCACTGCTTGGATGCATGCTTCAATCCATACAAAGATTTCTGCAGTCGACATATCATACACTCCCCTTGGCTGCTGAAACACTCAGGCAAGGTTATAAAGACTTCTTCATGAAGGTCACCTTGAATAAAGGCATTGGACACATCCATTTGACAAAGGGGCTAGCTGAGAGAAGCAGCAAGAGCTAAAATGGTTCGGATAGTGACCATTTTAGCAACGGGAGAAAAAGTGTCCAAGTAATTAATCCATTCTTTGTGATTGTACCCTTTGGCATCCAATCGAGCCTTATATCTCTCTATTTCACCAGAGGCTCGAAATTTAACATTGTACACCCATTTACAGCCTATAGGAACCTTCTCTAGAGGCAAAGGTACAACAATCCATGTATGATTAGATTCTAAGGCCTGAATTTCTTCTTGCATGGCTTGAATCTAGTGGGGAGATTTTTGAGCCTCGGAATAGGAAAGAGGCTCAATAATATATGCAAGGGAAGAAACAAAGGCATGAGTATTTATAGGTAAATAAGACAAAAAACAGAACTAAAAGAAGAAGTAGAAGGTGAAGAGGAAGCACTTGTAGATGAAGAAGATTGGTAGGGATGAACAAAACCTTGTAACTAAGAAGGGGATTAATGGTCCTGCTAGACCTCCTAGGTTCAACAATGGGAAGATTAAAAGAGACTGGAGGGTAAGATGTACTTACTGAAGCTGGGACAGATTGTGGTATAGTGGAAGAAAAAGTGGTGGGGGTACTTGGTAGAGGATTTATTGGAGAAGAATGAACAGATGTGGAAGGGATGGGAGTAGAAATGAGTAAGAATTCTGAATCTGGTATTACAGGGGTAGGGGAAACAAAATAGGAAACTCAGTAGAATTGAACTAAAAGGGAAACACATCTTCAACAAACTTAACATTTCTGCTGACAAAAAAAATTTTAGATTCCAGACAAAACAATACATAATCTTTTTGGGAAGAAGAGAAAAATTGAAGGAAGTGATTTGGAAGAAAACTTATCAAAATAATAGGGTTTTACCACAAAACATAGGCACCCAAAAACACGAAAGTGGGAAAAATCTAGAGGTTTTTTATAGAGCAATTCAAATAGTGTTTGCCAAGCTAAAACAAAGGAAGGGAGCCTATTTATGATGTAATTGGCAGATAAAATACAGTCACCCCTGAATTTAATTGGAACATTTGATTGAAAACGTAAAGCATGAGCAATTTCTAATAGATGTTTATGCTTACGCTCAACAATGCCATTTTGCTGAGGTGTATCAACACATAAACTTTGATGGAGAATCCCTAAGGACTCAAAGAAAGAAGAACAGGAGGAGTTAAAAAACTCAGAACCATTACCACTTCTGACAGTTTGAATTACAATAGAAAATTGAGTTTTGACCATCATAAAGAACTGTTTAAGAGCTAAAACATCATATTTAAGCTTCAGTAAGTACACCCAGGTCATTCTAGTGTGATCATCCACAATGGTTAAGAAAAAACGATGTCCACTACGGGTGGACACCCTATAAGGCCCCTAAACATCAAGATGTATCAAACTAAATGGAGTCTCTGCCCTAGAAATACTTATTGGAAAAGACAATTTAGATTGCTTAGCCATGGGACATAAAGAACAAGTAAAATCTTTATTAATGGTCAAATTATCAAAGAAAGACAAATGATGTAACTTGTTCATAGGCACATACCCTAATCTAGCATGCTATAAGGGAATCTTATTTGCAATAGAGGTCATACAAGAAACAAAATCAGGTAAAATACAACCATTTTGTGACAAAGGGAATTGAGGTAAAGAAACTAAGTTAGACAATGATGGAAGAGAACTAGGTGACCTAACCAGGGCAGAAGAAGACTCAAACAAGTAGAGTCTATTCAGGTGTTTACCAATTCCCTTCATCCTACCATTGGAGAGATCCTACAGGAGGTAGAAATCAGGGTAAAAAATTACTGCACAATGCAAATCTTGAGCCAATTTAGAAACAGAAACAAGATTACAGTTAAAGGTGGGTACACAAAGAACATTGGTGAGGGTAATATTAGGAGATAAAGGAAAAGAACCAGAATGAGTGATAGGAAAGTGTTTACCATTGGGAAGCTGAACAAAGCGAGAATTAGGAGGGTAAGTAATAGGTAAATTCAGACTTTTAAAATCAAAACATATATGATTAGTTGCACCAGTGTCCAAAATCCAGGAAAATTTACTATGAACTGAAAAAAGAATAAAAGGTATACCTGCACCATTCACAGTAGGTGCAACAATATCTTGATTCTTATTCAGCAACTCCAGGATCTGGGAATATTGTTGATGAGTGAAGATAGGGGCACTCTGAGGATTAAGTATAGTTTGAGGACTAAGTAGAGACTTAATAGAGGAAACAGCAAGAGCAGCTTGAGCAGCCTTCTTACAGTTGAACTTAAAGTCAAATGAGAATCCAATCAATCGGTAACATGATTCCTTCTTATCCCCCTTCAACTTACAAAAATCACATGTACTAGTGAACTTCTTACGGTTTTCAAATGCTGTAGAAGACAAAGCCACAAGATCTGGAGCATGAGATAGAATAGAGGAAAAACTCTATTGAGCTTCTTCTTAGACAATCATGGAATATGCCCGATTCACTGAAGGTAAAGGCTGCATCAAGAGGATTTGGCTTCGAACTGCAGCATAGGTCTCATTGAGACCCATCAAGAACTGGAATAACCATTGCTGATGAATATGACTCAAATTTTGCTGGGCGACCTCGCATTCACAAGCGAAAAAAGAGATGAGAGCAGTGTATTCATCCCAAAGCAACTTTAATTGCGTGAAATAAGAAGAAACAGTAGCATCACCTTCAGTAAGATGCGCAATGGATCGATGGAGAAAGAAAATATGGGAACTGTCCACCTTGCTAAATTGATCCTTGAGATCCTTCCAAACCGTAGCAGAATCAGAAGCAAATATAAGCCTTGCAAACAAATCCAGACTCACTGTGTTGAGAATCCAAGAAAGCACGAAAGCATTACATCGATCCCATTGAGCACAAAGAGATTCAGGATAAACTGAATGGAGGCAACCACCATCGACGAACCCTAGCTTGTTCTTCGCGAGCAAAGCAATTCAAAGCGAACGACTCCAGATGGTATAGTTCTCAACACCGGTCAAACGATGAGAAACAATGATCGTTCTCGGTGTATCTGATGGATGAAGGAACAAAAGATGGTGAAAATCAATATCTTCCATGAAAATGATGATTTCCTCCCTGGACGAAGCACAAACAAAGAAAATGGTTACCAGCCTAAGAAGAGAGAAAAAAAGTGGCCCAAATAGCCCAGAGCTAAAAAAATGGCTCATATGAGACCATGTCAAAAGGTGTAAAGAATGTATTTGTATTCTCATAAATCATAAGGTTACAACTATTAAATATTTATACAACTCAGGCTCAACTAATTCATAACAGAAAAACTAACTATTTTAACTGCTTCAACAGCCTATAACTCTTTCTACAAAGCTCTCTCTAAAATTCTCTCAATTTATTTTTTTGGTTTAGCCTTGTTATTAGCTATATTTTCATTTCTTCAACTTATCAATCACCACATGTCGTTACGTTCAATGTTACTGGATTTGCTCCAACCTTTCTCTCGCATTCTTTTAATACATCACGCTCACATGTTTACCATAAAAAAGAAAGTCTATAGTAACAAATTTAAGTAAAATATAAAATCAAGTCCAAAGTAATTCATTATCTAATCAAAAGTAATTCATTGTGATAGCTGGAGCATTTTGAATCGGAATATACGATTCAATTAAAAAGATTTTTACCCAGTAATGTTAGAGGTAGAGTGAAAGAATAGGAAGGGGTGAAGGACAAATATTGTAGTTTTGCAAGAATCTTTTTTGTATTTGGTTGAATCAGTCAATTGGTTACCATCTTTGTATGAATTTGTTTAAATTTACTTGAATTTGGGTGAAAAGTTTTAATTGTATAAGTAAAATTGAAATTTTGTTATATATCTTTTAAGTTAAATTTAAAAAAAAAATTTTAAAAAAAAGAACAAATAACATGCCAAGTAATTATTTTGATCCTCGATATACAAAATAATTACTCTGAAATAAATTATTAGCATATCAAAAATTATATAACTTAAACATGAAAAATAACATAAAAACCTTAAATTAATATCATAATAGCTTGTGAAATAGCCACTGATATTGTGGCAAATAGCTTTTATTGCTTAAGTATGTGTTAACATCCATTTTTAACATGTTATGTAAAAGGTTTTACGTAAAATGTTTTCTGTATTTTTTTGTGTTTGTTTAACAGAAAATAGTTTGGTCAACGGAAAATAATTTATAGGTCAACGTAAAATAAACCCTTTTTTCCTGTAAAATGACCTACCATTTTCAAAAATTTAAGTAATTTTTCGAAAAAAAAGCTCATCTATAGATAATTTTATTTTTTTTATAAAAATTAATTTAAATCAAGCTTAATATTATTATATTGATAATAAATTTTATTTTTATTTTTAAAAATATTTAAAATGTTATTTTTTCAATATTATTAAACATACATATTTAATTATTTATATTTAGTCTTATAATAAATTATTAATATAATAAATATAATTTATTATTTTAATAATTGATTTAATATTTTAATTTTATTTTAATAATAAATTTTAAAAATAATAATTTTAAATAATATTATTCACATATTATTGAAAATATTCAATATTAGTATTTTGATAATAAATATTTATGACAATTATAAATATATTAATAATAAATATTTTGTAGTATAAAGGTTAAAATATGTCATAAGCCTATGTACACTTCACAAATTTATAATTTAGTCTTTGTACTTTCATTTTTAAGAATTTAGTCCCTTTACTTTTCAAGTTTGAAAATCAAGTTCAATTGTTGACATCGTTAAATTTTTTTTTGTCAATTTTGTTGATGTCACATTTTTAAATAAAAAATGCTCACTTAGTAGTTATGTAATTAAAAAATAACGTTGTAATGAATCTGAATTCAACATAATATTTTTAATATATGCAAAAACAATATAAAATATAAAATTATAGATAAAAGTAAATTCAATTAAACAATGAAAAAATAAGAAAATGTCAAATGTATGTTTGTTTAATTGAAAACAACTTTTATGAAATATTTTTAAGAAATCTACCAAATAACAAAAAATATTTTATACAGATTCATCCAAACACCAGAAAATATTAACTTTTCCAAAAAAGTAAATTATTTTTCAGAAATTATTTTTCGAAAATTATTTTCTGTGAAACAAACAGAGCTTAAGTTCACGCTTCCCTCATCTCTCGATAAAAACAACATCATAATAATATTTTTTTAATAAACTATCATGATTATTTAATTAATTAACTCTAAATATGACAAAAATAACATGCTAAATTTTGATTACTCCATTACTTTATTGTCTTCATAATACTTAATTCAATTTCCACATTAATTTACGGGATAACTTTTATACGAGTACATATATCTCTACGTTCAAGAAAATTCTAAAAACAGTTTTCCATGAGGTAAAAGTAACTTAGCCGTTGAATAAAAAAGAAAATGATTATAAAGGCTAAAGAAGCCAGATTACCAAGTTCCAAGTTAAAAATTACTTAATATAAGATTAGATAAATTATCTCGTTAATCACTCTATATAGGGGTTATTCCTATTTTAATCATCCCCAATTTTTTTTTCTTTTTTTTTTTGTTAATTTTGTCACTATTGTTAAAGAGATCGATCAAATTGATCACTCTACCATTAAATGTTAACAGAATGTTGACGTCGCTTTAGACAATATGTTTCTAGATTTATTATTGAATAAATCATTCACTGAATAAAACTCTATAGAATAAGATTATTATCCAATCTACGTTAACAAATCTCGTGCCTATTTCTCTTTTAACTTTATTCTCTTTAATTGTCTTTATAAAACTGTCTTGTCCCAAAATTGTGTTGGAACATCAATTGGGACGTTGTGTTTGGACAGGGATCAAACAACGATATTTTCAAGGATTTCAAAGAAATTGAGTAATTTGTACACCATAATCGTGGAATAATTACTTAATACATAAAACATTACTTATAACATGAAATTTTTTTTAAGAAATTAACTACTTTGTAAACCATGTAAAAATTACTTAATACATAAAATGTTACTTAAAACATGAAGTGGTTTTTAAGAAATTCGTAAATCAAGGAAGAATTACTTAATAAAATATGAAAGGTTACAAATTAAGTAATTTGTAAAACTTGAAAGGATTATGTAGAATCAAGGGGGTGTACCTTGCTTGGCAAACCGAAATTGTGACTAAAATGGTACTTGAAATTATGCCATAGTTTCAACCACGAAATCTAAAGTGCAAAAATGTAAAGATGAACACTACGATTGTTTACGCAGTTCGACCTCAACTTACATTTGCGAGGCATTGCTTAGAGGAATGATCCACTATCTTTCTCATAGTACAAGCAATGATTTATTTCCTAACACTAGTCTAACACTCACCAACTTAGCAACATCACTGTTGTACAAAGACTATATCACTCTCCCACTAAGCTTCCCCTTTGAAAGCTTAGCTTTGCAGCTCCAAAGACTCTCTTAATTGCTTACAGAAATAATGCACACAAAATTTTGTGCTCTATCAAAATGTCAATCTCTTGGTTACTCTCTAACCTAGGCAAAACTTAAGTTTATATACTACTTAAGTTTTACTTATATAAGAGTTATAATCTAATCACTTTTCTATAAAGTAAAGCTAAAAATCAACTTAAGATAATACTACCATAAAAGTTTCAATGTAATTCAATGTCTTCAACTATAGAAAGTGAATTTACTTGTTCCGCAAGTAATTTGACTTAATCCACAAGAAACCAATCTTTAAGTCTTCAATTTCAACTCAATTGATTTTCGTGTTTTAGGCTCTACTCATTCAATATCATCAAAAATAAATATCCCAATACTTTTATTCTAAAATCTATCAACTCTTCAAAAGGGTAAGTATAACAATGAAATAGTGTTTGAAGTTGTGACCACTGTTTCAGCTACAAAAACAACTACAGAATGAACATTGCCTTCAAATATGCCAATAGATTAGTTAATATATGAAAAATTTTCTAAAAAAATAAATAATTCGTACATCACAAAACAATTAATAGTTATATAAAATATGAAATGGTTTCTAAAAAAAATTAAATAATTCATAAATGATGGAAGAATCACTTAATACATGAAATTTTATTTCAAACATGACATGGTTTCTAAGAAATTAACTAATTTTTTAATCATGGATAATTACTTAAAAGCATACTTAAACTATGAAAATGTTTCTAAAGAATTAAATAATTCATAAAACTTGAAAGAATTACTAAATATACATGAAATTATTTTAAGAAATTCAGTATTTTGTAAATATTGGAATAATTACTTAATACATGCTTTCTAAAAAAATTTAAGTTCATGATATTAACCTAATATGTAAAAGGATTTATAAAAAAAATTAAATAACTTGTATATATAAAATAGTTACTTACAATGTGAAACCAAAATTAAGAAATTAAGTAATTTGTAAAAAAAACACAAAATTACTTAATATATTAAAGGGTTACTTAAAATATGAAACGGTTAAGTAATTCGTTTAAAATGAAAGATTTACTTAAAACATCAAAACATTTCTAATACATTAACTAATTTAACATTTAATTAATGGATTCTAAACCAATCCAGTGTGTTTTTTTCTTTTTAAAATGTAGATGTGGGGAGGGGCAAGGCAAGACTGGGTGAATTTTTTTTTCTTTTAGATGATGGATATGAAACGATAATGGTAATTGCTTATCTCATTTCAGTATCTAAAATTATTATTGTATATATAAACTATTAAAATGGTAAACATATGTTAACGTAATATAAAAATATTATATATTTTATGTTTAAATTTTTTTTGAAGAATTATATTTAAATATTTACTTGACATTAAAAAAATTTAAAATATTAAAGATAAATAGTAAATTTTAAATTGAAGTGGAGCAGAAAGGGATGCAAATGTATGTACCTAACATCCATGAAGGTGATAATAATTTTTAAGATTATACATTCATAGTGAAACGAGACAGATGATGGAATAAAACATACCACTTATGAAATGATGTTAAATTAAGCAATATTCATCACTATCCTATTCCATTACCATCCCTATATATAATTTATTATGTAGGGATACACCTAATATTAAGGAACTCACACTAGAACCCCTACTAGGACTGTACTTTTGGCAATGAAAAGTGAGAACTTCTTGTAAAAAAAAAAAAAAAACCTTGGTCGAATGATGTGCAAGTCATGACATGGTGATTGCAGGTATTGAAGGCACTGAAAAATTCATCGGCCTAATTGGTGGAATACTTAATGAACATGAACAGAGTGAAATAATTCCTCCAAACTTAAATTTTAATTTGATGTTTAAAAGTATTTAAATGAAAATATTAATGAAGTTAAGTAAGAAAATTTTATCTTTTATGATATGAGTTAGACTCCAACTTTTAAAGCTCTAGCTTAACTTCGCCTATTGTTAATTTGAGATATATTATATTATATTATTTTAATATATTATATAATTTATATCACATAAAAATTAAATTTATAATGATATATAATTTTATAATGTAAATATTAAAAAAATTATGTTCATTATTTATATTTAAAATTTTAATAAAAGAAGAATATATAAAGATGTTAAATATTAAATGAAAATAGGGTAAATTAACTTTTTTAATTTTTGAAAAAAAAGTAGGTGGGTCTAAAATAATTTTAGATTAATCATTTAAAAAATATGAATAAATTTTGACAAAATTTAAAACTCATATTTCGAGCTAGATGAGCTTAACTAAGTGTTGATATAATGCGACAAGGAAGAGGTATGGAAGAAGATGCTGTGGTTATTATGAAAGCCGATTCACCTAGTCGAGGCAGAGAGCCAGAGGTTACAAATAGTAAGGGAGAAGAAAGTATGAAAACTAAGTGCAAGAGTCACGAGCCAAGATGCAAAGCATGTGACTATTACACAAAATGCATCCCATGGAGGTTTATCGTTTAGATGGGGATCATTTGACTCACAAGAATTGGCCTGATTCAAAGAACTGATGGAGAAGCATGTCTATTTGAAGCCTGGGTGGCTCAATGAAGTAGATATGGAAAGTTACACTACCTTAGTAAATAGGGAAACTAATCTTAGAAGATTGAGAAGTATCATATCTGATAAGATTATATTTGATTTAATTATGTAAATATTGTAAATCCCTTAACTGTAGGGATAGGCTCCATCTCATTTGTTGATATAAATTTAGCTAGACCGTTGGATTTGAGGGAGCTCAACTATAAATAAAAAGCCTCTCCCTCAGTTGTAAATCACCCATTATTTTGTATTCTTTGAGAGTAAATACTAAATTGAGAGCATTTACTCAAACATCTCTCGTGCATTTTTTTTTGTGGTTTTTCTGTTCTTTTGAGCACTCTTTTGGCTTGTGTTGCTTCCGCTATATAAATTGGTGTCTTGGAAGAATTCTGTGAAAATCCTCACTTTGTTGGAGTTAAACTAACTTAGGTGCATTTGAAACGATAGAATCACCTAAGGCCACACGGATTACGAGATGAAAGGTCTAGCCTCGTGATAGTTGGTATCTGAGCTAGAGTTGCGAAGACACTGTAGAGACGTCGAAAAAAAGTTACCGATTAGAGTGTGCCAAGTGAGACTCGCAGATAGGCTAGAAAACCAATCTTATTTAAGGATATGTTGTTGGCTTTAGAGGAACAAGTGGTCAATCTCGAGAAGTCAATGAGGGATGTGAGTGAGACACTTAAGGTAGTTGTGGGACGCACCGATGGGTTTGATTCAATGGATGATCAACTCAAAGAGTTTGTGTTGGAGTCTCACAAGACCAATATGGAAAAGGTACATGAGGTACTCAATTCCACGAAGAATACGTTGATAGAGAGGAACGCTACTCTCGAGGCCATGGTGATGGCTTTGAAGGAAGAAACAATAGCCACGAAAAAAGCTTTGAGCACAAGAATAGAAGAGCTCGAGGGAGAGCTTGCCTTGTGTCGAGCAGCCATGGGTAATGGAGTGTTGAGTGCAACACTCAATTGCGAGGTAGACGTTCTGAAGTTGAAACAGTTTGGGAGGACAAAATTTGTATGCGATGTGGATAACTTTTTGTGGAGGATGGAACAATACTTCTGTGTCAAAGGCATCATGGACGATACTATTAAGGTAAATATTGCTACCATGATTCTTAAAATTTTGTGCTTTTATGGTGGCGGAGCAGGTCCACAAATAAAAGGCATAGTGAGATTGGGGCTTGGGAAGAGTTCCAACATGAGTTGAAATGATAGTTTTACCCATAGTAGGCCGAGGATGAAGCTCAGAAAAAGTTGCAACAACTTATAGAACGAGGCACGGTTAGGGAGTATGTGCAAGAGGTTAGTGAACTATGCTTTAGATTTCTTATTTGAGCGAGAATGAGGCATTTTTCTCCTTTATAGATGGGTTGAAGTCACTGGAAAATCAAAAGTTACAATGCCGAGGAGTCTAAGAACTTATCAAAGCCATGATAGTAGCGGAGTCCTTAGTTGAACTTGTTCTAATGAAAGATAGGTTCGAGTCTTCCAAGCCCAATGAAAGGACAATGGTGGGGAAGAACATGAGTAAGATGAAGAGGGACATAGCGATAATGGCAACAATAGTAGTAGCAACGGTGGTAATGGGAAGCCACAAAATAGGAAGCGTAAACCCAACAACATAAAGGAAAAGGGGATCAAGTTAATATGCTACCTCAACGGATCGTATATGATTAAGAGTTGCCCAAAGATATCTTTGTTTTTGGATATCAAAGGGAATGATAAGCCAGAGGAAGCACCCATGAAGCTTGGTGCGATCATGAGTAGAGACGATGCTAAGAGGACTAATGAGAGTGAGAAGAAACTAGTAAAGTGCTTCTTTTTTAGTGGTCCATATAGGATGCGAAATTTTCTAGAGCGAGTTAAACCATCCACGGCTAGTAAAGGGGAGAAAGCGGAGCCTAATGAGAGGAATGCATTGAAGCTTAATTCAATGGTACTCACTCTTGCAAAGAGGAATATCAGTGAGGTAGGGTTGATGTTTGTGAACATCAACATTGCAGGCCAGAAGAGGAGTGCTCTTGTTGATATGAGAGCATCAAACTTATTCATATCGAAAAAAGCTGCGAGGAAACTTAGTCTCTCGATTAGGAAATCGAATAAGAAGATCAAGACGGTAAATTTTGAGGGGGCCCCAACTGTGGGAGTAGCTCGAGGCGTGGAGCTACAAATTGGTGAATGGAAGAGCAAGGAAGATTTTGAGGTAATCTAGTTAGATGATTACGTTTTTGTGCTTGGTTTAAACTTTCTTGACAGGATTAAGACGGTTTTTTTTCCTTTGGCCAATCAAATTCATATCGTTGATGGTTTGTTATCATGAATTGTTATGCGAGTGACTCAAGATATGAAAGTTAGGGTCAATGTGTTGTCGGCAATCCAACTAGTCGAGGATGTTTCATATGGGAGGGACATTGACACAAGTTGTGCATCAGACTTCAAGGGAAAAGTAACGATACAAACTAGACAATTGAGGTGAGTAAATACCGTGACTAACGTACATTTCAAACATTTTGGTAGTGTTTTGTATTATGACTTGTTGGCTTGGTGAGAATATAGGGGCCCTTTCATAGTTCTGAAGTAGGGAAGTCGAGGGGCGTACAGACCGAAGTTGTTGGGAAAACTCAAAGTCAACCCAATATTCAACGTGAGTATATAGAAGCCTAGTTGTGTGGATCAAGCGGATCTTGATCAAAGCAAGTCAGAATTGGGGCAAGTGAGAACGATGGCTTCTTGCCAACGAGATGTACCAACGAGTGAAATGAAGCAAGCTAAGAGGCGACGAAAGTTGAGGAAAAATTTTCGAAGGGTGGGACAACCCGATAATGAGACTAGTTAGGAAAAAGCTAAGGCATCGAGAAAGTTTCGAGCCGAATCAAAGTCAGTGTCATTCCGTGTAACAGCCTATTTTTAAGGTTAATTGGAACAGTGGCTTCGAGGCCACCAAATCCGACGAGTAGGTTTGTAAATATTATATTTAATATTTACGAGTTAATTGTGATTTTAAAAATATTTTTGATATTGTGATTTTTGTTTTATAAGCGATTTATTAAGTTCAAGTGGTATGACCCTAAGGTCAAGTGGGTTTAGAAAATGAGGTATCGGGACCTTGTTTCTATAAACTGAGTCGTAAATATTTTTATAAATATTTACGGAGTGGCAATAAGATGGTATTAAAGTTTCGTTGAAAAATTTTATCATTTCGATAGTTAATTAAGCAAAAAGGACTAAATTGCATAAAGTGCAAAAGTTGTGTTCTATAAGCTAAAAGTATTAAATAGCTATAGAACTTTAAAGTGGAAGTCCTTATTTGGTAATTAGCCCATTAAAGAGATAGTGGGATATGATGGCTTGGCATTTGGTGTAATAAATAAAGTGTATAAAGGTTAATATTGTAAATTGGTTAAAAATAATAATAAAATGAATAAAATAAAAGAATCAAGGTGTCAACTTTTATATTCTTTTTTTACCAGCCGAATATGAAGGCTTGAGAAGCCATGGGAGAAGCTTCCAACTTTCGGCTAATGCATGGTAGGCATTTCTAGTCCCGTTTTTAATTATTTTTATATTTTCGGGATCGTTGTTGCTTAATCTATCTAATGAGGGGGCTATTTTGCAAAACCATTGAATAGTTTGATATTTTCCATTGATGAGTACAATAGGGCTTTGAAGTTTAATGGAAGAATATGAGTCCTTGTTGATAGTTAAACACTTTTTGTTAAGTGAATTTTTGTGAAATTGACAATTAAGGGCTAAATTGATAAATGTGAAAACTTTGTCGTTAAAATGTGAAATAAATGAAATGTGTGGGTTGCTAGAGACACTAGTGATATTCAGCTATAGTAGAATTTTACTCAATTTCATGAATTTGCATTTTTATGATATAGGGACTAAATGTAAAGAAGTTGAAATATTAGGGGCAAAACTATAATTTTGCCATAAAGTGAATTATGGACTGTTTTGATACGATGAACATTCGGCTAAGCTTAATTATGGTTAAAAATAGTTAATTTGCATGTTTTGAGCTCAGGGACTAAAATGAATAAAAGTAAAACTTTAGGAGCAATTTTATAAAAATGAAAAAAATAACCAAATTGTATGAAATGAAGTGTTTTACTGTATAAATTAATATACTGAATGAAATTATTAATTTAGATCAAGATCGGGTGGAAAATCGAGGAAAATAAGAAAATTACCAAAATGTCCTTGAACTTTGGTATCTCTACAATTTAGCCAGGTAAGTTCGTATGCAATAAGCATTGTTAAATTTATGCTTATAATTCTTTAATATCGTATAAATTGCATATACATAAATATTTTAATATCTAACGACATATCGACTAAATGTGGCACTTAGTGTGCAGGGCAATCAAATATGACAATCAGTGTACGAAATATTGAGAATGACACTTAGTGTGCGAAATATCGAATGATTCAAAGGGCAATTATAAATTGTGATTGAATGATTAAATCGAGCAAAGTGAACAGGTATACATGCTATATTATATGAATTGTTTATGAGACGACTTCATAATGGTGATATTCGAGCTTTGAGCCTAGCAAGCCTTGTGCTGGTGAATTAAATCGAGCTTATGCCTAGCAGGCTTATTGCCGGTGTATAAAATCAGACTTTGAGTCTAGCAGGCCTTGTGCCGGTGTGAGATACAGGCTTAAGCCTAGCAGGCTTTATGCCGGTGAATTATTATAAGTTTATGCCTAAAAGATTTATTGCTGATATGGTAGTTGAATACGTTAAACGAGTTAAAACGATCAGGTATGTGATAATTGATTACCTATTTGAAAATAAGGTAAGTATATGTGCAAAGAATGTATTGTGATGTATGTGGAAATGAAATATGATTATGTGCCAATGAAACATAAATGAATGAATAAGATGTGATTTGTAAAGTTGCATATGTGAAATTTGTCAGATGCTATATGAATGAAAAGTGAATTTGATTATAAATGATCATACGAGATTCATATGAGAAAGATGTATAATTAAATGTGTTATTTCCCATAATGTGTTCATTTGGCTATATGAAAGTGTGAAAAGGTTGATCTATGAAAATTTAATTGAATAAGTTTGTGAAAGTTAAAGTTGGTTAAATGAGTAAGTATAATATTGAATGATGATAATTTGATATGAGAACATGTTATGAAATTTAGAAAGGTTGTGTGAGATAGCATATTATGTTTACGGCATTGTAATGAAAGTATTTGTTATGTTAAGCTTATTAAGATACGAGCTTACTAAGCTTAAAAGCTTACTCTGTGTTTTCTTTTTCTTATGTTTATAGATTTTTGGAGATTTGCTCAGGTTGGAAGTCGATGGAGACGACATCACACTATCCTGTTATCATTTCAGTAAATAATATTTTGAGACTCGGTTATGTGGCATGTATAGGCTAGTCTTGGAGTTAATTATTTTGAATGAGTATGTATTTAAAGCCATGCGAAAATGACTTGCTTATTATGCTTAAGTTTAGTTTTACATGTTCTTAATTAAAATGTTTAATGAGTTTGGTTTTGGCAGTCGTTTTAATAGTTAGCTCATTTTGGAAATATGAAATATGGTATAATTAGAGTGGTGGATGATGGTATATTAACTTAACAGGTTCGGTTACTAAGTGGTAAGTAATGAATATGTTTTATGATTGTTTTGGTTGATTGTATTGGTATGGGTTCAAATGGTTAATGATGGTAATGATTAAGTATGTTTTGGGTTAGTTAATAGGATAAAAATATGAAGTTTAGACATATTAATATAGATATGAATTAGATACACGCTGGAGTGTTATTTGTGTTCAAGTGTTAAGTATGGCTTTTATTTTTAGGATGAATTGTGCACTTGTATATATATGCATCATTAGTATGTTCGGCCATGTTATAATGTATTTAAATTTCATATGTGATTGCATAATAATTCATGTAATATGATTCAATTGGTTTTAGTATGAACTTGAGCAGAAGTTATCAAATGATATGTTTGATATACAATTAATGAGATAGAAATTGACATATATTCGAAGTATGAAGTGTAATGGTATATAATGGAATATGATTTTAATTATGAAAATGGCATTAATATGATGGATATAAGGAACTGAATATTGGAAGTATTAAATATGTGAACATGTCTTTGATATATACAAGTTTGGTTCGAATTTAGTAATTATGGAACATAATCAGTTGGGTTTTGATATATGTTCGTACTGAATTAGTTGGAATTTTTGAAATGTGCTTATTTGCGATATATGTTCAGTAAGGTTTGATTATTTCTGATTTGGAATTATGACCCATGTATTCGAATTTATAATAAGTGAATTGTGGATATTTGAAATTGATAAGTGTTAAATGTTTATTAATTCTTGGTGTATGAAAGGTGAGGAATGAGTGTGTTGAACTGTGTTTTATACAGTAATGTCTCATAACCCTAATCCGGTAACTGATACGGGTTAGGGGTGTTACATTCCAAGAGTGCAACGAGGGCGCTGCGAGAATGGGTAGGGGAGAATGTCATGGGCCAAGGTGCAAAGCCTATGACCATTACACAAATGTATCCCATGGAGGTCTATTGGTTAGATGGGGATCATTTAACTCATAGAACTTGTCCGATTTAAAGAACTGATGGATAAGCTTGTCTGTTTGAAGGCCAAGTGGCTCAAAAAAGCAAATATGGAAAGGTAAGCTACCTTGGTAAATAGGAAACTAATTTTAGAAGATTAAGGGGAATCATATATGATAAAATTAAATTTGATTTGATTATGTAAATCTTGTAAATCCCTTAATTGTAAGCATATGCTTCATCTCGTCTGTCGATGTAAATTTAGCTAGACCGTTGGATTTTGGGGAGCTCAACTATAAATAGAGAGTCTCCCCCTCAGTTGCAAATCACCCATTGTTTTGTATTCTTTGAAAGAAAATACTAAAATAAGAGCATTTACTCAAACACCTCTCGTGTATTGTTTTTTGTGGCTATTCTGTTCTTTTGAGCATTCTTTTGGCTTGTGTTGCTTCCGCTATATAAATTGGTACCTTGGAGGAATTTTGTGAGAATCTCACTTTGTTAGAGTTAAGCTAGCTTAGGCGTATTTAAAACAATAGAATCACTTAAGGCCGCACGAAGTATGAGACGAAAGGTCTAGCCCCAAGGAGTATGCTAGGCTTAGTATGCTTGGATAGTCAATCTTTTCTTCATTGTTCCCAGAGATATTTATAGGCGAGAATCTTGTGTAGAATGGTATCTAGCCATCATTGCGAAATGCGTGGAATGAATGTCTTCGGTGGGACGAGGATGTCTATGATGGAACAGACCTTGTCATTCATTCTGACTTGGCGATACGGAGCAGTTGAACCCACGTGAAGTTTGATGACCAATAATATTATGTTCTTAACAGAAGCCTAGGGTCTGGACCAACAGATGGTTCTTAATTTTTTGGATGGTTGGGACGAAAGGTAAAGCTTAAGGGTGACCATCCGATTGACCATTGGTGAGTTTGCTGCTCGAGCGACCTTCCAACTTATCATGTGTCCTTATTCAAATAAAGGGTATAAAACTAAGTATAAATTATGCCATCAAAAATAGAATAAAACAAGGGAAAAAGATACAATTAAAAGTAACTGTGAGAATAGTAAAGCATTGAAAAAGATACAATTAAGCTTTTACCTAGTAAAACAAGGTGGCCTTGATTTTTTGAGATTTTTTATGTTTGGTTCGTACAGAAATGTCAAAACATGTTGATTATTTTGTCATAAATAAAGTCAAAAGTACTACAGTATAGACCACTTCAACAAGACAAGAACAATGCAGTAGGAGGAAAGTTAAAAATTAAATGCGAGTCCAATTAAATTGATGGATAAATACTCTAATCAAAATAATTAAGAATATGATTTAATTAAATATTTAATAAAAAAATTGTATTCAATTTAATGATACTATTTTTAGATATAAAATTAATTAATTAAATGCTTCATCAATTAAAGAGTACAAAAGCAATTAGAATTTGTTTTTAAAATTTTTAAACTAATTGTGCTGACAATTCAGTGAACTAAACAACTTCGGATTCAAAGTTGAATTCCAAAATTTCCATCACTATCCGCACTACAATATTGACCAAAATAAACTGAGATAAAGCACAGGGCTTTTGAGGAAATAATTTATTTACTTAACTGATGATAAAGACATGATGCTTACTTCTAGCTTTGGCCAATAACCGGTCTCAATCATCAAAGCATGCTGAAATTACCAAAATGCATGATATTGAAAGATTAGAGAAAGCAAAGCTATGGGAACCAGGCTCGTGAACCCTTCACCCAACCTCCCATTCAACTCAACTCAGTCTCACCACCAAAATTAGAATATAGTTTATTCATGTTGGTAGCTGCAAGCAACTTATAAGCTCATGCTTTTATTAATTGGTGTGAATTTTTCTCTTATCCTCTCGGGTTTTCTTTATATTGCCAAATTGATTCAAATTATACGTACTAATTTGAAAAACACTTTCAAGATGGCAATTCCTTGATGGAAATGGTACGAACCAATTCATTTCTGGTAACAAAGCTTCTAAACTGTGAGTTACCACTGCGGAGAACCGCATTTCTATTATTGTTTCCAGTGAAGACAATTCATTTTGTATTTGATCAAACACTGGTATGGTGTACCCGCAAGTAGTAGTAATAAAACTTAATAGCAGGTAGCATGTTAGAGACGCTAAAAATATTTTGATATTGATGATGAATACTTTCTAGGCATTTCAAATTCCTTGCCACCACTTACAAATATATTGATCAACCTTACAAAATGTGCACTTCTTAACCCACCAAATACAGATACAATGGTTCTCCTTTGAATATATGAAAGTAAAAATCATGGCTGCCTTTTGGAACGGGGCAGCAGAGCCAGAAGTATCTTCTTCCTAGGGCCCTGCCAATCAAATCACCTTCATTAGTTACAACTCAGGATATTATGTAAACTAAAGGATTTCATTTTGCACCCACGTATGAGGGAACGGCAAACAGTTTCCAAACAATATATTCACATAAAAAGATGATGATTATGGGTTTGAATCTAGAAGACACCCTGATCACAGCCCATTTTACCGAATCCCCTATATTTATTGTTAGCAGACAGATTGTAAATCTTCTCATCTGTAACATGGTAAGCACCTGGATACTGCAGCCGTTTCAAAGTCAAAACAATCATTAGCAGGCTCCTCTGCAATAAATCAGGTAGTAGAACTACAAATTATCAGCAAGGAAGATCGCTGATTCATAGTGCTTTCTGAAAATGTTCAACTACAATCCATCCAATCAACTTCATAGGAAGCTTTATATTCTTGGGCAACCATGTTGCCAGAACAAAACTGAATGTCTTCAGTTAGAATGAATTTGGCCTAGGCAGCAGGTAAGCAAAATTCATGCAAAATATCTAGGCAATGTGTACTTGGGTGCTCGAATCGGTCAAAGCTCTGTGCCTATGCTAAAGATAACTTAAAATGTGTTTTGAAATTAATGAAGAACGTATAAGACATGCTAGAAATTTCAACATCAGAAACCTGTTTTCTATATTCGCATCAGTTATTAATTTCAGCACATCAATTAAGAATATAAAGAACAAAAAATTAACAATAAACAACATACAAATACATAAAAGAAGCTAAATTACCATAGGTATTCCTAGCTCTTTAAGGTCATTTTCGCCCATCTGCTTCAATGCAGTCATATCCACCTGAGTAAAATATCAAACCTAAAGATCAGCTGAGCTACAGATAAAAACAGAGCAATTCACCAATCAAAATGACATCTGTCCATGATATTTCAGAAACCTAAAACTATTACGTAAATCTTCAGATTTAGGAAGATAGAACAGCTGCAGCAACACCATAGAGGAAATTTCTCTATGTACAATCTGTTTGGAAACATCAATACTCATACGCCTTGAAGATACTTACAATTGTTTTATAAGACATTCACAAGTTTAACACCAATACCAAATTTGCAATCATTTAAAACACAATAACACCAGCCATGGTTGGCAGAATAACCATATCCGACATTTGTCAAGTAAAAGTAGATTTTGATATTTTATTCAAAGTAAAATCAATAAAAGTATGTCCCTGCATCTCTGCAGCACAAAATCCAAGCATCAATTGCCTACTATCAAGGTATAATAAAATACCGGTTTTTCATATCCTCTAACCCTTCCCATCATTTTGGGAAGAGGGTTGTCAATCTGGCATGGGGAGGGATTTGAGGGTACATGAATCATCCTTTATTTCTTTTAAATACAAAAGGAACTCATAAAGAAGGTTACATAATAAGATGTAAATCTTTCAGCTGATATTACATAATAAGATGTAAATCTTTCAGCTGATAAGCTTCATTCCTCATCCTAAACTTAAACTTGTAAGCTCCACGCTGAAAGTCTCTAGATCTAATCACTGGATTTCCAGTTTTGGGCCATAAAACATACAGATTAATCTTTGCTTCTATAAAATTCCATGTTCACTTTTATTTGGACAAGCATGTGAAGACATCTTTACATTAATAACCACCTCTGCCAGAATCAAGCTAGAAATATATGACCCGAAAGTGACATATTTAAGGATTAAAATTTATGCAAAATCCCGGATGCTACCAAATCTGCAATTAGGTGAAGATGAAAGAAACATCCTAGGATCTTGCATTTGCACTATGCTAATGACATACAGAAATTAGCAAAGAACAAGCAACAAATTACTATGAAGAAATAACATATCAAATGCAAAAGCATCTTTGTTCTTAGCTGATTAGTCTTCCAAAGCATCTCTGAACACCTTTTTTCTTTCAAAAAAAGGAAAACAATTTATCCTTACGCAGAGAATCTAAGGACCCAGATTACTTACTTCTTCTGCCTTGAAGGTAATTGTATACTTTCCAAGCCCCAATGAATGTAGCAAGCCTTCAACAGTTTGTTGTTCAGCACCCTATATGGCAGCCGGCCAAAAAACGAAGGTAAGAAATTCATCAAAACACTGCTCTTTAAAAACCAAGGTCCACGTATAACTATTTTAAAAGAAAAGTCCTCCGGAAAACACAATTTTATGCATGACCAGTAAAACAAACAACATTGAGCGCTTGATAAAACGGGGTTGGAAGTTTAGGAAAAATATTGTGAGAATCAAGGCAGTGAAGAAAGCAAAGGTAGTGGCATAGAGGAAGAAGAGAGGGGGCAGACATTATGATGCAGATTTGATGAGAAAAGAAAAAGAAATAAATAATGCTTCCATAGAGAAGATTCTTTGTTTGTATGAAAAGAAGAGGTAGTTAAAAGGGATAGAGTCGAGGGGTTTGAAAAGAACACGTAGCACCTACTACTGGAAATTTCATAAATGTAAGAACAATATCTTAGGCATCTTATATACGATCAGAAAGAAACCTCAACTGCTACTTGTTCATACCCAAAAGCAACCACATGGTCCACACCAATAGCTACCAACAGTTAGCAGAAATTTCTAAGAATGAGATCAAGAACATTCACGTCACCTAAAAATGCGATGGTACAGTTTCCAAAGGACAATTTGGAAAACAAACAGAAAGATAAGAGGGTTAAGAACTGCCACTTGCTCAGAACCAAGAGTGACCACACAAATAGTTACCAACAGTTGGCAGAAACTTCTAAGAATGAGATCAAGAACATGCATGTCACCTAAAAAAGGTAATGTTACAGTTTCCAAAAGACAATTTGGATAACAAACAGAAAGATGGAGGGTACGTCCCATAGCCAACTGAAAATGAAAGGATCCAGACACATTACCATATTCTTATCTTACCTCAAATAAAAATATTTTATGATGGGTCTTGAGCTTCCAAACATGGGGCTCTAAGAATAAGATTAAAACATTTTGACCATTTCAAAAATGCGAACATGATAAACTATCATACAAAGTACACCAGGAGTTACAGTAAAGAACAGACTGAACTTATGAGCATAAGCAGCAGATGTTCACAAGAGAATATAGTAAAAAAAATAGATGTAAAACTTGTTAGTTGCACAATTCACTGGTAGCATGAAATGTAGATGGCAAATAGCACATACAGAGTATGAATTTTTTTGTACAATGCTGCTTGGAGGAATTGGACTTGGAATTTGGGGGCCCGGTGGCATGGGCTTTGCTGAAGTGGTTGGCAATCTGGACTTTGTAACAAAAGATGTTGTACTCACCCCTGGAGCATCAATAACATCTTTTCCCATGTATGAAACTGGTCTGACATCATCATATGTCCTGTTTACCTGCCTTCTCTGAAACTCTTCAGCATTTCTTGGGGGAGATAAACCCCTAGAAGAACCCATTACTCTGTCTGGAGATCGTTGCCTTAAATGATCTAAAGTCCAAGGAGAATAAGAACTTCTTGAAGTGGTAACACGAGGCAAATCATCCACACTTCTTGTGGAAGGAATTCTGCCCAAGATGCTAGTTTCCCTAGACTCTAGCACTCGCTCCCTTGGTTCAGGTATTCGCTCCCTTGACTCAGATGTTTGATGTGTCTCGTAAGGCTGTCCCATTCTTGACAACTTTTCACGAAGGTCCATGTCCTTCCTGTTTTCATCACTCTGAGCCCGTCTAAACACATTCTTTTGCATGAGTTTAAACCGGAGGTCATCTTTACCAATGTGAACAGCTTTTTAAAAAAAATTTCCCAAAAGAAGTGACATTAATAATCTCACAAACAATTCATAAATCAGGAAAGCAAGATGTTGCAACACAGAGGCAAAAGTTCACTACCATTCAAGCCATTGCCATTCAAACTTGTAGTATAACCATCTCCTCTTTGTCTGTAGAAAAGGCAAACCAGCACAATAACTTTTTAACACAAGTAAGCTTCATTGATAAACTAATAGGGTTGAAAGTTCACAAACATAGAAAATAAATGCCAAAGTAGGGCAACGTATTACTTCTCACGGCCTATGTAGCAGCATCATTTATTTTTCTTAGAGAATCTTAGTCAAACACATATCCAACAGTCAAAATGGAAACAGGATGCAGTTCTGAACTCCGAATTATACAAATACTATTGAAGAAAAAAGGAATTAAATACATTCACGTGAATCACATCTAATAGTCACTCTCAAGTCCACCCATACAACAGAACACATTTTATCAGTTGAACAAACACCTAAAGTAAATATGCGAGCTGCATCTGATATGATAACAGCAGCATCATTATATTCCACAAGGATATACAGAACATTACTTAAATAGCCATTGCGCAAGCACCAACATAGCAAAGCAAGACTCAGAAATGCCGAGAAAACGACAGTAAAATTCTTTAAAACATACCGTTTGTTGTTTAGCTGACTTCCATGCAACGAAGAACTATCTGTGTTGCCTCCTAACCTGTCCCTTACAGATCGCTTACTTCCAGAAACAGGATGAGAATCAGAAAGATCAACACCGGATGCAGGGCCAGCCCTATTCACCACCTACGCCAACACAATCGATCAAGTTCAGACTCACAAACAATTATTTTTTGAAGAACAAGCTTAAGACTTTAATGAATAACAAGGAGAAACCTACTATGCTAAACTGAATCGTTCGAAGTCAGACTGGATACAATTTATGTTCAAAGGATAAAATCCTACTAATTTCAAGCTTATTTCTTAAATTTCAGCAGCAACCATACATACTTGAGCAACATCACCAAAAATAGCGAAAAAGAAAGAAAAAAACTATTAAAAGGAAAATAAAGTACAATAAAAATACCTGGCCGGTACGGCCGAGAGTAATAGTAACACGGCCCCGCGAAGCTTCTGCCATGAAAAAAAAAACCCTAGACAAGTTAAAAATCGACTAATCGGTTCTTTCGGTTATAACTTCTGACGGATCAACGAAACTGATGCTTATCATCGCCTTTTCAAAGAAAGGAAAGCGTAGAAAAACAGAAACCCTAAAACTCCTCAATGAGAGATTTTAAACATGGATTGTAAGGGATCTGTAAGTGGTCACCTTTAAAGGGTAAATTACACCATTAGTCATCTAACATGAGTAAGTATTTGTTTTGGTCATTTAACTAAAAAGTTACAATATGATGATAAAAGTTTTTGAAATTGTTTTTTTCACCCACTGTTAAGCGACACTTTTAGTTGTTATAATAATAATTTTAGAACTTTCTCTCAATAATAATAAATTTAGTCCTTAATTTTTATACTTTCTATTAATTTAACTTAATTATATATAAAATAATAAAAAAATTAAAATTCTTTTAAAATATCTAGAGAAATATAAAAATTAAAATTAAAATAAAACAAATAAAAATTTCCAAATAGATAAAGTGAAAAATGAGGGAAATTTTTTTTTAAACTTTTCAAATTTTCTCTCTATATTATTTATATAAAAATATTCAATACTCATTCTTCAAAAATTACACATGAAAAATTAAGCAAATTATTAATTCTCTATTTTTACCTCTTCTATTTAGATATGACTTTTCTTTTATAAGACAAGAAAAAAATAATTTTTTATTTTTAAATAATTAAGTATTATTATTTTATATATAATCAGGGTTTGATAATTGTAAACTAATAAAAAAATATCATTTAATAGTCGGATGACTAAAAAATAATTTTAAAAATTTTAATGATCAAATTATAATTTTTTAATAAAAATGATCAAAACGAAAATTTATCTATAGATTAGTGAGAAATAATGTAGCTTACTAATTAATTTATATAATTTATATATTGAGACATATTTAAATAAATAAAATTTATTACGTATGGTAGGGGAAGCAATTTAGAAATTACAAGAAAAAACCAACCATTAAGAAGGAGAAAAAGCATTGGCCAAAAAGAAATAAGGAAATATCTGACGATGGGAAGCGCAAGCACCAGCGCTGCTCTAATCTCCCATTTGCAGCTCAACAGATGCTGCTTCAAACTCGTTGAGTCAACCAGGACCCAGCTCGAGTTCAACTCTCTCAAATTCAGGCATTCAAGGAGAGGGAAGCTGGAATTCGCTGCTTCCCGGCGCGGGAAAGGTTTTAGAACAGCCGTTTGTTTCGCTGCCGTTGACGATGATGTCAAAGAGAATCGGCAACAAGTCTTCAGTGAAACCAGAAGCGCCTCTGCCACTGAAGATAGGCCTGGTATCAACCTAATTTTTTTTAATTTCCTAATTGCTCTTGGTGATTTAAAGCCTGGTTTCTTTGTTCCTTATTGTTTTTATTTCTTTAAAGCTGAATTGCTCCTCTCTTTTTCTGAAGTGAAATTTTAGCTTGGTTACTGTTTAAATAAAATTGAATGTTTGGGCTTAAGTTAGATATTTTACTATATATATATATGGAATTGGAATTTGCAAGAGGGATTGGGCATCATGTTATGGAGTGTAACTGCGTGTTCATTCATGAATTGGAGATTTTATTGGAAATATATGTTGGCGAGAAGGCTGGTGTTTTAGGGGAAGTTTCTTAAATAACTCATGCTTGGTTTGGCCACCATCAAATTGTTAAATAAGTCATACTTTTGGATGAATGTTAACTGCTGATGCTTATGGATTAGATTATTGATGTATAACATTTTAAAGATGCGGTTTGTTTCAGCATAGGGGCTATTAGTGGGAGAGGAAGAGTTAACTAATGTTATGTGCTTGGACATGAGTTTCGTCATGCTAGTAGGGATTATAAGCAACTTGGTTGCAATCATATGAGAATACTGCAGGAAATGAATTTCTTTCACACCCTTTTCTTAGGTGATGCCAATTATATAAGTTCTTTTTTTAATCTAGATAAAATCCTTCTGCCAAAGATGATACTAAATCCGTAGAACACCAACTCATTTTTTTATATTTGTAGCATAGAAGGTGGCATTAATAAGAGTGTAGTTTGGTGATTCTTTAGTAATTCTAAATGCCAGAGAGGATAAATGAATGATTATACCTTGGGAATTTATAATACTAAGCTTCATTTGTCCGTAAAAAATTTAGTTACAAAAACTATTTCTGGCACAGCTGTTTTTTACTTTCTTGTAGAATATGCTTTACTCACATAGAGCTTTTTGTTAAAGGCATCCAATTAATAACCAAACTGCAGTGAGGTGACAGATTGTAAGGCAATACAAGGCCACTATATATCTCAAATAACTGATCTGGGATACCAGAATTTAATACACTTTGGTCACATATAGGTCTAGTGGAACAGCTTAAAGCCGATGGGCCTGTGTGTGAATTTTGCAAGCAGGGAAGTAATAAACCAAGGTTTGGATTGGAAGCAAGAAATACTACCAGAAAGCTGGTTGATAATGGGTGGATTTACCCAACCAAGAATATATGGCTACTTGCTGTGAACTCCAAAGTTAATGATATAAGATATAAAAGAAATTTTGACTGTCTCGTTTGAACTAGTATCTTATTTTCAAGAGAAATATAGATGATAGATATTTTTGGAGTGATGACCCTGCCATATTTGCGTTTGTGGAAAAATAGCTTGTTTCTGTGTTTTCATAATCTGTTGTACCCATTCTGTCTCAGTTTCTACCTGATTAAAAGTTTTTGTGAAAACAAAGAATGGCTGTGCAAACACACACCAGAAGAAGAGGGGAGGAGGTGGGGACTTTAGTAGTTTTATTTTAGGACCAAAAATGTTAGCAAATTCTACCAAAACACTGTTTCCCCCTTCTTCTAGTGTGATACATGTTCTTGACATATTTAATTTCAAATTATTAGAAAGGCATTAGCTGCATCAGTTAGATTGTTTGGGAATTATATCGTTTTCTTTATCTAATTCTTGATGATAGTACTTCCAGGATCTGATTAGAAGTTCATGCTTTTAGGTAAAAAAACTGTTGACATCACTTCTTTGATTATGATATAGATGTGGCTAATATCTCACCGGAAGAAGCACCATTTGAGCAGAATAATGAAGGAAGTTCGCTTTATAATTTTCTTTATCCCGATAAAGATCTCCTCCCAGATGATAAAGAAATGACCATATTTGATCATCTCGAAGAGTTACGACAGAGGATATTTGTGTCTGTATTGGCTGTTGGAGCTGCTATATTGGGATGCTTTGCATTTTCAAAAGAACTGATAGTGTTTCTTGAAGCTCCTGTTAAAGCACAGGGTGTGCGATTTCTGCAACTAGCTCCTGGAGAGTTTTTCTTCACAACTTTAAAGGTTAGGTTGAATGGTTTATTTTGTTTTTACACTATGAATGCTAGTTATTGGTTGCAATGTTTATAGTAATATCTTAACATGTCTTGAGTACTAACTTCTCTCTCATGTTTATTTATTTTTGGAACTAATACAGCACCATAGGAGATACATTTGGAATGATGTGCTCTTATATTAAGGAAAGCTTTAAAAGTTTTGGATTAATTACTGTAGAGTGTTACATGTGGAAGAATGTGACATTGCAATTACAGTTTTGATCCTATCCTCCCTGATTAACTTTAACCTGCAGCTTGCTTGCTTTATTAATATTTTCGAACTTTGATTAGATAAACCAGTTGGCCATTACCTTGCGTGTAAAACTTACAAAAGACAAAATGGGGGAGGGGGGGGAAAGAGAAGGGACTGAGTTCAAAGAAAGAAATAAAGAAAAAGTCCGACTACTCATAACAATTGATTTAGTTCATGGCCTTCTGCAGGTGTCGGGATATTGTGGCCTTCTTTTAGGAAGCCCTGTAATTCTGTATGAGATCATAGCCTTTGTTCTTCCAGGCTTAACCAGAGCAGAGAGAAGGTTTCTGGGGCCTATTGTGTTGGGCTCCTCAGTTCTTTTCTATGCTGGTATTGCTTTCTCCTACTTGGTTCTGACTCCAGCAGCCTTAAATTTCTTTGTTACGTACGCGGAAGGGGTTGTGGAATCTTTGTGGTCCATTGATCAGTACTTTGAGTTTGTACTAGTGCTCATGTTCAGCACAGGCTTGTCTTTCCAGGTATTTCCTTCCTACTTGTATTGCGGGTAACACATGACCAGATATTATCCACCTTGCATATTTCCTTCCTACTACTCTTAGGGGAACCTACACTGATACTGTCTCATGGTGAGAGCAGAAGTTAACCTCGAAGCTAAGATGGTTGCATGTGATTTATCCTGCAGGTTCCCGTCATACAATTTCTTCTTGGACAACTTGGTCTTGTGTCGGGGGATCAGATGCTTTCCATTTGGAGGTATGTAGTGGTTGGTGCAGTTGTTGCAGCAGCTGTACTCACACCATCAACGGATCCTCTTACACAGATGCTTCTGGCAGCACCACTTTTGGGACTTTACTTAGGCGGTGCATGGGTTGTTAAGCTTACTGGACGGTGATAACTACACCATTCAAAACTTAAATTGGGATTGGTCTAGCAGCCAGTGCATGGCAAGCATGCTCGTTTTGTATATTGTTAAAAAATAGTCATAACGATGACTGCAAGATCAGCCAATAAATTCTTTGTATCGAATTTGTATCATTATATATTTTTTATTTTATCATTGATTGTAGTTTATATTTTCTCCACAAGTTTAGGATTGTGTGACATGTGGAGTTTGTAGCTAAGGAAAACAAGCAATGGTGTGGGTCAAGTATTAGTCTGTTTCAGAAACAAGCAACCCATCCTCACAAAAAATTAATATGTCCAGACTGCTTGCTCCAGGGGTTCCGAAGCTGCTGTCTTCGTTTATTGCTAGCCCAATGGTCATCACACTTGTGGAGGAATTCCCGCTACAATGGTCACAACCGAGACTGTGTAACATATAGAAATTAGTCAAAGAAAAAAGTCGGTTGATCTAACGGCGATATATGAGTCAGCACATCCAATGGCTGGAACTAAAAGCAGGTGTTAAAAAACATAGAGGCTCAGCTGAATGATTGAACCAAAGTGGGAAGAGGAGAATGTTTCAGAGTCAGTATACCTCAAACGTATTTAAATGAAGCTTTGCTTTGAATAAAAGAAGAGCAGATAGAGGTTGTAATCTAATCATCTGTAACTTCATATTATCCTATATTAAACAGCGAAGATCAAGGGATAAACAAGTAATTTATTCTTTTTTTTTATTTTTTATATTATATTTTTTTAAAAACTGGTTAAATAAAATTGATATTTTCTAAATATTAATCATGCGAAATAAAACTCTCTTTTTTTGAAACTAATAATAATTAAATAACATCTAAACATTTAAAAAAGCTCACCCACTTGTCCTAATTTTATTCCGATATTGACAATTAATTCTTACTTATTTTTCTTGATACTCGGGATTGTGTCTCCTCAAATATAAAATAATGTTCAAAACTAAAAAATGTCCACGATTCTTTTGATTGGAATTTATAAATTAATTAAATGATTAAGCCCATTTTTTTAAGGGAATAGATCAATTTTAGCCCTCTCCACCCCCCCCCCCCGCCCAAAAAAAAAAAAAAACTGTGATCTACCAATGTTTCTTTTAGCATTATAATATAATCAATCAATGGAACAAAACTCTGAGTTTCATTAATGAATCAGGGGAGGATATACTTAATAGTGATTGTAGTGTGTTTCTCAAGTTAATAAAAGTAATGATGGATTCCACACAAGTTTAAAAGGGTATCTATGGGATAACATAATATATATATATATATAAAATTTCAACAACTACATATAAAACTTTTAATTGAAATGATTCTCCAACATCAAATATTATTAAAAATATCATTTTATAACAAACATATTTATTTATATAGTGTCTTTAAAATAATCAACTTAAAAATTCAATTTTAATATACAAATCTCGAAATTTTATTTAAAAATAATTTATTTTTATCTGTGATATGATATAATTTAAATTATGTTGATATTGCATTCGCCATGTTAGCATGGTGCTACTATTATTAATCAAACTACTTGTTGAATCTGAATTAAATTTACTGGATCAATTCAAGCCTTATTTTAATTTATAATAAAATTAAATCTTTATTATTTAAAAATAGCATGGAAAATCCTAACCGTAATAAATAACATTTTCTAAATAGTAAATATTAATTATCTTGAAATTTAGCTTTTTTTTTTAATAAATTATCAATTACATTCACCTACTATTATCCTAATTTGCATCTTGAATTTTAGATGTCCACGAGGCGGATAAACTACTCCTTGAAAGGGTAGGGGGTGTTAGCAAATATCAAATTACTGAGGACCATATGAAATGAATTTCCCTACACTCAAACTATTGTTGATGTATATTGATCAAAGTAACCTTTCTTTATAATTTATATCAACGTTTGTTGACATCTAATTTGCCTCCTAAAATATCCACTATCAAGTTATTCCCTAAGGATTAAATTCAAAATTTTCACTTAACTACAAGGACTATATGTAGATTTTTACCTTTTTCACTTTACTGTATAATTCAACGCACGCCCCTGCAGATCCCAATCACATTTTCAAATTGCAACTTTTATGGAGATTTGCAGTTTTTTTATTTATATTGTAGTTAAAGCTGGGAAACTAACGTGGCACCAAATACATGTCCAAGAAAATCTGAGAAATGTGATCCAACTGTCACCTCCCTGTCAAACTATAATATTCCTCTCTCACCCTTCCCTTACTTAAACCTCCTTGCGCCATCTCCTTCCCCATTGTACATCATTTGTATCAACCATGGCAGCGGCTTCCCGAATTTCTTCCTTCCTTTCTCGTTCTCTCCTCTCTAAAGGTATTCTCTTTTATTCGAATTCATCACTTGTTTCAAATGGAAACAACTTCATATATCATTTACTGGATACTAGTATTTATCCATAGCTGTTGTTGTTGAAATTATGAAATGTTGATAACAGGGAGGATCTGTGGAGTGGGCAGATCAGTGGTTTGTAGCTACACCACCGCTGCTGCTTTAGAGAAACCATTCACTCCTTCTATCAACGTCGATTACACCAAGCTTTTAATTAATGGCAACTTTCTTGATTCTGCTTCAGGTCTGCTTTCCTTCTTTTACCCTTTTACATTCTTGTTTGTTTTTATCCCCTCGGTGAAATAAATCACTACTAGGATGAACTACTCTCTTTCTTTTTTTTCTTTTTTCTTTTTTCTTTTTTTTTTCTCTCTTAAAAATGGAGTAACTTTATGATTAAGATAAACAAATAGAATTATTACACGTGGCAAAAGTTCAATTAAAATGAATTTCCTTTCTCTCTCCTCTCCCCCGTTTATTCTTTCATCTTCTTCCTCCTCTCTCTCTCTCTCTCATTCAACTCTTCTTCTTCTCCAATTGAATGTTTTCCCTCAACATTCACGTGGCAGAATCAGCCCCCTGTTATGACCCTTGGTTCCCAAGATTTACAAGTTTTGCATCTCAATCAGTCTCATGGTTTGTTGACAATCAAACGAGTGGAGTTAAATAGTACTTGTCCTCAGCAGATTTTGATAACGAATCTTTTTAAGCATTTTGGAACCACTGAAAACATTACTCTGTCGTACGATTGCCAAAGGAGGGGAGGTCCGAATCATAGTTTCAGTTGCAGAAAGGGTGGAAAAGAAATTTTCCCTATGTACTTTAAGGAGGATGAAAAGAAATTTTGACTTAAACATTTTCATATTAATTCCTATTTTGTCAAAACCGTTATTGTTACACTTTCTTTTATAGTCAAAAAAATATTTAGTTTTCATTAAAATATAACAAATGGACTTATAAGAGGCTGTGGTTTGAGAAGTAAACACAAGTCTTAGAAGAATTTGATTTGAAAATTATACTTAAAAAGGTTTTTTAACCAAAACAATGATCTATTTAAGGTTAATAATTGTGCATGTATGTGCCGAGTAGGCATGTTATGATAGTTATTATTGAGGCAGTTGTTCACCAAATCTCCCAATCCAACAGGCAAAACTTTCCCAACATATGACCCCAGGACAGGAGATGTGATTGCTCATGTAGCTGAAGGTGATGCTGAAGATATAAATCGAGCAGTTTCTGCTGCTCGAAAAGCGTTTGATGAAGGACCCTGGCCAAAGATGACTGCTTATGTAACTTCATCCTTTTTACTTCCTTTGTCATATATATTAAAATATCTTCACCCCCCTTGAAATTTGGCTATTGTATTCCAGGAAAGATCAAGGGTATTATTCCGATTTGCTGATCTTATTGACCAACATACCGAAGAACTTGCAACACTTGAGACTTGGGATAACGGAAAGCCATACGAACAAGCTGCTAAGATTGAACTACCCATGATCTCACGTCTTATTCGGTACTATGCTGGTCGGTAAAACTACTGAAAATGCACTTAGCAATTTTCCATCTCAAGTATAATTTACTAGTATCTTGTCTGCTTTTTATGCAATGTTTGACACACTGTAGTCTATGGGTTATATAGGTTGGGCGGACAAGATTCATGGTCTTACAGTTCCAGCTGATAGTCCACACCTTGTGCAAACCATACATGAACCAATTGGTGTTGCTGGTCAAATTATTCCGTGGAATTTTCCTCTTCTAATGTTTGCTTGGAAGGTTGGACCTGCCTTGGCATGTGGTAATACTGTCGTTATTAAGACAGCTGAGCAGACACCATTGTCTGCTCTGTATGCTGCCAAGCTACTTCACGAGGTAGATTTTTTCCTATTCACCTTGAGGTTTTTAGTACCTCATAATTTTCTTTTAGGTTTCATCCATGGCACAACCTTGAGGTGTCTGCAAATGTTGTTATTATATAATTAAGGATGTAAACACAGTTTCTTTATAACGTGATTATTGAATTCTCAATCTCACTTGGAAACATTTTAACAGGCTGGGCTTCCACCAGGTGTTCTCAATGTGGTTTCAGGGTTTGGTCCAACTGCTGGTGCTGCTCTTGCTACTCATATGCAAGTCGACAAGGTACCTTACATCCTTAAAACAACTAATCACTCCTACACTAACTCTAGTCAGTCCCTGTTCTGCACGTAACTTTAAAGATCTTGGCAGACATAGCTTAGTCAAAATAAGAAAATTTAATTGAACTGGTGTGCTAAAATTTCTATATATTCTGTCAGATTCAGTTGAACGCAATACAAGTAGTCAACGAAATATATATTTCATTACATCACTCTTATAGTGAACCTAAGAGATCAATGGTAACCATTTACAGCTTGCTTTCACTGGATCAACCGAAACGGGAAAAATTGTCCTTGAGTTGGCTGCAAAAAGCAACCTTAAGCCCGTAACATTGGAGCTCGGAGGAAAATCGCCTTTTATTGTATGCAAGGATGCTGATGTCGACAAGGCGGTTGAGCTTGCCCACTTTGCGTTGTTCTTCAATCAGGTAATGTCCGAGAAAATGTGCCAAAGTCAGTTTCAAAATTGGGTTCCTTTTTATTGACTATAGTTCTAAACCATTTTGTAGGGACAATGTTGCTGTGCTGGCTCTCGTACATACGTACATGAGAGTGTGTATGATGAATTTTTAGAGAAGGCAAAGGCACGTGCATTGAAACGTAGTGTTGGCGATCCATTTGTAGCAGGCATCGAACAAGGTCCTCAGGTAAATCAACCACCAACATATAGAGCCTTCAATTTGTGACCTCATCCAAGTTAATTGTTTCTGCATGTAATCAGTCATTGTATAGAACAATGCTGAATCATATTCAAGCACCCCCAATCTTCCATGGTAGCTAGTTATACTGATATACCGACCCATACTTGAACCAGATTGATTCAGAACAGTTTGAAAAGATCATGAGGTACATAAGATCAGGTGTTGAAAGTGGAGCAACTCTAGAAACCGGAGGGGAGAGGATAGGGAACAAGGGCTTCTATATCCAACCCACAGTTTTCTCCAACGTAAAGGTATTATTACATTCACAACTTGAATGGAAAAACATGATAATGTAGATAAACTGCTCATTAATAGAACTCTTTATTTGATGTTATTAGGAGGACATGTTGATTGCAAAGGATGAGATATTTGGTCCAGTTCAGTCTATCCTGAAATTCAAGTGAGCAAATCATCAGCCTTGGCTTATTATGGTGTATATGTTAATGGTAAGGGAATTGGAGGGTGATGGTAATAACACATTCCTTAACTGCAGGGACATCAACGAGGTTATTCGGAGGGCAAATACGACGTCATATGGACTGGCAGCGGGTGTGTTTACGCAGGACATAGACACAGCAAACACCTTGACACGAGCACTGAAAGTGGGAACAGTGTGGATAAACTGCTATGATGTGTTTGATGCAGCGATCCCATTTGGTGGGTACAAGATGAGTGGACAAGGCAGAGAAAAGGGTATTCACTGTCTCAGCAATTACTTGCAAGTGAAGGCCGTTGTCACTCCCTTGAAGGACCCTGCATGGATTTAAAATTCCTTCAAGCTATCTTTTACAATGCTACATCTGTTTCGTTGATTAGTGAATATTGCAGGAATAAAGATGATTGAGGAATTGTTAGTTTATCATAGATTTATGGAATGGAGTGGTGAAATGTTGATTGTGACGGAAAAAAAACTATAATTCTTGTCAGCTTGTCCAGTCGTCAACCCAAGGCTTCGAATTTGGCTTCTTTATTTTCTATGCAATTTTCGTTCCCCCTTTAAAACACAATATTCCCACAGAAAACCATTTGCAGCTTTAACAGGGAATAGTCATGTTTCCACACAAATCAATCCGGAGAAACTTGGTGTTCTTAGCTCACTCCAGCAAACCACGATCTTTCCAAACCATTCTTACATACTTTTAAAGACACCTAACCGTATTCAGGAAATCGATCCCTTGGATTGAATATATCCAGAAAGTATTGACTACGATAATACTCCGCTAGCAACATGCAAATGGTTCATTAAGCAATCAAGTCCCCTAAATCCTAAGCAGCTTCTATCTCATGGTTTGCATAATTGCATCCAACTACACATATTAAGTTTCTTTGATCCTTGTCATGCCCCCACCAAAGAGTAGGAACAATTTATCAATTTTAATAGTAGGTGCTTTGACACATGACAAGGCATATAAAAGAATGAAGGCGGGAGATACCTGGATTTCCAAACACTAAATTTTGCTGCATTTTCTGTATGATAAGGTTGAAAGAACTCCTCCTCTCTTTTAACATCCAGAATCCTTGAAAACCATCGCTTCTTATATCCCCCTGACTAATTGGCTAAACAACCATCCTGACTTACATTTGAAATGGGATCCTGAATGTAATTATTTTGTTCAGCTTAAAATTACATTAAAGATAAATATTTTAACAAAAATAGACAAAGGTAAAAGGATTTCCCAGTTACAACCTATGGTTCCACTCCAAAATTTCCTTTAAACTAATCTAAATAAAGTCTCATAGTCAACATCAAACACCATGTGACACCTATTTCATTTTTAATTGTGAGGCATAATTTTTTTTTTCTAAAGAAAAGGAAAGCCCTTTGCTTATACGATAAGTATCTTTTAAGTCCATATGAGGTACCCCATCTATTTATATTGTCAAGATCTAGGCTGGCAGCTTTGTGAATGGACTTTTTCATATGAAATGAAAAATGGTGTTTTATTTAGGAAACAAATGAATTTCAAAATAAATTAAAACTTGAATATATTTTCAATCTCTGTCATTTAATTTCTTCTTCTCATCTTATTCACAGTGCTTGATCATTGTTCATTCATAAATAAAAAAAGGAATTCAATCTATTTGTTATTTCCATAAAATTTTCTGAAAATGAATATATATAGCTAAAAAGAATACATAAAGACACAGACCCATCAAGTATAAAGAATCCATTTTTTCAAATATTGAAGATTTTGTAGCTCAACCTCAATTAAACCCAATGTCATACTTCACCTTACTACATAATTTTCGTTTAAATTATTTATGAAAATAAATTATAAATCTGTAATGTTAACTGCAATTCTTAATTACTGATTTGATAAAAATAAAATCCAGATCCCAAATATAAAAAGATAGAAGGAAGGAAGGTGGGTGAGTTTGGTACTTGAATTGGTATAAAAGAATAGAAAAATAGAAAGAGGACTGAAGAAACGAAATAAATTCTTTAATAATAAAATAAAGAAAGTATATTTGGAATTTCGGAAAAAGAATCAATTGAATTAGATATAAATCTCCCCACGTGGGATCCATGTCTTCATTTTTGTCAAATTCCCTTGTCTCCTTCTCCACCTAATAATTTCCATTTCCTTCCGTATCAAATAAAACAAAAGGTTAAATTTATTTCTAGTCCCCATATTTTAGTAAAATTTAAGATTTAATCCTTTTACTTTATAATTAAAAATATATTTTTTAATCATCCGCGTTATTAGTAATTTTATTCAAGCAAAGAGGTAAAACCCTCTTAATAAAGGTGACTTAATTCAAATGCTTATAAAAGAAATCTGTAACACCTCTATCAACCATTTGGTAGTAAAGAAATTTATTATTATATTGATAAAAAAATTTTATAAATTTTTTACTTAAAAAAAATAATTGGGGAGAGAAATGGATTAAAAAATTTATGTAATGATTTGAAAACCCTTAATATTAAAACTTGGCTATTTGAAACTATTTGAAGTATTTGAAACACCTTATTTTGATAAATAATAGTATTGGCACCGCTATTTCAGTATTTAATTTTTTAAAATGTAATATTGAGGTAAAAAAAGCTCATATTATTCAACTAACCCAAATTTTCTTCACCTACACAATTCAAAAACCAAACGATTTTTTTTCTAAATGAAGGGAAAATCTATAACACAACAAAAACCCGTTGTCGACCTAAAACCATTGTTCAGCTACCTTCACCTCATCTGTTAAAAAATGCCAAAGAAATTCATGACTAGCTTCTATTTAATAATGGGCTCTCTCCTAAACACTTTCGTTGTGGATTAATTGTACGAAAATTTAAAATCTCAAATTTATTTGAATGATGTTACATATTACAGAAGTTTTATATTTAGTATATCAACTTTCAATTATTTATTTATTTGAATTTAGGTTTTCATTTACATCAAAGTATACAAGTCATGCATACATAGTCCATCCATTCAGGATTAAAGTATATCACACTATGAATGTCACAAATGAATAAGTCCACAAACGAATTTAGAATCTATTTTACTTGGGTCATGTGTGATAATTGTCAATCCAGTCAGTCATATCTATGTTACTTATCTTCTAGGAGTCATCCACTTTGATGCTCAAAATAAAACATCTTTCCAATTGGACTTGATAGACAACATATTAGTCTTTCAATCGATTTGCTCATTTTCAATTAGACTAAAGACATGGTTAGGTTCATTTACTAATATAAGTTGTCTTTCTGTATTATGATCCAACCACGTAATACCGCTTAATATTAGTTTTTTTTAATTAATCGTCAGTTGGATTCCAATTAATGAGGAAACACTAGCTACCTTGTATTTTGAGAACAAAATAGAAAATCAAATTAAAGAAACACCATCTGTTAACTTTTTTCACAATGGTAAGGAGTCTCTTTCTATTGTCACCTCTCTACTCCTCATATCCAGGCCCATCTGCACTGTCTATATGCATGCGAGCACCTCCGCTGCGAAAGCGGATTCAATATGTTTGTTGATGATGGTTCTCGATTCTACTACATTCCCTTCGGTCATTCGACTCACATTCTGGAACAGGGTATATTCGTGTGTTTCTGATAAGTGGCATCAAGATTTATTTTAACCCGGGGTGCTATCAATGAACTCCATTTTTCCAACATGGCAGGTCTATGATACAGTCTATCATTTACTTGGGAAATTAATTGAAATGTTTATTTTGGGAAATAGAAAAATAAATATCAGGTTGGGTTGAATTATAAAGTATTAGGTTAGAAGTTCAGAAAATATTTTTAATTGGATTTGATATGAGAGAGACCCAAAAGCCCCTTATATTAAAAGAGAGGGACGATAAACTCTAGTATTATTAACAAGGGTTGTCACCCCCTATACTTCTAATTAAACTAGGAATTCATTTTTCTATTTGAAATAAACTTCTATAGCTCAACAAGGGTTTTACTTCTTCTCCATATAAATAGATTGCATCAATAAAGCAAAATACACAACTTTAAGATATTGTTATTCTACTCGAAAATAGTGAGAATTTATTCTCTAAGAATTAAATATATTTTTTGAAATAACAACTTTATTGGTTTCTATTGAGAAGAAAATTTTGTTTTCAAACTAAAAGTAAAGAAAATTATTTTTGGTTTTGTGCTTAATTCGAATTGTTCGAGCCCACACTCAAAGCAGTTTGTGTTACAAGAACAGTGAAAAAGGTCGTTCGGTTGAAATGCAAGAACGAGAAGGATCCATCTAGACTATGTGCGATTTTGGTAAATGGTTTCTTGCTGTAAATATAACAAACTGGCTCAATTTTCAAATTTTTTATTTTTTTGATGAGTAAGAAAATTATTTTCAAACCGAAATTTTTTCCAACATTTTGTAGAGGTTGAAAAGTGAAAATTTGTGATTGTAGTTCTACATCTGCATTATGAGCGTACTACTAGGAACAAAATTATCCATTCGGATCAGCTAAAGGTTTGGACTTTGTCTACTTAGATATAGGAAGGTATGTCGAACTCTTTTTTATCCCAGATTCATTATCTCGCATATAAATTCATGCTGTAGGATAGTCATATTTTAATTTTCTATTATGTTCTATGCTCCAACATCCCAACAAATAGTAGACATGCACAACTATTAGGCTTTGAGCATCGAAGGCAATTTGATGAGTAGCCTATGTGTAACACCCCGAAAATTTCTACAGTAAGATATTATCCTTAATACAGTAAAATAAGAAAATAAAGTGACAAGAATAGGAGAATTGAGTTATGTCACTGGGAAGTATATTATGAAATATTGATTCAAGAAAGGACTAAATTGTAAAAGTGAGAAAAGTTTTATGGCCCAAGAGTAAATACTTAAAATTTGAGGGATTAAAGTGTAAATATGAAAAATTTGAAGGACTAATAGTACAAATATTTTAAGGGTGGAATGATCTAGAAACCAAGGAAAATTGATGAATAAGGACCAAATTGAATAGGTGAAGAATTATGAGGGACTAAATTATAATTTTACCAAATTAAGTGATGACTCAAGAATGAAATTTTAAAAGATCATAAAGGGAAAAATGGTCAATTGGAAGAGAGAGAAATCTAGAAAGTAATGATTATGTTGGTGATATTTTATAGTTATTTAATTAGATAATTATTATTTATTTAATATTTTAATAAGATATTTATTATTATTTTATTATTTTATTTAGTATATATATGTGTGTATGGAAGGAAAAAAAAAAAAGAGGGAACAACACCATCATTTTCATGCATCCCACGTTAGAAAGAAAAGAGAAGAGTAAACTTTCCTTTCTTTACAATTTAGTCCTTCCACCAAAAATTCACGCTTTTCACCTAAAAATCAAAAGAATTTTTATAGCTACCAAGAGAGAAAAATGTTAAGGAGACTAAGGGGAGTTGGAATATCAAGTTGGATTCAAGAAATAGAAGCCGGAGGAGAGAGAAAAATCAAGTTAAAGATTAAAATCAATGGGACAAGGTAAGAATTTTAATATTTCAATAAATTTTAAGTAGAGTTTCTCATGTAAGGTAATATCAAAAGCATGAACATGATGTTAAGGTAGAGTTTTATTATATAAGGATCCATGTTCTTGATATATTAGTGAAGGGAAATGAGAGAAAATAATGGGAAATATGGTAGAGAATGGAAATAAGAGTGTTATAAACTTGGTAATCAATATGTTGCACTAAAGTAGTTTTGGACAGCAGCAATAGGCTAACTTTGAAAAATCACCAAAAATGCTAGAAATTGAATTAGAAGCTGAGTGAGATAAGGAATTAAATCTTATTGAGTCTATTTTCATATAAAATAAATAGAAAAAGTAAAGAAATTCTGTATTATGAGATATTGATATTTTTGTGAGACTAGTTCAGAATGATTTTGAGATCCCCTGTTTTGACTTGGAAAAATCATTAAAAATTATAAAAAAAATAATTTTGGGACATAATTTATATGGTTAGATTCCTTAATGAGTATATTTTATAAGAAAAAAATTTTAACATCATTTGAATTCTATTTAAAGAGATAATTAAACTTTAGTGAAGAGTGGTCAGAACTGTCAAATAGCAAAACAGGGGAGACTTTAATGAATAAAATTTACTAATTGGATAAACGAAAAATTCTTAAAATTTTATGGTAATAAGAAATGTGAGTCTAGTTTCAGGTAAAATGAACGGATATTAATTTGGAGTTCTTTAGCTCAAGATATAAATAATTTAGTGACTATGACTCAAATGGACAGCTTTGAATATACATATAAGTAAATAGTGAAATTATAGATAATTCTACTTATAAGCATATTATATAAATTAAGGATGTGGAATGGAGAGGAGGAGGAGAAAAATATGTATGAATATTCGGCTAGCGTAGCTAATTTGCATGTTTTAGGCTCAGGGACTAAATTGAATAAAAGTATAACTTTATGGGAAAATTTGTAAAAAGTTAGAAATGACCAATTTGCATGAAGTGGATTAATTTATTATTTAAAATTTCAAAATTGAATAAAATTATTAATTTAGTTCAAGATCGAGAAAAAAACATGTTTTAATGAATAAATTGAAAAGTGTTGAAATTATGAAAAATTCTGATATTTTATAGAATACATGGGTTGTTATCAATTTGAATGAGAATAACAGCTAGAAATAAGGATTAAATAGCAAGAATTTTATTTTTAAATGCATGAAATATCGATATAATGAATTACCTGATTTATGTTTATGAAGAAATGGCAAGAGAATGATATTTATCATAATATGTCAATATGTGATTATCTTTAATACGTTGATACAAGGAAGTTAAGTATATTGAGACGAGTAATAAATTCAAGTAAAATATGTCGAGAAAAATAAGTATGTTTAAAGGACAATATGATTGATTTTAATTGGTTCCAAATATGAACGTTAGATGGAATAAAATATCTAATAAATAAATTGATAACTCCGGTAATGCTCCGTAACTCTATTTCGGTGACGAATTCGGGTTAGGAGCGTTACACTATGTGCCAATGACTAAGGGTCTGGTTGCTACCTAAAAAAGGGTTTAATTATTGCATTAGGTAGACAACAAAGTTTACATGGGTTTGTAGATGATTGCAAGACAAATGCAACAAAGTTTGGCAAAGTGACCAGGACGATCACATTATTCGCAACGGAGAGAGTTTAAGTGAAAGATTGTTGCTCAAAATTTCTTTTGGGAAACCATGGCTAATTGCTTTCATAGGCATTTGTAATTCTGCTTGAGATCATTACCCCATCAAGAAGGAATTGTGATTTCCCTATGTACAACAACTATAGTGATAGGAGTTAATGTTAAGCTTGTAGGCTTCTTCATGTTTTAAGAAAAGTTCATGATCAATTAAATTTTCATAAAGTGCTCCGTATGTGAAAAGTATTGGATCTAGTGCCTTGAGTGCAGTATACTCGTTTGTAATGTTGTAATTTTTCAAACAAATTGGTCAATAAAAAAATTTCATTGATTACATTAATATACTTTATATAATTTTTCTCGCATGTTTTTTGCACGCAAAGCAAAATAGAATCAAATGTTACTCATTGGTTGTCTAATGTTTAACTAGTACTAAGCGATATTACATGATCGGATCATAATACAAAAAATACAACTTATATTAGTAGACGAACCTAAGCATGTACTTAGTCTAATAAAAAATGAACAAACCGATTGAAAGACTAATATGTCATCTATTAAGTCCAATTTGAGAGATGTTTTGTCTTGGGCATCAGAATGGATGACTCCTAGAAGATAGAGACATAGATGTGACTGACTGGACTGACAGTACATCGGACAGGACCCAAGGAGAATAAATCTTGAATTTGTTTATGAATTTATTCACTTGTAACATTCATAGCGTGACATACCTAAATCTTGAGTGGATGATGGACTATGCATGTGTTACTTGTATACTTTGATGCAAGTAAAAGATTGATTTCAAATAGATAAGGAACCGAAAACTTGTGCATTGGGTATACGACTTCTATAATATATAGCGTCATTCACAACAGTGGAATTCATAGCCCGAGACGTGGGTAAATAATAGCCTCTCATTAGCATTACATGATTGATAAAAAGTAAACATGGTTCATCTTTGTGATGAATAACTTGATTACTATTTGATAATAATTGAATTTTCATGAAGACAAATGTAATGATTACCATGAGATAAAGTAGGATCATATTGAGAGAATGAATATTATCTCAAAAAGATTAAGGATATCTTATGATGGTAACACACTTATGACAATGTCGTTGGACGAATACTGATCGAGTTGCTTTCTTAATGGTATGTTGTTGAGGAGAGCTCAGTCATGATACTATAGTGGAATGACTTCGTGACTAAATGAATTTATAATTAATAAAAATTGAAACTTAATTATAAATCATTTGAGCTTCAATTGCATATGTCTAATTACTCCCTTCTTTAGCTCGTTAAAATAAAAAATGAATTGTATGCTGAATCAAATGAATAAAAATGGTGAAAATAAAGCAATGAAAAACATTTTAAAATGATTATGGTTTTCTTCAAAATGAAAATAGAAATAGAAAAATTGAATCATTTAGAAATTAATATGGTTTTCTCCAAAATGAAAATGAAAAATGAAAATGACTTGAAAAATGATTTATGTTTTTCGAATTAAATGAAGCTTGAAAATAGAAATAAATCATTTGGTCAAGTGAACCATTGAATACAGAAAAATATATATTTTTTTTCTTATAGATTCTTTTACCGTAAAGTTGCATTGATTTTGACGTAATTAGAATCGGGTTGAGAAAATTATTTAATTGGAAATATATTGAGATGTTTATTTTGAGAAATAGAAAAATAAATATTGAGTTGGATCAAATTATAAAATATTGGGTTAAAAGCTCGGAAAATACTTTAATTGGACCCGATATGGGAGAGGCCTAAAAGCCTCTTATGTTAAAAGGGGTGAACTACAAACCCTAGTAATATTAACTAGGGTTGCTGCCACCTATACTTGTAATTAGACTAGGAGTTTGTTTTTCTAGTTGAAATAAACGTTAACAATTTAACAAGAGTTCCACCTTCTCTTCCGATAAATAGATGGCACCGATAGGGATATTTACACAATTTTAAGATATTGTTACTCTGCCCGAAAATAGAGAAAAAATATTCTCAACTATTGAATACATTTTTTGGAATAACAAATTCTACCAGTTTCTATTTGAGAAGAGATTTTTCATTTTCACACTAAAGAAAATAAAACTATTTCTAATTTTGTGTTTTGATTTGAATCATTTGAGCCCACACTCGAAGCAGTTTGTGGTACGAGAATAGCGAAAAAGATCGTTTGGTTGAAAGCTGGGAACAATAAGGACCCACTTATTTGAAAAAACAAGTGCGAATTTGGTCTAGGGTTTCTTGCTATAAATATCACAAATCGGGTCAATTTTCAAAATTTTATTTTTCTCTGTGCAAGAAAACCATTTTCAAACCGGATTTTTTCCAACAAAAAGTGTGTTGCAAGAGTGAATGGTAACAAAAATTTCATAGAACTCAAGGCCAAGACCACTTAAGATCTTTACTTTGAGTTTATCATTGCTGATAAGGGCATTTGTAATGGCAAGTTAATTTGGCAAGGAGCAAAAATCTCAAAGGTAGTCAACAATAGATTGAGCATCTTTTTAAATTCGAGCTATTGATCATGAAGATTAAAAAGTCTAGTTTGTGATTTATTAGCAAACATAGTGTTAATGTTATCCAAGCTTGGTTAACAAACAAGGCAATAACAACCATAAAAGCAAAGGTTGGTTTAATTGATGTTAAGAGAGTATTCTAGATGAGCTGGTCTTGTGGAACTAAGTTTGATAATTTGGATTAGGTACATTTTGGTTATTATATATTATGGTTTTGGAGAAGGCAAAGGAAGAGCTATGAAGATGACTAAATAAATTGTGATTGTTCATAAACATAGAAATTCCATCTTCTATGTTATAAAGTTTTGAGAGACAATAAGTTTAATATGTAATTGTATGGTAAGATTGAATTGCACTCTAGTGGTGCAAGTGGTGTTGTCGACATTAAGTACAATGCTTAAAATAACCATTGAAAATGCATGGAGAAGAAAAGGGTATAAAAGGTTAGAATCTAACTCATAGGAGTTTTTAGACTTTGGTTACCATATGTGGTTACCATATGCGAATATAAAATACACAATGGAATGAATGAAAAATAATGTTTATTGACAAATCTAAGTAAGTATTTGTAGTTGAAAAAGCATTTGATTTGCACTTGAAAAATAGTTTCATTCCAACAACTGTTAGAATAGAAAACAACAGAAAAGTTAAATGCAAAGTAACGCAATGAGCAAAGTAATAAGAGATAACATACAATGTTTGTTAACGTAGTTCAGACACAACTATCCTACATCTGTGGAGCCTCACTTAGAGCATGATTTAATTCAACAATTCATCTAGTACAACTATTGACTAAAGCCTAAACTACCCTTTACACATACGAATATTTGTATCCCCAAAGTTGAACCCAAATCATTACAAATCACTCTCTCAAATACCTCACAATACAACCAATAAAACTCTCTAAGAAATGCCTAAAAGAGTGTCACAAAATAACCATAGGAACACAATAAATTTTTCGACAAAGACACTAAAAAACTACTCTCTAAGTGACAACACAAGCAGCCTATTTATAGGATGATACAAGAGTCCATCCAACAGAGTTTTGATAAGCTTTAAACTCTTATTTAAAAGATGAAATTGTCTCATTAATTATCCTGAGTATTTATCAAATAAAAGTCTTTATAAATCAATCTTTCAACTGCTCCAAAACTCTCTCAAGAGATAAGGATAAGGATAAATATTGTCTTCATTTTAAACTTTTCAATATGACCAATTAAAGAGCTGAAGAGTCCTAGCAAAAAACCAACTGTTGTTTTCAAACATACTATTCCTTAATAGGACAAAAAAAAGTCAAACACCTATGGGCCCAGAATAACCAATGGCTTAAGTAGAAAATTCAATTCTCGTTCTAACATAATATGGAACGAGTAAGTTCAAACTCCCCCTAACAATCCCCTTTGGCATTTTTGACCCTTTGGCATTTTTGACAAAACCCTACAGTAAATGGTTAGCCCACATTCCAAGCAAGTCATATAGCAAATGAGTTAGAATATATCTCCCCCTAAGAGGTAGAATCATGCCCACATTCCAAACAAGTCATATAGCAAATGAGTTAGAATATATCTCCCCCTAAGAGTTAGAATCATACTTGATCACATAATCAATTAAGTATGCACCAATGTCATAAACAAATAGTAACATATCAGCATCATCTTTTTAAAAAATCAGTATCATCTCTCCCTTTGACAAAGTGAAATGTAGCAACCATAACAAATAACAAAACATTTCATTTGTTGCTATTATTTTCTCCCTTTTTTTGACAAATATGTTAAAAGTGCAACCATAAGAATCAACTATAAGTGAAATCAAAGTAAACAGAATCACCAAATTAGCATCATTACTCCCTCCTACTCTATTCATCCTTTATCAACTTCCATCAAGTTGTTTAAAGGGGATGGGATCACATGATACCTTATCAACAAGGAAAGTTATAGCTTGTGGAACAACAATAATCTTTTCCAAGAAACCTAGATGACATTTCTGCAATCCTCAATAGATCTTTAACATGGTTATCATGAGTTGATTTCTTGTTTCACACGAGAACAAAATCAAATGTTAATCTTCATTACTCAGATGTGTTCGATCCTTCCTTACCCAAAATAAACTTTTTCTGTGGTCTTTTTGTTCCATTCATTATTCTAACAAGTTGTGCAACATATTTGAACTTCTTCCAATCTTTCATTATTTTAAAATAATAGGGTCTGATATGGTTAGCTTTCCCATAGTAAATACATAAGGGTTTTCATTTCATCATGTTACCTTTGTGTTGCCATCTAGTTATTGTTCTATTAAATGTTGCAACATGCTTTGCATTTCTCCTTTGATCATCCTTCAACTTGTAACAATGAGATCTAATATGTACCCTTTCCATAATGATAACAAATATGATTTTGATTCTTCCTTTTATCTATCTCAAAAGAAGAAAAACTCACTTCTTTAGTTTTAATAGAATTTTTACGAGTTTTAAGTTCTTTACCTTAATCGATGTTGCCAAGTCCATTATGGCATGGTTCAAATCTTTGAGTAGCTAACATATTATCCAAATTTGCACTTTGTCCCCTAAACTTCTTGAGAGTCATTTTGGATTCGTCTAACTCCTTGTTGGCCTCGTTGATAATTTGATGTTTTTTAAAAACTTTTTCAAAATCTTATTTTTCACTTTTGAGAATACACACTTCCTCATGTATATTTTCATTGATTTTGCAAATCAATTCCATCTTCTTTAGTCATTGAAAATATGCATGTTCAATGGAGCTAATATCATCATCGTCTTCTTCATTATCATCAAATTTGACAGTAAACGCCACATTGTGACTTACATTTTCCTCTAAATTTGACACTTCATCATTAGTCCCTTTATCACACTAAGTGGTGGCCAAATTTTTCTATTTTCTCTTAGTGTTTGCATATTCTAACTGAATATGGCCAAACCATTTGCACTCAAAACACCGAATAGTCTTATTTTTTTACTGTGAATTCTTCCTCTTCATTTGAGTCTTCATTGTCCGACTAAAACATGATTTATTTCCCTTCTTAGAATATCTTTTCATGCTCTTTGTAAGTAAGGTTAATTTCTTTTTAATCTCATTAATAGCTTCCCCAGTCCGCTTTCTTATTTGAACAGCAGATTGAATATTGAAGGCAATGTCCTTTTCAGGTGTCAATTTATTATGATTTCCTTTTTCTAGATTTAGCTCAAAGGTTTAGAGTAAGCCTATTAACTCATCCAACTTGAAAGTGGTAATATCTTTTGCCTCATCTATTGCTATGACTTTAATGGCAAACTGTTTTATTAAAGACCTCAACACTTTGCGAACCAATTTATCCTCAGAAACACGAATCACCAGAACAGAAAACCTCATTAGAAATCTCACATAATCTTGCATAAAACTTATAAATGATTTCATTTTCAAACTTTTTTAAATTTTTTACCTTATTAGTCAAAATTTGCAATTTCAACATTCGAACAACAACATTCCTGAAAATAATTCATACTTCTTTTGCTCATTCACAAGTAGAAATTATCTTAAATTGTTCCATGTAAACTCTACTAAATATATCATTTAGAGCTTGTGAGTTTTCGTGAGAAGCCTTTCTTTATTAAGCAATGTATTTGCTTCTATCTTTTAGACGTATGGTGCAATCAGAAGCCGTCACAATAGGTTGACTCCACCCATCTTCAATATCTTCTCAAGCAACTTCATTACTAGACATGATGAAAGCTCTCATATGAGCTTTCCAATATGCATAATTTTTATAATCAAGTAGCAATGGGTGTCGAGTAATCAAACTACTTTCTCTCACAAATTCCATAGTTGCAAACCGAACACAAGATCACCTTTAAACAACTCTTGAAACCTACTTTGATACCAATAGAAAAAAAACTTTGGTTTGTGCTTGAAAAATAGTTTCATTCCAATTGTTATTAGAACATAAACGAACAAAAAGGTTAAATGCAAAGTAACATAATGAGCAAAGTAAGGAGAGATAACATGAAATGTTTGTTACTGCAGTTCAAACACAACAATCTTACATCTGCAGAGCTTCACTCATAGAATAATTTGATTCAACAATTTGCCTAGTACAACTATTGGTTAAAGCCCAAACTACCTTTTACACACACGGATATTTGCAACCCCAAAGTCAAATCGTTACAAATAATTCTCTCAAATACCTCACAATACAACCAATAAAACCCTCCAAAGAATACCTAAAAGAATGTCACAAAATAACCATAAGAACACATTAAAGTTGTCAACAAAGACACTAAAAAACTACTCTCTAAGTGATTCTACAAGCAACCTATTCATAGGCATCAATAAAAGTCCATCCAACAGAGTTTTAATAAGCTTTAAACTCCTATTTATAACCTGAAATTATCCTATAAATTATCCTGGGTATTTATCAAATAAAAGTCTTCATAAATCAGTCTTCCAACTGCTGTTGAAAGAACTAAAGAATAACGATAAACATTATCTTCATTTTAAACTCTTCAATTTGACTAGTTAAAGAACTAAAGAATCCTAGTTGAAAACCAACTGTTGTTTTATCAAACATGTCACTCCTTAATAGGCCAAAAAAAGGTCAAACATCCATGAGGTTAAAACAGCCCACGACCTAAGCAAAAGCTTCGTTCTCGCTTTAACAGAACGTGGAATGACCAAGTAAAAGAACTCCCAACAATAGCCATATAAAAATGTTGAATAAAGGATAAGTGTCATGATTCAAAATGAAAAAAAGACTTCAATTTATCCTATAAATAATTTAAAATCTAGTAACTTATCATAAATTTAAAATAAAGATGTGTTTGAAAAACCATTGAAAATATTCTTTTCATTTAAAAAGATTTTTTTTTTCAAATTTTAAGTTAATTTTTTAAAATCATACTTTAAATATATAGTTTTTTTTTTTAAAATAGTATGTTTGAGTTTTTATTAAAATAATATAAAAATGATTAATTACAAAAATGGTATTGAATCTAAACTATTTATGAAAATGGAGTGTTTTATATAATAACACTAGGTGCCGCCCGACAGGTTGGCGGCACCACTCTCACTTTTTCCCCATCTTCAACCTATCATATAGTTAAAAAAAATACTTTTTTAAGTGGTATTGCATGACATATTAGCGGCATCGGTATAAATTTTTAAAAAATACATATATTTTCTGGTTTATATTATGAAATGAGATACAATAAATTTTTTATGGTGTCGCAATAAATTTTTTTACAAAAAAGTGTATGATAATAAAAAAAAGTGAAAAAAAGCAGGGAGAAAATACATTGATACCATCATAGATTTCTAAAAGTCAAATCAAAATATGATAGAATATCCAACCCTTTATTATTTTTTAGTAACCATGAATACCTTTTTCGAAGAAAATTGACATGATGTAACAATGAATACATTTTCTTTTTTTAGGAAAATTGACATAATGGTAATAATGAATAGAGGTGTCCATGGGCTGGATCAAGTTTGGGCCGGACCTAACCAAAAGTTTAGACCCATTTGTTAGGTCCAGACTCGGTCTGAAAAATGGACCTCAAATTTTATCCAAGCCCAATTCAGATAAAAATGCTAAAATTCGGACTCGACCCGCTCGTATTAAATTTTTTAAAAAATAATATATCAAAAATACTAAAAACTTTAAAATAAATATTTCCTAACAAATTAAAAATAAATAAAAAATTTATTTATACTTAAATAACACTAAGATATGTGCAACTTAACAAGCAAATGCCTCTAAAATAGTAACAAAATTAACAAATAAACCAAGAGTTATACAATATCCAAACAATAACAACAAAATAGTAGTAACATAATAGTGAAGTAGTAGCAAAATAGTGAAAAACATCAACAATAAAATACCAATAAAACAGTAAAAAAACAAGAAAATAGTAAAAAAAAGGGTTTTTTTTTTTAGGTTGGGCACAAGCTAAAAAAGCCTTATCCAAGGCCCGACCCATTCTCTAAACAGGCCTTTTTTTTTCCAAACTCATTTTTTGAGTCTATATTTTTACCCAAACCCTATCATCTTTTAGTCAATAAATACATTTTCTTTTTTTAAAAAAAAATTGACATGATGTTTCTTAAATGCTTTTGAAGAAGAAAATTTAATAAACATCAGGTAATTTAATTATCCAAGAAAAATTTGAAGATAAATATTTATGTTAGCATTTTTTTCGCCTTTTCATGTTTTTTTTCTCCTTTTTATTGCTTTTTTATTATAAAAAATTACATTGGTGTCATTAATGTGTCAGTTGGTAAAAAAAAAGTATTTTTTATTGTTTATTTTTTGTATTGTATTTAAGAGGAAATACAAGCCATTTTTAAAAAATTAATATCGGTGTTGCCAATGTATTAGGTAACACCACTTAAAAATTTATTTTTTAGAGTATCATGATTGGTTGATGAGTGAGGGAGAATTTAGAATGGTTTAGCCATCCACCAATTAGGCGTCACCTAAAGCTACTGTTGAAAACACGATTAAAACTCATATTTATTTAATTTTTATCCAAAACCATTCAAAATAATATCAAATAATATATTAAAATTATAAAATAAATCATTTTTAAAAATTAAAATTTATTTTTATCAAACAATATAATTATATTCAATACTTCGTTTTTACTAACATATCAAAAATTTTATAATATCAACTCAATACTAAAAGTTTAATTAAATTTTAGGCACATGATAAACACTTAAAAATAAATTCCTCTTTCATTATTAATTATGTCTTATCTCAATTAAGCGTGAGCAAAATTTGATTTAATTTGAAAATCGAAAAAAAATTGAATTTCGAGTTAATCGAATTGAGTTGTTCGAGTTATTCACGTTATTCGAGTCAACTCGAATAATTAATTCGAGTTTGAATCAAGTTGAATTTTACAATTCAAATAACTCAAATAATTTGTATAACATATTGGTGTAAATACCTCTTTGGTCTCTGTTAATTTTGAAAATGAGCAAATTGATATATCTCTCAACAAAAATTACAAAAAAAAATAAAAAATAATTTTCAAATATTAAAAATAATTTTTAAAATTTTAAATATTTATAAAAATTCTAAATTTTATATTTTTAAAATTTTTAGAAAAATCTAAAGAATATATAAAGAATGTTAAAAGTTCTCTAAAAAAATAATTTGGGATAAAAATAAATTAAGTAATGATTCAAGTTTATTATATTAAAGTATTTTTTATTATTATTTTGCTTTAAAAAAGTTTTCAAATATATATGGTTTCAAATTTATATGCTCTAACATAGAAATAATTATACTGTAACAAAATTTTAGTTTTGCATGCTTAATTTTTTAATTTAACTTGAACGATTTCACTCGATTCGACTTGACTCAAATTTCATTTCACTCGATTCGATTTAAAAAAATTCAAATCGAGTTATGATGATAAAATATGACTCATCAACTCAATTAACTCAAAAAAAAATTTACTTGATCTGATCGAATACTCACCCCTAATCCTATGTAATTATATTAAAAAGCAAAAAAGAAAAGGGTAAACTATTAAAATAGTAACATTTGTTTATCTTAGGTTACATTTTAGTCACTTATGTTTGAAATGTTATATTTTCGTCACTTACGTTATCACGTTGTAACATTTTAGTCACTGAGACGTTAATTGTCATTAACGGTATAACAATAATTTGATGTGGTATGATAAATCATCATTTTAAATAGAAATTTTAGGTTAATTTATACAATTGATCCCCATATTTTTTTATTTTGAGCAATTTAATTTTTTTATTTTATGTTCTTTTAACATTCTTTTTTTTTTCATTCTCTTCTGCTTCTCTTTCTGTTTTCCTCCTTTCTCCATTTTTTTTAACGTAATTTTTCTATATTTTCTATTTGTTAAAAGTAGTCCCTATATTTTTATTTTTTTGAATGAGGCAAGCTTGTGGGCTGGTTTTAACAAATAGAAAACATAGAAAAACTATAATAAAAGAAATGAAGAAATAAGGAAAATAGAGGGAGAAGCAGAAGATAATGAAAAAAAAAGAAAGTTAAAAGAATATAAAAGAAAAAAATTAAATTGCTCAAAATAAAAAAAATATAGGGACCAATTGTAGAATTTAAGCTAAAATTTTCGTTTAAAACAATAATTTAACGTACCACATCAGCTTACCAGTACACCGTTAATGATAATTAATGGCTTAGTGACTAAAATGTTACAACACGATAACGTAAGTGACTAAAATGTAACATTTCAAACATAAGTGATTAAAATATAATTTGAGACAAACAAAAGTGATTATTTTGATAGTTTATCCAAAAGAAAAAGAAAGAAAAACGACATCATATTTGCCACGCAAGAAAAATCTCCGCCAACCAACATATCAAACCAAACCTGTTTCTTGGGAATAAGGGTAATTCGACGTTCCAATTTTAGTTGCATTTTAAAAACAAAAAAACAAAACAAAACCTAACAAAAACAGAAATGGGTTTCCCCGATGCATCCGCAATCGGCGGAGGCCCAGAACCCGACTCTGAATCCGTCCTCCTCCTCCGCACATCCCTAAAACCAGAAGACAAATTCAATTTGGGCTACATCATCTACTTCACTTTGGGCGTTGGCTTTCTCCTCCCATGGAATAGCTTCATCACTGCAGTCGATTACTTTTCCTACCTCTACCCGGAAGCTTCCGTCGACCGTGTTTTCGCCGTCGTTTACATGGTCGTCGGCCTCGCTTGCCTCTTGGTCATTGTATTTTATGCTCACAAGAGTGAAGCTTACATGCGGATCAATGTTGGTTTGGGCATTTTCGTGGTTTCCCTGCTCGTCGTGCCTGTTATGGATGCGGTTTATATTAAGGGTCGGGTCGGATTGTATGACGGATTCTACGTCACGGTCGGTCTTCTCGCTCTGGCGGGTATAGGCGATGCGCTTGTTCAAGGTGGGCTCATTGGAGCGGCTGGGGAATTGCCTGAACGCTACATGCAGGCTATCGTTGCGGGATCCGGAGGTTCTGGTAATTTAACGAACAAATTTTTGACTAACTGTAGATATGGATGTTAATTTAATTTTGTTGATCCATGAATTCTTGAAAGTTGGTGAAGTTTATTAGATTGGTACTTAAAGGAGTCATTGGTCTATTTCTAAGGAACTTGTTCTTCATTATTTGAAGGCTCAGAAATTTAGCTGTTTAGTAATTGTTTTGGTCTGTGACCTCCGGTTTCCGGTACCAACAAGAGCCTCGGCTAAGTCCAGAGTTGACCCAGGTCTGACTCCATTTTTGGGAGCAAGCTCCCTCTATGCGGTTTTCTCCATCCATAAGATTCAAATTCAAGAATTTGCTTAAGGGCATCGAGCTGTTCAGTAATTACTAATTATTATAGCTGAAGTAGCCCAATCAGTGGTTTGACTTAAGGATAGCTTAATTATATGTTAGTTGTTTTCAAGGTATGTTTTGCTTTAACAGCTTGAAAGTTGCCTTGATTCGCCAGGTACGTAATAAAGCTCGCTCTTGATGACACTATGAACTCTGAATCTTGAACCACATGTAACATTTTTCCTCTACCACATATGGTCTATGGCTATGCTTTTTATATGGTGTAATAGAAATTAAACCTTAGTTACTATTAGTATCCATGTGGTTAGTAGTTTCACTTGAATATTCCTGGATACGAAATTCATTTCTTTCATTTTTTTATCTTTTGTATTGAATCCTATTATATGAAGAGCTGTGCTGCTTCCTCGTCTGATGAAATTTTAATTTGTCAAAATGTTGGGCGCAGGGGTCCTTGTTTCAATGCTAAGGATCCTAACCAAAGCTGTATTTCCACAAGATGCTGATGGCCTGAGAAAGAGTGCCTACCTTTACTTTTTTACTAGCATTGTGTTTATGGTCATATGCATAGTCTTGTACAATGTGGCACACAAACTTCCGATTATGCAGTACTATGAGGAGTTAAAGGCTGAGGCTATTAAGGAGGAAAAAGCAGAGAAAGGTCCCATGACCGGGCCTGTTTGGAGAGCAACCTTGTGGAATATAGTAGGAACAGTCAAGTGGTATGGATTTGGGATCGTCCTCATATATGTTGTGACTTTATCAATATTTCCAGGATACATCACAGAGGATGTGCACTCATTGGTTCTCAAGGACTGGTATCCGGTCCTCCTTATAACAGGCTACAATGTGTTTGACCTGGTTGGCAAATCATTGACTGCAGTCTATCTCCTTGAAAATGCAAAGGTTGCGATTTCCGCTTGTGTTGTGAGGTTACTGTTCTTTCCTCTCTTCATAGGTTGCTTGCACGGTCCTCAGCTCTTCCGAACAGAGTTTCCAGTCTCGTTACTGACTTGCCTTCTAGGGCTAACTAATGGCTACTTGACAAGTGTGTTAATGATCATGGCTCCCAAATCTGTGCAGATACAACACGCAGAGACTTCTGGCATCGTTATGGTGTTGTTTCTAGTAGTTGGTCTGGCATCAGGATCAGTCATAGCTTGGTTCTGGGTCATCTGATCATCAGTCAAGATCTCTCCAACAGGTGGCGGCTATGAATTTGTGCTAATGATGTTTTTACCTTTGTAAAGTTTATCTAAAAGTCGTTGTTTGTAGCAGTGTTTTTCTTCAAATTGTATGATGAATACTGTGCCTGAAGTGTGCATATCTGCTCTCAATGTATGCCTGTATCTTACAAACATGAAAAAGAAAAAATGGAAACATTTGGCTATGATCTGCTTTTAGTCTAGTTTGCTTCCATTGAATTTCTATGATGTTGCAGCAAATATAGTTATAGAGTTTAAATTGGAAAAGTGGAGTGAGCTACTGTATTGGTATTCATTTTTGTTGTTGGGTTTTTTTTTGGGCTACTAACTTTTTATAGATATTTTTGGATTTACAATATATTTGGCATTTCGTAGCTAACTTTCTTTGCATGTCATGTAACAAACTTAATTTTAAGTTTTAAGTAAAACAAGAAATAAAACGTAAACTTAAAAAATTTTGAAAAAAAATAAATTCTTTTGTAAAATATAACAACATTCTCTCTCTCTCTCTTTCTCCTCTTTTCTTAGTTTACCGGAATGAGTTGTTCAGGCTTGAGGATGATATCATCTATGAGCTTTGTCCGGTGAGGAAGTTTCTCAAGGAGCGGACCATTAATTTCCCGGCAAGGGAAAGAACTTTGTTGTCACTATGGAGACTGCTTTAAGGGGCAATGATCAAACCGATTGGGGATACGGGCCTGTACTTGATACAGTTTTACCATGCGGGGGTTCTGGGAAGATGGTTTTGGGGGGTTCGTGGTCTTTCAACAACTGTTTCTTTTTTATACATCAACTATCCAAGGGGAGAATCCAGAGCATATTGAGTTCCCTCATGCCCATTTTTGGGTACATGTACAGGACTTGCCTCCTGGTTTCGCATCAGAGAGCTTGGCGTGTAATGGGCAACCTTATGGGTAAGTTCCTCAATTATGACACTACCAACCGATGCAACTATATGAATAACTATACACGGATCCAAGTTCGTTTGAACATTCTTACTCCTTTTATGCGGCAGAAAAAGCTTCAAAAGGCTGGTGGTGAACCTCCTGAAGCCTCATTTAGTTATGAGCAGCTACCGCTCATTTGTTATATTTGCGAGACCATTGGCCATGGCAAGTCGAATAGCATCAAGCTTATTGAGTTTCCGAAGTAAAAAATCTAGCAGGGTTGGCCGGAGGAAATTTGGGCGGAAGCTCGACGTCAAGCTCGGTCAAACTCGGTGCTGTGGAGGAGGGAGGTGGTAGTTTCGTGAGAGAGGGCTCTAACTCGATCAACATTATTCAAAATTTAGTATATGAGGGAAGAAACAAACGGATAGATAATGCTTATATTGTAACAGCTTGATTTTCAATAGTGTCGGAAAAGACGATTTTGGAATTTCATTTTCATAAATTGGACCTGTAAATATTAAATATGAATATTTATGGGGTTGGTATAAAAGAATATTGATGTTTGGCGCATCAATTTTGTCTATTAATTACTTAATTAGGTTACAAGGACTAAATTGTAAAAGTCCAATTGTTATAAGGTTTAAATTGACCAAAAAGGCTTGAAGCCTTACATGGTAATTAATCATAGGTTCTAAATGGTAAATAAACCATCTTATAACATAATATAGTGGAAGATGTTGGCATATTAATTAAGCATTTTAATGATTAGTTAATTAAGCTAAACATGATTATTAACTTAATTAAGTTTTAATTATCATATAAATAGTTGAAATAGTGGAAGGAAAGAGAAACATTCATCTTTTTCATCCTTCCTCGGCCGAAAATTCATATGAAGGAAAGGAGAAAATTTTTTTAAAGCTTTCATCATTTGGTTATTATTAGCTAATTAAATTTAAGTAATTTTCTTGTAATTTTTATATTTTTGAGGTTATAGGAGCTTGATTTAGTTAGCTCATGTATTAATTTGTAAAACTATTAAAAGTTTTAAAAGTTTTTATTTTTTATTTCTTGAAGAATTTGGTGTGAAATCGAAAGATTTTAAGCTTAGATTATGAAAAATGATTAGATTGTAATATTAAATTGTTAATTTTGTATATAGGGACTAATGCAACAATTCGATTTCTAGCAATGTTGGAAAATGTGATTTTGGGACCCCATTTCTGTAAAATAAGTTCATAAATATTTAATAAAAATATTTACGGAATTATTATATAGGTGAATTGAAATCTGGATAGTTAATTTAATCGAAATTATGTTTAATTAGAGTTCAGAGACTAAATTTTAAAAGTCCAATCGCTATAGATTTTTAATTAAAAAATAAATTGAGGACTTAAATTACAATTAACCTAAGGTTTAAAACAACAATTAGACCATACTAATATTCATGCTAGTGGACGGTATGAATTATGGGCTTATTAAGTTGATTAAATAAAATTTGTTAATGTGAAAATTCTAGCTAAAAAAGACAAGTACTTAAAAGATTTATTGTTATTTTTTAAAGGACTAAACTGAACTATTTTATAAGTTAAGTGTATTGATATGTTATAAAAAGAATGGACTAAAGTGGTAATGATTAATACTTAGTTCTAGAAATTGGAAAAACAATTTTTTTTAAGAATATGTTTAAGTTGTTTGAAAAAAAAGATAGTGACTGTGTCTCAACTTTGAAAATTCACAAAAAAATTATATAAATCGAGTTAGAGCTTGAACCAAATATTAAATTGAAGCCTACTGAGTCTAGTTTTGTATAGAAGAAATGGTGTAAGTAATGAAAATATATATTATGAGATAAATAAATTTAAGTAAGACAATGTCAAATTGTAAAAATAAAATCATTAAAAATAAATTTAAGCCTACTGAGTCCGGTTCTCCTATTCCGACTTTAAAAAATCATTAAAAATTATAAAAAAAATATTTAGGAGATGAAATATATATTTCTAAAAGCTTAACGATCCTATTTTCAAAATAAGCAAATGATAACATTAACGAATTTTGTATTGAAAGATAAAAAAATTTTAGTGGAGAAGGGTCAAAGCTAACATTAACGAATTCTATTACATATAGGCATGCTATGCTAAAAGCCAAAGGTTCTCATATATATACATGTAAATATAAGATGTGGAATGGAGAGGAGGAGGAAGTTTCATGGACAAATCATGAAACAAATGAGAAAGTAAGAACCTAATGTAACATATAATTTTCAGTAGTGTCAGAAACAGTGATTCGAGATCACTAAATCCGACAAGTGAGTTTGAAAATTTAAATAAATTAACATTTATGAGTCATGTATGGCATTAGAAGTATTTTTGAATTAGTGAATTCTATGAATTAAAAGAAGTTATAAAGTTTCATTAGGAAATTTTAACTTTTTGATAGTCAATTAATCAAAAAGGACTAAATTGTAAAAGGGGAAAAATTCATTTAAATGATTAAATTGCTCAAATAATAAATAGGAAGGATTTAAAGAGCAATTTGGCCTAAAGTTAAATAGGTTGGACGGCAGGGACAAGAAAATTAGCAAAGGAACAATGTGAACAAGGGGCAAAATTGAAAATTTTGTAAAATTAAGCTTAAAAATTTAATTTTCATGAGAAATCTAGACATTTCTTCATATTTCATCAGCCAAAATGCCATAGGAGAGTTCTCAAGCTGGTGTTTCATATTTTTGCACCATATAAAGAAATCAAAGATAAACGAGGAAAAGAAAAAGTAGTAGAATAGTCCCTGAATTTTTACAAATTCTACCGAGTGGTCCAGGTAAGTTCATATGGTTGAATTTTATGATTGATTGTTAAAAATTAGAGATTATAGAGATTATATAATGTATTATTTTATATCTTTGTTATGGAATTATAATTATTGTGATAAAATAAAAATCGAAGTCAAAGTTCAAATTGAGTAGAACGTTGGATTGAGTACAATCATACAGTGACAAGTGAAGTGACAGGTGATGAATTGACAAATAAAGTCAAGGTATAACCATGGCAAAGTGTAAATGTAAGACCATAGCTGGGCTATGGCATTTCAGTGAAAAGTCCATAACTGAGTTATGACACAGTGAACGTAAGACCATGGTTGGACCACGGCAGTAAGTGTACATGTATAAGACCATAACCGGGTTATGGCATCATGAGTGAAAGATCATGTTAGGGCCATGGCAATATTCGTGTAAGACCATAGTTGGACTATGGCATCAAATCAACGATGTACTCAAATCCATAAGACGTTCACTAATTTGACAAAGTCTGGTAAGTGCTGCATGAATTAATATGATAGAACTTTAATAATTATTGGAATTGAGCTCAATAAAGTGAATTCATCATTTGGAATTGTGAATGACAGGAAATATTAGCGAAATGTTAGTTAAATGATTTATTAAAGTATGATCGGTACGATTAATGTTTTATGCCCATGAACTTACTAAACTTTCATAAGCTTACTCTTGTGTGTTTAATGTTTTGTGTAGATTAACAAGAGTTCTGAGGATCGGATCAACACATCGGGCCACACTATCCAGATTTTCTCTGGTAGATTTTACAAAGTACCTTATGGTTTATATGGCATGTATAGGATGGAATAAGAAGAAAGGAAACTTGTAGTATGGTTATGAATAGCTTATATACATATATGTTAGTTTTATGTGCATATATTTAATAGTATCTATTAGTAGTCAATGAATGGAAATTATGTAGTAAGTTTATACAAATGAGTAGTATGATGACATTTTAGGTTTAAAACTTGATTTTTTTACTTGAATTGGTAGCTTGGTTGAGATATTTTGGTGTGTACAAATGCTATATGCAGGTAAATTTTGAAAACGGTGAGAAAAGTGGCCTTCAAGTGGCCTATTTTCATCCACACGGGTAGACATACGGGTGTGTTTCTTGACCGTGTGTGACGCACGGCCTGACACATGGGTATGTGGTTTGGTCGTGTATCCCCTGCACCTTAAATTTGAGAAATAGAATGCTTAGTATTGAGCACACGGGCAGAGACACGGGCGTGTGTCTTGGCCGTTTGAAAACTGCACCTTAATGTTTTACAAGTCAGAGAGTTACACAAGTTGAGAACCCGGCCATGTGACTTGTGTCACTTGGCCGTGTGAGCCACACAGCCTACCCACATGGGCGTGTGACCCTTATACATGAGAAAAATTTTGAAAATTTTGTGAAAAATTCTCTGAGATCTTGGTTTAGTCCCGACTTACTTCTAATATATAATTTGGGCCTTGAGGATCCATTTGAGGGACAATATGATTAATTATGTTTAATTTTGGATATAAATAGTAAATATTAGGAATTAACTGTAAATGTTTTGAAAAACTCTGGTAATGCTTCGTAACCCTGTACTGGCGACAGATACGAGTTAGGGGTGTTACACCTAAAGACATAAGAAAGTGATTTCTAATATAAAATTTAATTATGTTTTAATGTGTTCATTGTAACACCCCGATACCCGACCCGATCGTCGAGTCTAAGCTACAGTGTGTCACATTCATTGCTGAAGCAACTATGATCAATTCACGATTAAACTATGCACTTTAATGCTAAAATCAAACAATTATATATATATTCAACATGAAATGTAATCATTATCGAGTTTTATTCAAGCTTACTAAAGCTCTAAAGTTAAAATTAAATCACTAAAAGACTAAAATGAAAAGTTTCAAAATTTCAAGGTCGATGCCGTGACATGAGGGAATTCCTCGTCACGACATAATTCACTGTCTTAGTCTTGTCATGGCGACAAGGTTCCTCACTGTACCATGACTTGGAGCACAATCTCATACTGATGACTCATATTTGACATCACAACGTGGCCTTCTCGTCGTGACGACATTCGAACGACGTCACCTATTGTTTTTGCAAAAAGGTGTATGAAAAGGGTACTCAATACTATTCCACATTCCAATTACAATTTCATGCCTAAGTCAAGACTGATTACCTACATTAAACACTTCAAACATTGTCTAAACATGGATAGATGATTCACATTCATTCTCCAAAAACTTACCAATCCATACCTATCAAGTTTAAACCATATTCATGTTAGCATAAACATACCAAATGCATATCCATTTCACTTCCATCAATTATATGTAACTTATTAACTTATTTTAATCATCATTGTCATACCTATGTACCTTCTGACATTACCAAAACATTTCAACTCAACTAACACATACCTATTCACCTGCCAAGAATTTATTTGTCACAAGCACAACTCAATTAGTAAGCAATTAGCAATCCAAGCCATGTTCAACTTCAATGTCCAAACTAATAAAGCTATTTTCATGCTTTAACATTTCATTGGGCATTGCCTTGAGTAGGCCATTCAACATTTCCATTCCATCCAACTACCAAATTCCAATCACATACTACCCACTAGCATTTTACTTGCATTTGACCAAAAGCATATATCATTAGTGAAACATGTTTACAAACACATAAATCATACCAAAATGACACAACTTAGGTACATGACCTTTTTAATACAAAGTAGATAATGAAAAAAATTTGTTGAGTTCAGGATTGATGTTTGGATACTGATTTGCAATCTGAAAGCACGAACAAAACCTAACTTGTGCACGGAGAACAAAATTGTACGCTGAGTTTAACTTAGTGGTATTTCTCTAGTTGAACTTATAACATAATATAAATCATGTAAATATATGAATCATCAGTCAAATGTTCAAATATAAATCGATATGTCATGTTTTACCACTTCCTCATAATTAATGATCTCATTCATATTCAATTTACTAGCATAAGAACATAGTCCATTTCATAACATATTTAAAAACTCACAACTGTTGATTGCCACATTATTCATTTTAATTTCCCGGCCTTATAATCTGATGAACATAACCAATCATCATTTTATTTCATCTCATGTGTTATTATACTGTTTTACATTTTAATTCCCTATTAACCTGACTCGGACTTACACAGATACATGGATTCAACTAACAAACCAAGTTTCGCACTGAGTGCCTTGTCGAACAATTCTGAATATAACTCAATTTCAAATCCAACATTTTCATTTCATCAACCAATTATCAATGTATATAATTACCAGCATAAATCATCCAAATATGAAGTCAATTTTACATTTACATCAATATACAATATTTTCAAATCTATTCAATTTAGTCATTTATCTCAAATAATAATAAAATCGCATCAATTCATTCAAGTTATCAAATTTAGTTCACCTCATAATCTTAACATGCAAAACAATATATATATATATATATATATATATGCAACAATTGAAGTGGTTCGAATTATAGAAATAAAAACTGAAAGCTCGTGTCACTCGTTGTCAACCCTCGCTTTTTATTTTCCTTTCAATGATCCTGCATCATTTTTAGCTACAAATAATAATCTAGTAATAGTATGATATCAATCCAAGTCACATTCAATTACAAAGTCATACATATTTTGAACATTATTCAATTTAGTCTCTAAAACCGATATAGCCATATCTTTCAAATTTGAGTTTTGATCTTAAAACTAATCTCAATTACATCCTTCTATAGCCCTCTATTATCTATAATTTCATAAATATTACACCAATTTTTAAATTTATGCACTTTAGTCCCTATGTTCAAAAACTAGCAGTTTAACTTTACGATCTAATATTTTTTTTTCACTTCTAAGCTTAAAATCTAACAATTTAGTACCAATTTCGTCAAGCATTCATCAATGGAAACTTTTAGAAACTTTAATAGTTTAGCAAAATAGTACACGGGTTAGCTAAATCAGTCTCCCACAATCTCAAAAATATAAAATTTACAAGAAAAAGACTTGAAACACCTTAGCAATTGAAGACTGAATGGTGAAAGTTTTCTAAGGATTTCTTTCCTTCAAGTTTAGGCCATGGGACGTGAATGGATGAGTACGATGATAACTTTTTCTTCCATTCCACTACCTTTTAAACTTTATACCATAATTAAAATTAAATTAATCTTAAATTACTAATTTAATCTTAATTAACTAACCTTAACCTTAATTAATTAACATTAGTCGATGAAAACGTCCAATTCCACTATCTCATAATTAAAATTGGTTAAATTTCTCTTTTGGTCCTAAATCAATTTAAAAATCTATAACAATTGAACTTTAATGATTTAGTCATTATATCTTAATTAACTATCAATTCGACAAAATTACTACACCAAAATTTAATATATTTCTATTTAACCTCATAAATATTAACATTTAATATTTATTGACTCGATTTATGGAACCAGGATTCTGAAATTGTATTTTTCGATACTACTAACTTCCGAGTCATTACAATTTGCTTAACTTTAATGTATTTAATCAATCCATTATTAACATTGTCGAAACCATTTTTAAAATCGTGTTTTAGGAAAATGGGAATCGACTTTAAAAAACGAAAACGGGAGTCGCCACCAATCTTTTTAGGTGCGATTGGATCACCTTTAAAACATTTTGTTCTAAAATCATTAGTTTTGGTCTACGAAATCAGAAAACAGGTTTGGGAGCCGGTTACGTACGAGGAAGGGTTAGCACCCTCGTAACGCCCAGAAATTGGTACCTAATTGATTATCAAGTGTCTTTAATGTCGGAAATTCAAAATTTTTAAGATGTAGTCCTCTTTAAAATATTTTAATTTTGAAAATTGGGGTTCACTCGTATCAAAGTATTGACACTAAGTTAAACTTTTTTGGAAATCCCTATCTCGAAACAACAAAACGCTATATCCAATAAGTTAGGACATATTGCTTTGAAATTCCAAGATAGTGACTTGCATTTAGAAAACCTTTAAAAACTAGAAGGGTACTTGACTATTCGAACTTAACGAGAAGAGTCGCAACCCAATAAGTTAGAGCACTACTTTTCTCGAAATTTCCAAACACCAAACTTTGCCTTTATATTTTTTGAAAACTTCGGAATTTTGTTTTAGTTAATGCATGAGGAATCACATTATCGTTATGGAATAGAATATCACAATTATAAATGAACAAAACATGTATTTAAAAGATACAGTGGCAATAATACAAAAATCATATACTAGATACATACATATAAAAATAATATACATAGCAAATGCATACAAAGATATACATAGCATATATTGAAAATGAATAAACAAAACATACAAACATACACAGTAATAATTAAAAATAATACATGATATACGACAAAGTAATACAATATCAATGTACATGTTCATAAAATGTAATATAATAAAATAACATTTAGCACATGATATATGCAATATAAAATAAAATGAAATGAGCTATTGTTAACAAAATATACATATAACACAAATAAAACAGAATATTTAATAATAATTTTAAAATAGTATTTAATATACAATATATATTAACAAAATATTTATAAAAGAATAATAATTATATATATAAAATATATTGGTTTAAAAGTATGTAAAAGAATTCATAATATAAAAAATAAGTTTAAAATGAAATAATACATAATAAATAAATAATTAATAATTAAATATGTGTATAGTATGAGTTAAAAATATAATTTAATTTATAAATTTTAAAATTATAAATAATATAATGAATAATATAAATATAAATAATATAATAGATAATATATGATATACATAACATAAAAAAATAAGTAATATAGAATAAAAATAAAATAAAAATAAAATAAATGTTATATAATAAAATATATTTTAAATGTATAGGAAATAAGAAATATAATAGTATAAAAATGACATAATGTAAAATAATGAAAGTATATATGTAAAAACAATGTATAAATAATTAATAAATATATAATACAAGTAAAAAAATATATAATAATAATATAAAAATGATAATGTAAAATAATAATAATTTGTGAAAAATAATATATAATATATAATAAATAATAATAATAACATATAATACAATAATTTTATAATATAAGATATAAAAATAAGGTTAAAAATAAAACAATTAACAATATAAAAATATATGTATATAATAATAAAAATAAATATAGGGTTAAATTTGAAGTTCAATAAAATTACAGGGCGAATTTTACAAAAATAAAGCTGAATTAAGGTTTTAATTAAAACACACGCAACACCAAAGGGATTCATTGGGAAAATTTCCCTATTCCCAAAACGGCACCGTTTCCCTAATTAAGCCTTAAAAGGCCATTTAGGACTAAATTGAAACAGATACAAACTGTTAGGGCCAAATCATAAATAAAATAAGGCGTGATTATAAACACACAAAAAGGTGAAAGGACTGATTGGGTAATTAATCCAATTCTCAAAAACACGCGGATCCTCCCCGGGTAATTGGGTCAACGCGCGAATCCTTAGCCTTAATACGTCGTCGTTTTAAACTTATTGGATTAAGCTAAAACAGCGTCGTTCTGTTATGGCTATATAAGCCAAACTATTGGTTTTAAATCATTTTGAATCGGTTCTAAAAAAAACAAAAAAAAAAGAAAAAACTCTCTGAAAGAGAGTTGGGGAGGGGTATTCGGAGAGACATCGGACCTCCATCTAGGGGTCTGTACGTGCTCACGCGCCCTCGTCTTCTCCACCGCATACGGTGGTCAGAGGTTTAAAAACCTCACCTTTCATCGCCGATTAAAGGTACTGCATTCTCCTTTCATTATCTACAGTATATATATGTACATATATTTAAAATATTTCACCTTTGTGTATTCAATCGATTGAGATGCTTGCTGTGTATATGTATGCGAGAATAAATTCTTTTGCTGAATCTCTAAATTTTTATTGATTCTTTCTGTGTGTATCTTTCAGAGCCAAAAAAAAGGTGCTTTTACACTGTTTGATTCGGACTTTTATAGCCACTACTGTTATTACATAAACTGGGAAAGAAATCGAAGATTTTTTTTCCATTTCTTGTTTGCTGTATCCACCATATCTCTGATTGTGATCTGCTGAAATCTTTTTATTTTAGTTTCCTTTTTGTTTTTTCGTATCCGCTGTGTTTTCCTTTTCTTTTGCAGGCATTTGCGAGAAATCTGGTGGTGACGAGGGCTGGTGTAGATTCGCACGTTGATTTCAGAGACAGAATCACGGCGATGATGGGAGGTCACTGAAACGACACGAGAGATGAGCAGACGCGTTCGTTGAGATGGCTTCTGGAATCTTCCATTTGCAGCGCGAGGAGAAAGAGCTAGGTTGGAAACCCTAGCTGGTAACTTAAGTTTTGGGCCTCTACTATTTGGGTCTGATTTAGGTTTGGGCTTCGGGTGTATTTGGGTTGAGGTTGTAACTGTAATGGGTTAGGGGTGTAAACGAGTTAAGGGATAGTTTTAGGCCTGCTAGGTAGTAAACGGTCTATTTGGGTATAACGGGCCTGAAGTATTTGAGCCAAAAGGGTTTGAGCTAAAGGGTACTGGGTTAGTTTAGAGTCTGTTGGGCTGTTTTTATATTTTTGTAACCTGGAATGTTTATTTTTGAATGGAATTTAATAAATAAATAAATATTTATTTATTATTTTGCTTTTGGGTCTTAAAGCCCGGTCAAATTTGGGCTACTACAACTGCCCCTCTTTGCTTATTGCTGTATAACGAGAATTGAGTAAAGATTTAGAAAGACCAAATTTGACCGGTCCTATCAAATCATAGTCTTCAATCTTCTTGACTGTCATGTTGATATCTTTGATCTGCTCTCCGCCGAACACAGAGACGCCAAATCTGCTTCTTCGATTTATTCCTTGTAAGCACAAGAATGCCAAATCATCTTGGATCTTGCTTCAGTAAAATTATCTGAAGGTAAGATCTGCTATGTGTCTCCTCCCTGTTGAAGATGGAGACGCCAAATTTCAATTTGTTCCCTGACAAAACTGAGATGACAAATCATCTTAGATTTGCTTCAGCGTAAACACGCAAAAACCAAATCAGCTATGTCTTTGATTTGTTCCTTGTAAGCACAAGTATGCCAAATCATCTTGGATCTTGCTTCAGTCTAATCGTCTGAAAGTCAGATCTGCTATGTATCTGCTCTCCATTGAAGTGGAGATGCCAGACTTCGATTTGCTCTCTGACAATACAGAGATGCCAAATCATCTTAGATTTGCTTCATCGTAAATACATGAAAGCCAAATCAGCTATGTCTTCGATTTGCTCCTTGTAAGCACAAGGATGCTAAATCATCTTGGATCTGCTTCAGTATAAACATCTGAAGGTGAGATCTGCTATGTATCTACTCCCCGTTGAAGTGGAGAAGCCAGACTTTGATTTGCTCTCTGATAATACAGAGATGCCAAATCATCTTAGATTTGCTTTAGCGTAAGCACGCGAAAGCCAAATCAGCTATGTCTTTGATTTGTTCCTTGTAAACACAAGGATGCCCAAATCATCTTGGATCTGCTTCAGTATAAACATCTGAATGCCAGATCTGCTATGTTGTGGCCTGTTACCCTACTGCTTAGGGAGTTAAGGCACGTCGTTTTTTATCTACATAACTTGTAGAATGTATATGCGCTTATGCTTGATGATTAGGATACTTTGATCGAAGTGAGTCAAATGTTCCTAATTAAACATGTTACGATGCAGGATGTTATAAATACGACCCTTATCCTAGACGCCACTACTCATTCCTTCATTCATCTGCACTTCTCTCAAAATATTATTCCTGCTCAGCCTGTAGGCCTGTACCATTCTTCAAATGCTACGATCCACTGAGGATACCTGTGGGATAATCTTTCCTTAGAATTGTATTGTTGGTTTTGTCCATTTATCCTTTTAGACTGGAAGAAAGAAATTCTTCGAGTTCCTTCATCCTTTACTTACGTGGATTTCTCGAACAATTATCCTGTTTTAGTTTCTTGTATTATCTAGAAATTCCAGAGTAATGCGCAAAACTTCACTTGTGAACATATTTAGTTCATCTATCATTATTTCAATGCAACATACTTAAAGAATAATGGAAGATGAATAAACTTTATTGGATTAGAATGAATTATCGAAAAGATACAAAGGAAATTAATTTGAAAGCCTATCTTTAAGAAGAAATAGAATCTAAAGATAGCAAACAAAATAGAAGTTAGATGCCCTAAATATCGCCGCTTGAGTGTCTATACACCAACTTCATGAAGTCTTTTCTTGAGTTCAACATGTGTTTAAAGGATCCAAAGTACTCTGACGATGCCCCAGTTTGTAGCATTCTTCACTCTTTGTTGTATCAGATATAGCAAGATCACCGTATGCCCTTCAATATTTGAGCTGCCCTTTCGGGTTTTCAACTCAAAATCCCTTTAGTCACAAGGTGCCCTTTGCGGGTTTTCACCTTGGCCTCTCCATTTTTATTTTTTTTGAAATCTCAAGGCGCCCTTTGCGGGTTTTCACCTTAGATTCTCTTCTCCTTTAGACAAAGTATTTTTTCACTAAGTCTGAGTTCACTGGGTTGGGTAAACTTTTCCCATCCATTTCCGTTAAGATCAATGCACCACCAGAGAAAGCTTTCTTCACGACATACGACCCCTCCCAATTCGGCATCCATTTCCCCCTAAAGTCCTTTTGAATGGGAAGAATCTCTTTCAGTACAAGGTCTCCCTTCTGGAATTCTCTTGGTTGAACTTTCTTGTCATAAGCTCGCATCATTCGCTTCTGATACATCTGACCATGTTGAATGGCTTTTAGTCTATTTTCCTCAATCAAGTTCAACTGGTCATACCGGGATTGAACCCACTCAGCTTCATCTAACTTTACCTCCGTCAAAATTCGAAGAGAAAGTATTTCTACTTCAATAGGTAACACTGCTTCCATCCCATAAACTAGCGAGAATGGAGTTGCCCCAGTAGAGGTTCTGACAGATGTTCGATAGGCCAGGAGTGCAAATGGAAACTTCTTATGCCAATCTCTATAGGTCTCAGTCATCTTCCCTACTATTTTCTTAATATTCTTATTGGCAGCTTCTACTGCCCCATTCATTTTTGGACGATAGGGAGAAGAATTGTGATGTTTGACCTTGAACTGGTCGCAAACCTCTGCTATCGTCTTGTTGTTCAAGTTCAATGCATTGTCGGATATGATCTTCTCAGGCATTCCATACCGACAAATGATCTCCTTCTTCAAGAATCGACTCACAGCTGACTTAGTAACATTCGCATAAGAAACAGCCTCTACCCATTTCGTAAAGTAGTCAATTACCACGAAGATAAACCGATGTCTATTCGAAGCTTTCGGTGATATTGGTCCAATGACATCCATGCCCCACATGGAAAGGGGCCATGGAGAAGTCATAACATGTAAAGGTGAAGGTGGTACATGAATTCTATCCCCATAAATCTGGCATTTATGGCATTTCTTGGTGTAGTTGATACAGTCCCCTTCCATAGTGGCCCAATAATAGCCAAACCTCATGATTTGCCTTTCCATCGTGAACCCATTTGCATGCGTCCCACATACCCCTTCATGAACTTCTTCTAAAATTAACTTAGCTTCCTCAGCGTCGACACATCTCAAAAGTACTTAGTCTTTCCGTCTCTTGTATAGATATCTCTATCTAAAACATAGTCGCAAGCTAATCTCCTCAAAGTTCGTTTATCATTCTCACTGGCCTGTTTAGGGTATTTACGATCTCTCACATATCGCAATATATCTTGATACCAAGGGTTATTGTCATTTTCTTCCTTCTCAAATTACAACAATGAGCTGGAGCCTCGTAGACACTCATTTGAATTGGCTTCATTTCTTCTTCTTTATTCACCTTGATCATTGAGGCCAAGGTTGCTAAAGCATCTGCCATCTGATTTTCATCTCGTGGGAGATAATTGAAGGTGATGTCATCAAAATCCTCAAGTAACCCCAAAACTGCCTTTCGATAATTGATCAATTTAGGGTCCCTTGTCTCTTATTCACCTCTAAGCTGATAAATTACTAACGCAAAATCTCCATATACTTTTAGGTTTTTTATTCCTCGCTCTATAGCTGCTTGAAGTCCCATGATGCATGCTTCATACTCAGCCATATTGTTCGTGCAATCAAAGTCCAACTTGCACGTGAACGGGTAATGATCACCATTCGGGGATACCAAGACTGCCCCAATTCCATTTCCGATTGCATTAGAAGCCCCATCAAAATTTAGCTTCCAAGAAGAATCTTCGGTCGTTGCTATACACATCAACTCCTCATTTGGAAAATTAAAGCTCAATGGCTCATAATCCTCTAGAGCCCTACTGGCCAAGAAATCTGCTACCGCACTTCCTTTTATAGCCTTCTGACTTATGTAAACTATATCAAACTCTGAAAGCAAAATTTGCCATCTCGCCATTCTTCCACTCAGAGTCGTTGACTTCATCATGTATTTCAATGGATCAAGCTTTGAGATGAGCCAAGTGGTATGGTATAGCATGTATTGTCTTAATCTCCGAGTTGTCCAAATCAGTGCGCAACACAACTTTTCAATCAGTGGATATCTCATCTCACAGTCATTGAATTTCTTACTGAGATAATGAATTGCCTTCTCCTTTTTCCCTGACTCGTCATGCTGGCCAAGCACACATCCCATAGAATTATTGAACACCGATAAGTACAGTATTAACGGTTTATCTGGGCTAGGTAGAGATAATATCGGAGCATTCAACAAATATTGCTTGACCTTGTAACACTCCCTACCCGTATCCATTACCGGAATAGGGTACAAGGCATTACTGGAGTTTACTGAACATTTTCAGAAAATTCTGAGTCATTTATTATTCATATTTTGAAAATAATCATAACGTCTCTCTATTGGGCCCTCGAAGCCCCAAACATACAATAGAAACCAACCGGAATTAAATCGGGATCTTAAAAAAAATTTCGCAAAATCTTAAATTTTATTTTCATCTAAGTACTTACCATTTCAATGCTCCTTATAATTAAACATGTTACCATTCAATCAATAGCTTAACACTTGTCTAAGCGTCAAACAACATCATTGTTAGTATACTTGCACATATTTCATCTAAATTCAACATTGATATACTTATTTTCTCGACATGTCACACTTGAGTTTAATAATTGTCTTTACTTACATAATTTCCTTGTATCAACATATCAAAGATAATCATATATGTACATGTTATGAAACATATCATTCTCTTACCGTTTCTTCATAAGTGTATATCAATCATTTCATTATATCAATATTTCATGCTCCATCATTTCCGTATATTTTATGTATATTTATTTCGGTAAAGTTATATCAAACTTAACATAAATTATATTCCATGTACTTATTCTTATTTCGTTTATCTATCTTCATAATTATTTCATACAACTATTTTGTACATATATTTCTATATGACCAGTTCTTATAAACATTTCACACAACCATTTCATATAACCATTCGTCATCTGATACATATTACCTGAATATCAATTGTTCAATAGATGTCATAGCGTCTCCCATCCACAATCTTATTTGTCTTTGACATGATGCCATAGTGTCTTTCAACTGTGGTCTTACTCATTTTCTGTCATGTTGCCATGGTATCTTTCAACTATGGTCTTGTTCATTTCATATCACATTGCCATGGTATCTTTCAACCATGGTCTTATTCATTTCATATCAAGTTGCTATGGTATCTTTCAACCATGGTCTTACATATTTCATATCAGGTTGCCATGGTATCTTTCAACCATGGTCTTACACATTTCATATCAGAGAGCACACTCCCGCGAACCTCATCCTTACAAAGTGGGATTACAATCAAAGCTAAATCCTGTAATATAAACTCATAGAGTATTGTCGGGATTACCAGTCCAAAGCTAAATCCCACGCAACGACAATTACTCTAATAAGCTTGGATCCGAATTACCACCCAGGCTAAATTGAGACCTAATTCGGATTACCCGTCAGGGCTAAATCCATTTTCCACATATTCTTCGGGGGGGCTATATCAGGATAGGATCACCCGTCCGGGCTAGATCCTTTTTATCGTCAATTTCTTTTCAAAGATCCATCGAATTTTCCTTTCATTCAACCAGGATTTCTTCCCCTTTTTATCAATATGTCAGCATTTCATAAATTTTCATATAATGAACATTCAAATCATATTCATATCAAAAACATGCATTTCAAGCATTTAAGAATATAATTCAAGTTACATGAACTTACCTCATTACTTGTTTATGTTTATAATTTTATTAATCCGACATCTTTTCTTTTCCACGATCAAATCTCTTATTTGAGTCGTCCGGATATTTATAAATAAATTTGATCATCATTTTCATTCATTTCATATTCTAATGTATTTAATTAATGCTCTAGACAAAATTACCATTTTGCCCCTAAACTTTTATTTAATGACGATTTCATCCTTAGGGTCAGGAAAATAAAATTCTTGCAATTTAATCCTTATTTCCAGCTATTATTCTCATATATATTGATAACAGTCCATGATTTCTATAAAATATCAGAATTTTTCATAATTTTAACACTTTTCAATTTAATCTCTAAAACATGTTTTCCCCCGATCTTAAACTAAATTAATAATTTCATTCAATTTTGTAATTTAAATAATAAAATAGTTCATTTCATGCAATTTGGTCATTTCTAACATTTTTACAAAATTACCCATAAAGTTTTACTTTTATTCAATTTAGTCCCTGAGCCTAAAACATGCAAATTAGCCATGTTAGATGAAAATTCATACATATTTTCCTCCTCCTGCTCTCCATTCCACATCCTTAATGTATTTAACACACTTGTAAGTAATACTATCTATAATTTTTATTATTTACTTTTATGAATATTCAAGCTGTCCGTCTATGTCATAGTCACTAAATTATTTATATCTGGAGCTATAGAACTCCAAATTAAGATCCGATAATTTTTCCTGAAACTAGACTCATATATCTTCTTACCATAAAATTTTTAGAATTTTTTGTTTAGCCAATAAGTACAGTTTATTCTTTAAATTTACCCCTGTTCTGCTGTCTGACAATCCTGACCCTTCTTCACTAAAAATTAATTATCTCCTCGTACAGAATTCGAATGATGTTCCCGTTTATTTCTCTTGAAAATAGACTCATTCAAGATTCTAAAATGTAAATTTAAGTTCATAATTATTTTATCCAATTTTTGATGATTTTCAAAAGTCAGAACAGGGGAACCCGAAATCATTCTGACCTTGTCTCACAAAATTGATTATATCTCATGATTTACAATTCCATTGCTTACATAATTTATTCTATAAGAAACTAGACTCAATAAGATTTAATTTCATACTTTATTCATCCTATAATTCGATTTCTAAAATTTTTGATGATTTTTCAAAGTTAGACTACTGCTGCTGTCCAAAACTGTTTTGGTACAAGATATTAATTACCATGTTATAACACACTTATTTTCTTTTTCTACACCATTTCTCATCACTTTCTCTTATTTTCTCTTCACTAACATATCAAGAACATAGGACCTTATGTAAGAAAACTCTACTATAACATTATTTCCATGCTTTGTCAATAATAACAAACTTAAAAACATAATGAAATCTTGATGTACTTACCTTGTTCTATTGATACTAATCTTTAACTTGATTTTCTCTCTCCTCCAGCTTCTATTCTTGAATCCAACTTGATATTCTAACTCCCCATGGTCTCCTTAGCATTTCTCTCTCTTAGTAGCTATGGAAATTCTTTTGATTTCTAGGTGAAAATGGTGAATTTTTGGTGGAAGGACCAAATTGTAAAGAAAAGAAAGTTTCTTTCTTCCTTTTCTCTTCATACGTTGGGTGCATGAAAAAAAATATATGATGATTCTTTATCTTTCTTTCCTTATATATACTAAGTAAAATAATAATAAAATAATAAAATATCATTTAAAAATTAAATTAAAATATTAATAAACTATTATTTATTTATTTATTTAATCTAAAATATCTCCAACATCATCATTGCTTTCTAGATTTCTCTCTCTTCCAATTGACCATTTTGCCCTTCATTATCTTTTAAAATTCCATCCTTGAGTCATCATTTAATTTGGTAAAATTGCAATTTAGTCTCACATAGTTCTTCATCTATTCAATTTGGTCCCAATTCATCCATTTTCCTTAATTTCTAGATCATTCCACCCTTAAAATATTTACACTATTGGTCCTTCAAATTTTTCATATTTACACTTTAACCCTTCAATATTTGAGTATTTACTCTTGTACAACAAAACTTTTCTCACTTTTACAATTTAGTCTTTTCTTGAATTAATATATCATAATATACTTCCCAATATTAACATAACTCAAAATTTACCTTTTTGTCACTTTATTTCCTTATTTTACTATATCACGGATAATATTTTACTGTAAAATTTTTTGGGATATTACAGACCTTTTCAAAAGCATTCTGGCATTCCTCATCCCAAGTACCTTGATTGTGCTTTCTGAGGAGGCGAAAGATAGGATCACATTTCTCAGTTAGTTGTGAAATGAACTGAGCGATGTAATTCAACCTTCCTAGGAATCCTCGAACTTCCTTCTGAGTACGTGGTGGAGGTAACTCTTGTATGGCTCTGACCTTGTCTGAGTCGACTTTAATTCCCTTTTCACTGACTACGAAGCCTAATAGCTTTCCCGATCTGGCTCCAAAGGTACACTTTGTTGGATTGAGCTTCAACTGAAATTTTCTCAACCTCAAGAACAATCTTCTCAAGACCTCAATATGCTCTTTTTCTGTGTGCGACTTAGCAATCATATCATCAACGTATACCTCAATATCCTTATGCATCATGTCGTGGAATAAGTTTACCATGGCCCGTTGATATGTTGCCCCTGCGTTCTTCAGTCCAAACGGCATTACTTTGTAGCAAAAGGTGCCCCATAAGGTTATGAAGGTGGTTTTATCCATATCCTCTAGATGCATCTTTATCTGATTGTATCATGAGAAACCATCCATAAAGGAAAACAACGAATATCCCATTGTGTTGTCCACCAAAGTGTCTATGTGTGGCAAAGGGAAATTATCTTTGGGGCTAGCTTTATTTAAATCTCTGTAATCAACACACATTCGTACTTTCTCGTCTTTCTTAGGAACTGGCACAATGTTAGCTACCCATTCGGAGTATTTCACTTCTTGCAAGAATCCTACATCAAACTGCTTCTTGACTTCATCCTTTATTTTCAGAACCATATCTGGCCTTATTCTTCACAACTTCTATTGGACTGGCTTACAATCCTGTCTTATCGGAAGATGATGTACTACAATGTCAGTACTCAATCCGGGTATATCCTGATATGACCAGGCGAAGATATCCTTGAACTCTCGAAGCAACTTAACCAAACCAAGCCTTGTGTCCTTAGTAATTAGGGTTCCGATTTTCAACTCCTTCCCTTCCTCTAGGACTATATTCTCTATTGCTTCTTTCTCATGTAGCATGATTTGTTTCTCCTCTTGCTTTACTATTCTTAACAGATCGAGAGATACGTCACAATCTTGAACATCTTCAAAATCCTGCGGTTCCTCTAAACACAAGTCTTACTCGCAAGAGAAATCAGGAGTTGCAGTATCAGTGCTCATATCATTGATATCTAGGGACCTATGGGGGTATGAAAGAATATACAAAGAATGAATAAATCTAAGAATGATTGTTTATGTGCTTTGAATATTTAAAAGAATATTGGTCGATAAAAGTGAAACAATACTCGTTTAAATTGATAAAATTATGTTTTATTTAAATAATAATAGATGAACATAAGCCTATTTCACAAATGTAATCTTACTACTCCTAGGCCCTAGAGTAACAGACATGTTTCGAGAATTACTCTGAAAAATTCCTAAAGACTACAGAAAGGTCTTCCGCAGTCCAATTGTTCAGAGAGCTCCCCGGTTCGTAAGGGCAAATGCCCTCGAGGCTTTCTTGCTCCAATCCCTCATCGTGTACAGCATTAATTTGATGACTCTCTTCTACTAGTAATCCTCCTGACTTAAAAGATTTGGATATAGGTGGGAATGTCATCGGTTCCCACTCCACTTCTCTTCCATTCAAACGCGCCCTTCTCCTTTCTTGGCGTTTCTCAATGTCCTTCCTCATTTGCTTATAGTCTAGTTTGAAGCCCAAGCCAAAGCGGTCCTTTTTCAATATCATCTTTGGGATCTGAATCCCTCCTTGCAGATACTTTCCTAAACCTCTTCCTGGTAAGGCTTCTCTTCCTACGATCATTCGTACAGCCATCTTTGTAGCTCTTGCCATCCTTGGCACTGGTAACCCACTTCCTTCTGAAATGAAAGTGGCATTTACAAACTCTAAAGAGTGAAATAAACACTGAATAGATTCTTCATTTGCCTCAACATAGGGGGCCTTCCTAGTGACTGCTGCTATAATATCCTCCTCCGCATTGATGGTTATTAACCGTCCATCTGTCACTAACTTCAATTTTTGGTGCAATGAGGAAGGCACCGCTCTTGCCGAGTGTATCCATGGCCTCCCCAATAAACAATTATAGGAGGGCTTGATATCCATCACCAAGAAATCAACTTCATATGTATTTGGCCCAATTTCCAAAGGGATGTCTATTCGTCCCATCACTTTTCTCTCGGTTCCATCGAAGGCTCTTACCACATTGCAACACATTTTCATATGCGAACTATCAATAGGTAATCTATTTAATGTAGATAATGGAAGGACATTCAAAGCTGACCCGTTATCAATGAGTACACTTGGAAGCGTGTATCCCTTGCACCGAGTAGTGACGTGCAAAGCCTTGGTTGATCCTATGCCCCCAGGTGGGATTTCATCATAATTGAAATAGATGAAATTGTTCGCGCTAATATTGTTCACCAACAAGTCCAGTTTGTTAACGGATATGTCATGGGTGACATATGTCTCGTTAAGCACCTTCATCAATGCTTCCCTATGCGCCTCAGAACTCAAAAGTAGAGTCAATACTGATATACGAGCCGGTTGCTTGTGCAACTGCTCGACCACACTATACTCACTATGCTTGAGGAACTTCAGAAATTTCTTAGCCTCCTCCTCCTTTACCGGCTCTTTGACGGGCATTTCAACCTCTTTTTCCTTCTCCACATTAGCATTCTTTGTTTTTGTGGACTCATCTCTGATGCCTACCGTATCTACCGCTTCCCACTCCGTGTATGGGAACCCTCAATTTGTACACCGTTGGACGCACTGGCTACATCTTCTTTCTCCGGTAACGACACATGGTAGTTATAACTCCATGGTACCCTTTTGTTATCCTTATAAGAAAAAGATACAGGTTTATGGATTACGACCTTGGGCCTAGTTTGCACCTCCACTTCATTATTCCCTGGCAAGGAAATAATAATTCTTGGTTGGCTAGTACTTTTTCGTTCATTCTCCAGCACACATATTTGTCCTTCACAAGAACTTCCGTCAGAAACCTGTAGTTCTTTGTTAACCATAAGGCCTTGTACCATGGCTTTGAACTCTTCACAATTTTGGATCACATGACCCACCTCTCCATGGAATTCACAATGGTTATTTATTCCTTCTCTTCCTTTTCTAGAGGTCAGCATACCTCTCTTCACCATCTCCTCCCATATTACTTTCATAGGTGTCTTCACCTCAGCAATATCTTCCTTGATTTTTCCTTTCTTTGTTTCATCGATGGCATTCGCTCCTTGATTGCCATGATCTGGTAATGGATTTTCAGTACTAGGGATACTATCGAATTTCACAACCCCTATCTTGATAAGCCTCTCCACGACTTTCTTGAATCCGGTGCAGTTTTCAATTGAATGCCCGGTATTCCTGCGTGATATTCGTACTTAGCATTTGCATCATACCATTTGGGGAACAGTGGCTGCAGTGGTTTCAAGTGAAATGGAGCGATGGCATGTGCATCGTATAAGCTTTGATAAAGCTCACGATACGTTACAGGGATAGGCGTGAATTGTATCTTCTCCGAATTCTGTCTTGTGCTCGATTCCTGTCTTTGAGTACTTTGTTGCTCAGCTTTAGGTTGACCAATTATAACTGCTCTCGAGTTGAGGCTATTCACCTTATTGTCCTTTCTCCTTGGGGCCGATCTTTTAGCCACTTCCTCCTCGATTTTACCGCCCCTCACGGTATTCTCAATCATCTCACCTGCCATAACTATATCCGTGAAACTTTTCGTGGTACTTCCAATCATATGAGTGATGAATGGTGCCTTCAAAGTATTAATAAATAACATGGTGGTCTCCTTTTCCAACAATGGTGGTTGTACTTGCATTGCCACCTCCCTCCATCGTTGTGCATATTGCCTAAAACTTTCATTAGGCTTTTTCTCCATGTTTTGAAGTGTGACCCTATCTGGCGTCATATCAGTCACATGGTTGTATTGTTGCATAAAGGCCTACGTCAGATCTCTCCATGAACCAATTCTTGCACGGCTCAACTAATTGTACCATCTAGCCGCTGCTCCTATTAAGCTGTCTTGGAAACAATGGATCAATAATTGATCATTGTTCACATACCCAGTCATTCTCCTACAAAACATTGTTATGTGCGCTTCTGGGCACATAGTCCCGTTGTACTTTTCAAACTCTGGCATCTTAAATTTATGAGGAAGTACCAAATCTGGGACCAAACTTAAGTCTTTGGCATCAATCCCATGATGATTGCTAGCGCCTTCTAAAACCCTAAACTTCTCATCTAACCACCTGTAACGATCTTCCAATTGTTTCGAGGATTCAGTTGCCATTCTTTCCTTCTCCATCAAATCCAGATCAGGAGTGATAGGGTTGATCGAGCTATCACCCAAATTATTTCCCAACCTAGAAGGGAAATTTACGGGGATTCCAACATTCACTGGCCCATGTTGAGGCCTCACGGTGACAGATAGTCTTCTAGGAGGTGCCTCGGTTTGCAGTGGTACATGAGGCGGAGTAAAACCTGGAGGAGGACCTTCATTCTCCTCTTCAGTAATTGCCATGGGAGCTTTTCCTTTATCAGTGGCTCTCAGCAGCTGAGCCATTTCAGCCATCATGTTCCTCTGAGCCTCTAGCATTTGCTCCCTCATTTCATTCTGCATTTTGGCCAACTGCTCTTGCATTTGGTCTTGCATATCTTTTTGTAATTGCTCGAACCTTTGATCCATATTCTTAGTTTTAGTGCAAGTGCCGTAAGGATGTGTGACTTCCAGATTTTCTTTTCTACCTTTGGAAGTAAACTTTAACTAATTAGGGTCTTTCTATAACTTTGAATGCAAACGATGCGATGAAATGCTATGAGATGCAAATGCATGAATGCAAAAAAGATATCGATTCTGGTTCAACTTCATTTAGAAAATTTTATTTAGAAAAAGAATATCTTTATATATAAGAGGATTACAAATACGCTTTCGCCCTAAGGCCCAAAGTTTTAACTCTATCTAATAAAAGGGCTAACTCTCGTCCTATATCTGACGACGATGAACACATCAGACTCAATACATCAGCTCGAATTGCCAATTTTTGCACATATTCAGCAACCTCTCGAATCTGGGTTACGGCTTCACCGATGAAGTGATCCCTTTCTCTGACCTGTCCTCTAGACTGATGAAGCTCTCCCTTCAGATAATCCTCTTGCGCCTCGAGCTGCTCAACCCGAAGTTCACCGTCATGCAATGCCACTTTCAAATCCTCAACCTTACTTTTTAGCTCCTTTAACTCAATCGTAGTATTATGGTTTTGGTGCCAACGTAGGGATCTTCCAAGCTCAGTTATCTTAGTCTTCAACCTTTTATTCTCTTCCTCTAATGCCAAATTCTGTACCTGCATCTCTTGAAACTTCCTCTCCCAATACTCGGCTCTAGCCTTTTCCTCTTGGACCTCTTTCTGCAACTGGTCTGAAGATCCTCCTACTCTCGCTCTTCTCAAGGCTACTTGTGCCCTTTTGTAATGCTCATTTAGATCATCTCAATCTTCCTCAATCTTCCTCTTTTCTTTCCTCTCTTTCTCGACCTCCATCTTTTGAACCTCGACGTCGAAACTCAAGTACATATTTTCTTCTTCAAGCTTTGCTATCCTCTTCTCGAACTCCAAGTTCTTTCTCTCGAACTCCTGCTTCATAATTTCTAACTTTGAGGGCCTTACTTGCAAATATTCCTCTATCGGTCGAGCTCCTTCCACGCTTGGTTTAGGGATGTTATCATTAACCCTTCTGCCTTTCTATTCAACGTATTCCGGTGTGGTTGCCGGGTTAATAGCTACTCTTCTCAACTAACAAGTCTTTTTCCAAGCACTAGAAATTTCACTAATCTTCCTCTTATAATCGGCTCCTCTATATACGAACTCACTTTGAGCCAACCCCTGAGTCGCTGGTACGAACTGTCTCAATCCATTCTGCCTCAGCACGAGCAAAGGGGCATAACCAATGGCACCCCAAATTCCAAATAACGGGACCCAATCAAAACTGCCGCATCGGTAAAGAACCTTGCCAGGAATCATCCACGGATCCCTCTACTCAACATCTTTTGACTGAAGGTTCTGAAGTAGCGCTATCCAATTCTCTTCTGGAACATCAACTCTCTTAGTTGAAGCTACTATATCTTTCAACGGTGAATAGTCCTCGAAGAAGACCGGACAAACCACCCTATCTATCAACCGAAAATGACTGTAGAACCAAGCCAAAAGTAACTGAGCACACTCTATAAACCTGCCAGCACCAACCCTCCTACATGCACCTAAAGACCTGAATGTTTCCACTAAAATTGCAGGGAAAGAAGTGACCTTTTTACTGAGTCGATGAAAAAGATCTGTGGTTGCCTCATCCACATATCCCAAAGCCCTAGGGAAAACCATCAATCCATACATACTTAAGGCAAAAACATCTACCTTCTTCGTCTCATCAGGGTGTGTCAGAATCAAATCTTTCAAAGCATCCCACGAAATGCACTTGCACTCACCCTTTTCCTTAATTCGGGCCGTGGCCCACTGCTTGCTCATCCCCGTAATAATCATCAATTTCTTCCAAAAGGTAGGGACACAAGCAGCTCGAGAATAGATCTTATCGTTCTGAAACCTGGGACAACGAAGCAAGGCAGTGTACTCCTCCACAGTAGGTACCATGTCTACTTCCCCAAAAGTGAAGCAACTGTACGCCGGGTTCCAAAACTGAGCAAGGGCTCAGAATAAGTGCTCTTCTATCTGAACATCAAACAAGTAAGGTAAGTCTCCGTAATTATCGTAGAATAACTGCTTGGTCATTTTGCCCCACCGATCCCAAATTTCCTTAAGTTCTTGGAGATTATTCTGCGTGACACTAATACGAGTGTAATCTGACAACTCCGACACATATCCCACAACTATACTATCTCCTTTTTTTTAGTTGAGTTTGCTCAGACCATCTATGGACGTTGGCGTTGCCTTCCACTCTATCAAGAAGTCCGTTCTCCATAATAAAACTGCCTAACTTAGAAATTGATCGTGAATCGATACCTTTGTAAATGCAAAATGACATGCAAACAAAAGAAAAGAAATAGTCAGTATCACATGATATCAATAAATTTCAACGATAACTTATAACGGTAATATCTAAAGTTTAAACCTAACTAAGTTGGGCTCATACGGTTTTTGATATGAGGTTAGTCCTAAAGTTTGAGGTACCCGAACCAGCAGATTCCTCGATCCTCACCCATTATAGGCTCATTTGAATTGAGTTCAGTTCAGGGGAATACATTTCCCTATGGCTACACGGAGATGAAAATCTCACGAAACCATAAGTACGGATGTATCCCGAAAGTGATCCACTATCCTGCACGGAGGCGAAAACCTCACGAAGGCGTAGCTTTTCAGTCCCACTTAAGGGCGTGACCACAACGGTCATTCAAATGCAATGCGTATTAGAATATATCAACACATGCAATAATACAAACACATGTAATGCAAAGAGGATTAAATTATAAAATTTTTAATTTCCGACATTAAGACAAGAGATAATCAATTACACGGCTTGACTCTTTTATTAGTCCCCAGTGGAGTCGCCAAGCTGTCAAAACCATTTTTAAAATCGTGTTTTAGGAAAATGGGAATCGACTTTAAAAAACGAAAACGGGAGTCGCCACCAATCTTTTTAGGTACGATTGGATCACCTTTAAAACATTTTGTTTTAAAATCATTAGTTTTGGTCTAATAAATCAGAAAACAGGTTCGGGAGCCGGTTACGTACGATGAAGGGTTAGCACCCTCGTAACGCCCAGAAATTGGTACCTAATTGATTATCAAGTGTCTTTAATGTCGGAAATTCAAAATTTTTAAGATGTAGTCCTCTTTAAAATATTTTAATTTTGAAAATGGGGGTTCACTCGTATCAAAGTATTGACACTGAGTTAAACTTTTTTGAAAATCCCTATCTCGAAACAACAAAACGCTATATCCAATAAGTTAGGACATATTGCTTTGAAATTCCAAGATAGTGACTTGCATTTAGAAAACCTTTAAAAACTAGAAGGGCACTTGACTATTCGAACTCAACGAGAAGAGTCGCAACCCAATAAGTTAGGGCACTACTTTTCTCGAAATTTCCAAACACCAAGCATTGCCTTTATATTTTTCGAAAACTTTGGAATTTTGTTTTAGTTAATGCATTAGGAATCACATTATCGTTATGGAATAGAATATCACAATTATAAATTAACAAAACATGTATTTAAAAGATACAGTGACAATAATACAAAAATCATATACTAGATACATACATATAAAAATAATATACATAGCAAATGCATACAAAGATATACATAGCATATATTGAAAATGAATAAACAAAACATACAAACATACACAGTAATAATTAAAAAAAATGCATGATATACGATAAAGTAATACAATATCAATGTACATGTTCATAAAATGTAATATAATAAAATAACATTTAGCACATGATATATGCAATATAAAATAAAATGAAATGAGCTATTGTTAACAAAATATACATATAACACAAATAAAACAGAATATTTAATAATAATTTTAAAATAGTATTTAATATACAATATATATTAACAAAATATTTATAAAAGAATAATAATTATATATATAAAATATATTGGTTTAAAAGTATGTAAAAGAATTCATAATATAAAAATATCAGTTTAAAATGAAATAATACATAATAAATAAATAATTAATAATTAAATATGTGTATAGTATGAGCTAAAAATATAATTTAATTTACAAATTTTAAAATTATAAATAATATAATGAATAATATAAATATAAATAATATAATAGATAATATATGATATACATAACATAAAAAAAATAAGTAATATAGAATAAAAATAAAATAAAAATATAATAAATGTTATATAATAAAATATATTTTAAATGTATAGGAAATAAGAAATATAATAGTATAAAAATGACATAATGTAAAATAATGAAAGTATATATGTAAAAACAATGTATAAATAATTAATAAATATATAATACAAAAAAAAATATATAATAATAATATAAAAATGATAATGTAAAATAATAATAATAATTTGTGAAAAATAATATATAATATATAATAAATAATAATAATATAAATAACATATAATAAAATAATTTTATAATATAAGATATAAAAATAAGGTTAAAAATAAAACAATTAACAATATAAAAATATATGTATATAATAATAAAAATAAAATTACAGGGCAAATTTTACAAAAATAAAGCTGAATTAAGGTTCTAATTAAAACACACGCAACACCAAAGGGACTCATTGGGAAAATTTCCCTATTCCCAAAACGGCACTGTTTCCCTAGTTAAGCCTTAAAAGGCCATTTAGGACTAAATTGAAACAGATACAAACTGTTAGGGCCAAATCATAAATAAAATAAGGCGTGATTATAAACACACAAAAAGGTGAAAGGACTGATTGGGTAATTAATCCAATTCTCAAAAACACGCGGATCCTCCCCGGGTAATCGGGTCAACGCGCGGATCCTTAGCCTTAATACGTCGTCGTTTTAAGCTTATTGGATTAAGCTAAAACGGCGTCGTTCTGTTATGGCTATATAAGCCAAACTATTGGTTTTAAATCATTTTGAATCGGTTCTAAAAAAAAACAAAAAAAAAAAAGAAAAAACTCTCTGAAAGAGAGTTGGGGAGGGGTAGTCGGAGAGACATCGGACCTCCATCTAGGGGTCTGTACGCGCTCACGCGCCCTCATCTTCTCCACCGCATACGGTGGTCGGAGGTTTAAAAACCTCACCTTTCATCGCCGATTAAAGGTATTGCTTTCTCCTTTCATTATCTGCAATATATATATATGTACATATATTTAAAATATTTCACCTTTGTGTATTCAATCGATTGAGATGCTTGCTGTGTATATGTATGTGAGAATAAACTCTTTTGCTGAATCTCTAAATTTTTATTGATTCTTTCTGTATGTATCTTTCAGAGCCAAAAAAAGGTGCTTTTACACTGTTTGATTCAGGCTTTTATAGCCACTACTGTTATTACATAAACTGGGAAAGAAATCGAAGATTTTTTTTCCATTTCTTGTCTACTATATCCACCATATCTCTGATTGTGATCTGCTGAAATCTTTTTATTTTAGTTTCCTTTTTGTTTTTTCGTATCTGCTGTGTTTTCCTTTTCTTTTGCAGGCATTTGCGAGAAATCTCGTGGTGACGAGGGCTGGTGTAGATTTGTGCGTTGATTTCGGAGACAGAATCACGGCGATGATGGGAGGTCATTGGAACGACACGAGAGATGAGCAGACGCGTCCGTTGAGATGGCTTCTGGAATCTTCCATTTGCGGCGCGAGGAGAAAGAGCTAGGTTGGAAACCCTAGCTGGTAACTTAAGTTTTGGGCCTCTGCTATTTGGGTCTGATTTAGGTTTGGGCTTCGGGTGTATTTGGGTTGAGGTTGTAACTGTATGGGTTAGGGGTGTAAACGGGTTAAGGGATAGTTTTAGGCTTGCTAGATAGTAAACGGTCTGTTTGGGTATAACGGGCCTGAAGTATTTAGGCCAAAAGGGTTTGAGCTAAAGGGTACTGGGTTAGTTTAGAGTCTGTTGAGCTGTTTTTATATTTTTGTAACCTGGAATGTTTATTTTTAAATGGACTTTAATAAATAAATATTTATTTATTTATTATTTTGCTTTTGGGTTTTAAAGCCCGGTCAAATTTGGGCTGCTACAAACATCACCAGCAACTAACACCCACTTTGACATGGCCTAATTGCTATTTTAGACCTTAAGCCATTTTCTAATTAAATATCTATAGCGATTGGACTTTATAATTTAGTCCATAAACCATAATTAATCGCTAATTTGCCTAAGTTACCTATACAAATTCAAATCACCTATATGATAAGTCTGTAATTACCTTTATTTAATATTTACAGACTTGATTTACGAAAATGAGGTCTCAAACCCATAATTTCCTGTACCACTAGAAATCAGGTCGTTACAATTATGAAGTGAGAGTGAAAAGAAAGTAGTGGAAATATTGTAAACCATGTAAGAGAAGATGCAAGTAAATTCATTTGTAATCTTTAAGGACTAAATTGAATAATAAATAAAGTGTATTGATATGTATGATCAAATGATCTTGTATATAGGGTTAAGTTAGTTAAGTGTCAAATGATGGATGAGTGATAAGAGAAAGAATAAGTACAATGAAAGAAATAATTAGTGTTTAAATTGAGGAAATTAATTAATTTCATGGCTAGTTTATGAAATGGATGAGAAGTGAAATTCAAGGAACTAAAATGAATAAATGAAGTCCATACACATCTATAATATGTGCAAATGATTATGAATAATGATTGATCGAAATTTTATGATAATGATAAGTTTAATGTTAATAGATTTGCATTTAAATTAGTTTGAATTGCTCTAACAACGGATGTGATGTCTCGTATTCAAGTCTGTCAACGGACCGAGTGTGGGGTGTCACACATTAGGTATCATGGGATAGACTTAGTGTGAAAAAAAATATGATGGTATGGGCTTTTAGAACCTCTATTGTTTTAAGTTGGAGGATTCTCTCCATTCTGGATTCTCTTCCCAATCACATCCTCAAAGCAAGATATTTTTCGAGGGAAGAGTTGTTATATGCTTCAGAGGGTACTAATCTCTCATTGGTTTGGCGAAGAATCTATAAAGCCAAGGACTTGATGGTTCAAGGTATCCGGTGGAGGTTTGGGGATAGTCGTTCTATTCGTGTTTTCACGGACCCATGGTTGATGACACATCTAACTTTTTCATTGAACCCACTTCGTTGTTGGGCTTGGATATGCTGTGGGCTTGTGATCTTCTCAATGAGACTGGCATAATTTGGGACGAGGAGCTCATCGACAGTTTTTTGGCTCCTGTAGGTGTCGCCCACATTCTCCAACTCCCGGATGTCCCTTCCCACGCCCGGACAAATTAATTTAGCATCATGGAAAATAGTGGATATATACTATTAAATTCGCCTATCAGTTTGTATTCAATTTGATAAATAGTACTAATTATTTTAACTTTGAGGGACCATGGCTGAGCATTTGGAATGTTTCCCTATCGCCAAAAGTAAAGGATTTTCTTTGGCGGTGTAAGAGGAACTTTGTTCCGACACATTGTTGACTAGCTAAGAAAGGGTGTTTAGTCCTAACCAATTGCGTTCGTTGTATGGATTTGAAGGGGTTGGATCATATGTTGTTGTCGTGCATGGTGGCGATAGGTGTTTGGGACAAGGCCGGGATTGTGCCCCCGTTGTCAACAGTACTTTGCTGGCTCACTTTGCTGCTATAGGATGGTGAAGAAGGGATAATATCTATTGTGGGAGAGCTGTTGTGGAGCTTATGCTATTTCCGGAATCTATCCATTTAGAAGAACGAGCAAGCTACAACGACACAAATTTATGACTTCTTTTATCAATACCTCCAAGGTTGCATGCCTCTCATTCAACTTATCGTCTAGTGCAGTAGCATACTCCTCGACCTGAAGCTACTACTGCTTGGTCACCTCCTCCAGTTGGTATCTGCAAATGTAACATCGAGGCAATCCCTTTGGATCGCCAGACCATTCACTTTGTTGTGGTGGTTTGGAGCAAGCATGGGGCGTTGTACAAGCTTTATCGGGCTTCATCCTCACTTCTTGTGATTCTCGTCTCGCTAAAGTCATGTCTATTCAGGAAGCCTTTTCATGGCTTAAAGACCTGGGCATGGACAATATTGTTGTGGAAACCGATTGTAGGGAAGTGGTGCTTGCCCTTTGTTCAAACAATGAAAACCTCTCGTAATTCAGCCTTGTGGTTAATGATTGTCGAATGCTGCAAGCTTCATTTTAACATGTCAGTTTCTCTAGGGTCAAGCGAGTCATTAATCAGGTTGCTCATCAGTTGGGTTGGGTGACTTTCTTCTATGCTAACTCGCTTGTGCATGCAACTATTCCTCTGTGCTTATGTGATCTTGTTATGGATGATGTCACAATGTAACCACTGTAGAAGAGCTCTAAGGCTTGGGTGTGCGGGGTTTAGGCTGTTAGTTAGGGTAAGTTTGGTCTTTATATGTAGTATTTGTTTATATCGATTGATGAATTTTGTTTTCTTAAAAAAAACAATATATCATATATATCATTATAATTTAAAGATGAAGTTTTAAATAAATAACTTTTATTTTAATAAATTTATATTTTAAATTGAAATTTATTCTTAATTAATTAAAAAATCTACAACCTCGTAGAAGCAATCTCGAATTGATTCTTAAGCTTCAATCTGATTTTCTATTTTATTTTATTTTTTAGAATATTTTAATTTTTTATCAAAGTAATTGAAACAGGTAAATAATACTGTTAATTTTTTGAGGGATTATTTTAGCAATTTAATAAGTAAAAACTTGAATTAGGCACAATGTACACTAGCATTAGGGTATGGTATTTTTCAAACTAAGGCAATAAATAGAAACCCTTCTTTAGTGATTTGAAGAGAAGATTTAAGTCAAATTCAAAGCAAAACAAGGATCAACAAGTGGAAAAGAAGTTCAAACAAATATATGTATAAAAACAACTACGGGAGTGAAAAGAATTAGAAAATTAACAACAATTTATTTATTTATAGTTAATATTGGTTTAACATTTGTTGAGGGCTTTTTTCTCTAGTCCCTTTCCCATGGAAGCTATTTTCATATTTATAAAGCACAGTTTCTTGATGGGACATGCTAGGGGACAACTAGGTGTCATGCACAATGACATGTTACCCCTCTAGGTTTGATACATAACTTCAGAGGTATCTCTGAAGAGGCCTTTTCATGAGTAGGCGAGTTAGGAGGTGGAGCTAGAGAATGGTGAACAGACTAGCCGACGAACAGGGAGGTGACAACTGCAAATCAGCTAGCTGGCAAACATGTGAATTGGGGAAGGTGACGAGTTGGGAGCAGAGTGGCGAGCAAGCAGAATGGCAAACTAGCGGGGTGGCGAGCTAGCGGAGTGGCAAGCCGGATGACATCCCTTCCTTGATTAGGTCAAGATCTGAATCACTTTGATGGTGTAACACCCCTCACCTGTCTCTGTCGCCGGAATCAAATTACGAGATGCTATAGTAATAAACAAAACAAGAACATGTGAATTTGATTCAAAACTTCAACAAAACATTCATTATATCTTAATCATTCAACAAACATGTTTTGCATACAATTTTGAGCTTAAATTGAGCCATGTGATAAACTGTATGTGCAAATATATACCTTATTATGTAAGCTGCCAAACCAAATCTTTAACTATATCATGAGTATGCACTTAACCATTCCTTATATCTTCAAAATGCTCAAAACCATTTCCTACTTCTAACCAATATGCCTCAAGGCATCATCGTACAACATTAACCAATTCCAAAGTACATTCCCATTTCATGCCAAATTAGAACATAGCCACTCATGTGTCTTATATGTAATCAACAAACCGATTTTCTATCATCTAAAAGTTGATCATAATGTCAATGTAATAACCTATCATTTGACAACAAGCATAAGCTCACGTGTAATACTAATAACATCTAATTTGGCCATCAAAATGTTATACCATAGCCACCAACAAAATCTCACATTTTCTATCATTCCATATCATCATCAAACCTACCAAAACCCCCATGATAATATATACATCCTTTCACATACTTAAAAATTACATTCAAAATTACAATTTCCAAGCCATAAGATATCATATCCACATGCCAACATGCACACATAGTTTATACAATTTGTTGAGTTTGTCGAGTTTTGGATAGTGTGATCTTCAAGATGATTCGATTTGTTGAGTTTCGCAAAATATCAACTACAAAAAATAGAAAATGAAACGGGGTAAACTTTAAATAAGCTTAGTAATTAAGTTCATAGGATTGAAACGATAATTTACCTCAAATCACATTAATGTATACTGAATTTAACTAATTTATCTATATCTCTGTCACAACATATCACATTTACAATGTGAGTATTTCGTACATATAAACTATCAACTATCCATTCATTTTGATATCATTTTTAAGTAACTATTAAACATATTACTATCATTTGTTCAATTCAATTATATAGCATTTCAATAACCATATGAACATATCCATTTTCCATGCATTTCAAACATATCAATTTCCATGTATCTCATGGAATCAATCAATACTATTTCTTTTAAACAATTAGTCCGATGAACTAAATAATAAGATATAGATACGCAGGTAACTCCACCAGACCAGATACCTCAATAGAGTGATAACTACACCACACCCAAACACCGTAATGCAAAGCCTGTATGTAAAAATATCCTATCATGTAATATATATGTCATCCTTCCACTACACCAAATAGCTCAAAAAAGAGTTAACTTCACCACATCAAGGCATCGTAGTGCAAAGCTCGTATGCAGAAATATCTTATCATGTAATATATTTCATCCCTCCACCAAACCAAATGGTTCAAAAAAGCGTTAACTACACCACACCAAGGCACCATAGTGCAAAGCTCGATAATCCACAACAAATGCAGGATTCCGGCATAAATTGTGATATCTCTGTCAAATCTTTTACTCCACATCATCTTTTACACATATCTCCTACTAGCACGCAATAAACCCTATTGGCATGCCAATTGTATCTTATCCTACGTTCATCCGAACTTTATCAACATATTAAGACATTTCTTTAAAGTTTCGTTCTTTTCTCACCTTTGCACAATTCAAATACCATTTCAAAATATATCAATATGCTATAAGCTATTAAATTAAATCCATTCAACACATTTATAAACATGATTACCCTATATGAACTTATCAGGTATAAATAGCAGTAGAAAAAAGGTCAGGGACTAATCCGTAATTTTTTTCTTTTCCTCGGTTATCTACCGGTTGGTTCGATTATTGATCTATATAATAATTAAGTTCAAGATATCAATTCCATATACTTTATAGTACTCAAATAAAAGCATATGAATCTTTAATTTCATTTTATACAATTTTTTTAAACTTTTACATTTTCTACAATTTAGTCCCTAAAACCGAAACTATTATATCTTTCAAATTCAAGCTTTATTTTACAATTACATTTCAATTACATCCCTGTAAAACCCTCTAAATACATAAATTTTAGAAATTTCATATCAAACTTTATATTATTACATTTTAGTCCTTAAACTCAAAATTAACCAAAAATTACTTTACAAATTAGTCATTAAACACATCTAAGCTTATAATCAAGCTATTAAACATCATAAGCTTCCAATTTCATCAATGAAAACTTTTAAAATATTTAATAGTTTTGAAAACGGAGGTACAAGTTAGCTGAACCTAATTATAACGATCTCAAAAATATAAAATTTACAAAAAAAAAAAATGAATGGTGGAAGGACTTACATGCATAAGGAAAGGCTTGACCAAACCTTTGTCTTCTCTAATGGTGAAAACCGCAATGAAGGAAGAAGAAAGATGATATGATTTTCATGGTTTTTGATAAACCTCAAGTAACATATTTTAATCCCATGCTTAGCATATTTTTGGATGATTTATTATAAGATTTAGTGAATTTGATGCTCCTAATCCTTTAATTTTAAGTTTTATATCTAGATGAGCATAGGAAAGAGAAAAGTGCAAGAAAAATGCCAAAAACGGACAAAATAGGTTTATTTCAGTGCTGCACACGGCCCAGACACATTCACACGGGTAATCCACACGCCCGTGTGAGACACACGGGCTGACCACACGCCTGTGTGTAATGGCCATGTTGACTTAAGACCATATCAGAATTACACACAGCCTGAGCACCATCACACGAGCGTACCACACGGCCGTGTCCCTGTCAAGACCTATTTTAATTCTACTCGGAAACGGCTAATTTTGGGCTATTTTGGGCATTTCAAAGTCTATTTAAACACACTAGCAGAGGATCTAAAGGGACAACGCAGAGTAGAACACAGGAATTACTCGAAGAACGCCAACGGATTCAGCTCAGAAGTATGACCTCCTTCAAGACTGAAGATCTCCCTTCAATTTCCCTCGAAGTTTTTGGGTTTCTTTATGTTTTGTTATTTTCCTATTTTTGAGATGTTTTCCTACTGCATTATGAACTAAACTCCCTAAATACCTAGGGAGGATGAAACCTAAAACGGATCTTGTTATTTAAAGTTCTGAATTTAATGATAAATACTTGTTCTTGTTCTTAATTATGAGTTATTAATTCTTGCCTTAATATTTTCAGGATATTATTCCAAGTTTGATGTGCTTATTCAGTGGAGCAAAAGTCCCTGTTTAAGATTAGATCTCACATAATTAAGCGGAGTTGCATGCAACCCTAGAAATAGGGTGACATAAATCTACCGGATTAGAGTCAAATCTAATAAGGGAATCTATAAATAGAGTTAATGCGACAATAGGGGTTTTAATTAGAAAGAGATTTCAATTAATCAACCTAGAGTCAGTTGTTATTAGTCTCGAAAGAGATATTAACATAATTTAGGGATTTCTACGGATCAAGACAAGTGAATAAATCGTTAGATTCAAAATCGAAATAATAAGTGAAGTCTAGGTGGATTCTTCCTTGGGTATTATCTTTATTATTGGTTTATTCGATTACTTTCTTCACTCTCTGTCGCACTCATTAGTTAATTAGTTTAGTTAAATTTAGATTAAAACAAATCCCTTTTATTTTAGACTAAATAATAGAAAGATAGTTAATACTAGTACTTTTAGTCCTTGTGGATACGATACTCTGGACTCACCGTAACTAATACTACCATTCGATAGGTGCGCTTACCTCAGTCGTGATCGTAGTCTAGTTTAGTGGTTCATAAAACGATCATCAATATTCTTTTTTTTTTAATGTTTAATATACATATAACTTTAATTAATAAAATTTTAACATATAAAAATAAATAAAATTCAAGCCTTAAGTGTCCATGTTATAGGATTATTATCTAAATACCATCTAAGTCCTCCCACATTTACTAAATAAGCTATTAAATTAATAAAATCAATAGTGACTAACTTTTACAGTTTTTATGATTTAGTTTTTTTTTCCTTAATTAACTATCAAATCATCAAAATTTTCAGACTAAACTTCAATCCACTTATAAAAATATTTACGAGCTCGGTTTATGAAAACTAAATCCCGATACCTTATTTTTCAAAATCACTAACCTTCAGTATGAATCATTTGTACTTTGACTAAATGACCAATTAATAAAACCTATCAAATCAAAACTCACAATAACACTATATTTAACTCGTAGATATTAAATAATAATATTTATGAACTTACTCATCGAAATTATGGTCCCGAAATCACTGAAAGATAGGTTATTACAGGCGGACCAAATTTCGGGTTTGTAAAGTATTATATAACAACATTATTTTTATATGCATTATGATATAATTAAAAATAAACAAATTGCCCTTACCAAAAAAAAAAGTTTAAACTGGCTTCGTCTCTTAATTCATCTTTTGTATCTTCACTTTATCATCAAGTAATAATACCCTTTTCCAAATGGTGAAAATTGTTATAATCAAATTTATGGCTTGATGTCTGCTAATAATGAATACTCTTCTTCTCTAGGAAGGGAAGAAGAAATCCTTCTACAATTTGTTAATATTGTTCAAAGCCGAGTGTTGAGCTAGGAGATTTATAATAGGTTTCTTGTATATGCTCGAGGAGGAAGTCTACTAGGCTTGATGAATAAGTATGGTGGTAAAACACTAGAAATGAATCTAAAGTGCTACATCTAGGTGATACTTGAAGGGCTTATTCATCACAAAAAAGGCTCGTTCATTCTGATCTAAACATTGTATTAGTTTAGCTCCTCTAAAGATTATTAATTTTGGATTAATTAAACAATATGAGATAAAAGATACAGGTTTGGATTTTTGAGGTAAAAGATATTACATGTTTCTTGAATCAATTGTCAGGAAAGTTAGTGGTGCATTGAATGTATAGAGAGGATTTAAAGAGACAAACTTTTGAGGGAAGAGTCACTAACATTTAGGAGGACATGCCAATGTTAGAGAAGAGTTTTAGATGGAATGCTTTATTATTGATCCAAACCAAAGGTGTTGCTACTATGTCACCCCTATCTTCTTCTCCCAAACCACAAGCTTCCTGCAACTCATCCCATTCTTTACCATATCTCCAATAGCAAAAAGTATATTTCAGTCTCGACCTCCAGCAGGTTTTATCATGTTTAATAGAGTCTCACTTAAAACGAGAAAGTCTTTCTAGGAAACAAGGATAAGAAAGCGAAGAGCAAAAAGGAGCTACGGGTACTTGTGGGCCTAGTTATGCTTAAAACAATCAATCTAGCAGGAGTATATATGTGGGCATGGTCGCACATGCTTCTCTTTTACTTTAGGTTTGATGTCGATGCTTGCCGTGCAGGCTCCCCAGCAAACAATGATCATATAATTCTGAGCTCTTTGTCTACTTCATGGACGTTTTCATTGAAGAAGCCACTCAAGGATTGAAAACAATCTTATGTTCCTCTTCGATCTTCAAAACACTCTTCTTTTAATTGGTTTTTTTCTTGGTCGTAGATAGAATTAGTTTTTTTTTTACACCAACTAAGATATTAGCATTTAGCATTATTGTCTAAACCCAACAATTCATATAATCCCATATCATGCTCATATATTTTAGGTCAAAGTACTTGAAAAATGTCTAATCTAGCTTACCTGTTCAATCCACCATTAGAATACTACCAAAGAAAATGTAAAATTAAATTTAACCCCATAAAGAAAAAGCACATTTCATTAAACCAATCCACTTCGTATACGACGAGAAGAAGAGTAGAAAAAATACAACAGGCTCTAACATGCCTTCGTTCCTACTCCCCTAATCTGAGGCTTGAGAAATGATTTCCGTCCCCTCATTTTTGTTTCATCTTTGAAGAAAGATTAAGCAAATCCAGATTGTTTATAATCCAAGAAATCACACGCCCAAGTTTAGAGCCACCCGGAATTGCTCCGGAACACGGAGCAATGGTGCTTGACTTGATCCGGGCTTCCCCAGCTGACCACAGGCAGCCATCTGATCATCACCTCTACTGAAGCGCATAAAAACAATGCAACCACCTTCTGCTAAAATATTTCTAAACTCGATCATCTTCTCATCGCTGCTCGGTCTAAATTGAGAACCACAATGAGGATTAAATGAAATAAGATTGATTTTGCAAGGAATACCCTTCACAAGATCGATTAACCTCTTTGCATCTTCAATGCTGCAGATAGAAATTAAATCAAAGTCCCATTGGCGGTTAGAATTATATCAATTCAAACTAAAATTGCAAAAACTAATAAACACATTAGTGGTTTCAGAATATGGCAATCAACGATTCAAAAACAACAGAGATATTATGATAGCTTGACTAGAGTTCTATAATAGACCAAGTAGGATATTGAGGTTACATCAATTGAGACCCACTGAAATTCAATCTGTAGACCGAATATCTATACTTCAGGTCAAAGATAAAGCAAAATGTTTGAGACACAATGTGTTATGTATAATCATATTGTCCAAATCTCAGCTGCACTTGAACTGGCCCTTGAAATTGATACACACACATTAATCGACAGTCCACAAGTTTCAGTATTTCAGGGGAAAGGGTGATTGCATACAATCTAACTCCGCATACCCAAACACTTAAACAATATGAAATATTGCTCAAAAGGGAAAGGTTATCTAACCTGTCATTGATTCCCGCTAGCATCACATATTCAAATAGAACTTTGTAGTTATTTTTGAACTTTAGTTCCTCCCTAAGGGTCTCAAGAAGAAAGCTTAATTTATACTTCCGATTAATTGGCATGATCCAATTTCTGACCTGCATGATTTGTCAAAAAAATGTCAGTCTCCCACTTTCTAGATCTCCCCCTCTACATTTATTTGTGCCTTCCTTTGGTGTGCGAGTGTCCACACAAGTGCACTCCTCTCTCCCTTATGTGTGTGTGCATGTCTGCGTATATTTATGCAAAAGAAAGAGGAGCAGCAATAAGAATATATATGATAATAAAGTACCTCATCAGTTGTAGCATTCAAACTAACAGCTAATGCACATTTTGATTCATGGAGAAAACGTTTCAGCTGGGGGACAAGTCCACTTGTAGAAACAGTAACCTTGCGAGGGCTAAAGTGAAGGCCTTGTTCATCCACCATGATATCAGCAGCTTTTATGACATTTTCAATATTATGAAATGGCTCACCCATTCCCTACAAATTCACGTAGCAACAATAGGATTAGAGTTTCACTGAAAATCATTGAATACCCATCTCCCAGATAATCTAAGACGACCCTGTTGAACCCACTAGTATTCTATAGAAATAGGATTAAATTCCCACAATATTTTCATTTATTACGACCAAAACAGGTAAGCTGGAAACCATTGACTACTCAACTACCATATAATCTAACAAAACCCATTGAGTTTACTACAGTAAAAACAGGATTAAATACCCACAATATTTACATTGTTCGCCACAAGATTAATTGAAAGAAGCTGATGTGGAAAAGAAAATTGAAACAACAATAGTTCATTTAAAGGGAAATTCTTTTGAGTGTCTACACACAATATAAAGGGCTGACAACTCTACTTGCTATATATAATTAAAACACGCAATAACAGAAGGCCAAAACAGAATCCTTGCAATTATTCCTTAAAGAAATGAAAATTTTTGCTCAAAAACTGACTTTCAAATAACTAGCACTTTATGACTACAGACCAGTTCGATGCTGTTTGCGTAAACATTTCCAGAACAACAAAACTCCATCTAGTAGACACACAACATGCCAAATTATTAATAAAAGTATACATTCTAATAGATATAAAAAAAAGTATGCAGATCCCAACAGGCAAGAAAGCAATTATATTTTCTCAAGCATTACACTCAATGAACACTAGAAATCTACAATAAACATACCATAAATACAACATTTGTAATAGAACCAACATCACCAGAGAGCAATCGCCTTGCATATACTGCTTGCTCTACGATCTCGGCTGCTGTTAAATGCCTCCTCAGACCCATCCTACAATAAGGATCCATGAATCAAAGGCATGCACCTTATTGACAAAAGATTTCTAAGAGTCTGAAATTATCTAAATTGCCAATTGAGGAAAATATAATTTACCTGCCAGTATAGCAGAATTGGCAATTCATGGCACAGCCCACTTGACTCGAAACGCAAACAGTTGTCCTGCCCCTATCGCAAGGTATCACAACTGTTTCTATTACCAACCCGTCATCCAGCGCAAACAATATCTGCAACCTCCTGTGTGAGTTTCAAAATCAATGAGAAGATTCTCAAAGTAACGCAAGCAACTGACCCAAGGTGGACATACAAATTTAAGGTTTTACAGAGATGAAAAGCATCCGAGTCAAAACAAATAGTCTAATCACATTGCAAGAGATTGCACATGATTAGATTATGCGTACCTTTCTAGTGCCATCAGATGCAGTGAGAATGTCTTTCAAGGACAAGGCCCTAAGTTCAGCATGCTCACTCAGCATTTTCTTGAAATCCTTGTTTAATCCTAAAAGCCACGATTGCACATCAGTTCAATCAGTACAAAAGAAAAGTTACAGGAATAACACGGGAACTAAATCAGTTCGCTCATTAGCAAGATTACAAAAGAAAAAAAAAAAAAAAAAAAAAAAAAGAAAAACCTTTTAGTTCATCAATATCATGTGCCCAGATATTGTCTCCATAGAGACGCTTCCATAACATTAAAGCCTGACCAGGCTTGAATCCATGTGATTGAACCCATTCCTGAAAAAGAAACCCCCAATAAGATTAGACACACGGATTCAAAATACAAACTTCAGACCATAAATTGTTCAAATAAAATAAAGACCCACTTGAAATTCGGCATAATTCAGCCCTTTGAGAAGCACCTTGGAGCCCTTGGGCAGATGTGTAGAGGTTTGGCCACGTTCACCATCAGGGAAATCATGGTTTTCTGGGAGGGAAAGTAGTGAGGATGCAGAAGAGCAGCAAGAGGGGGTGGAAATAGAAATGGAGCGAGGGCCATAGGAAGAAGGTAAGGAAATGAGGTGAGGCGGTTTGAAACAAGTGAAGGAAAAGAGAGGGTGAGGGGGAAAAGAAGGAAATGTAGTAGCAGAGGAGGAATAAGCCATAGCGAGGGAGAGAGGGTTAACTCCGAATAGGACTCGCCTCATCCACATATAACCCATCTCCATTTTGTGTTTTGTTGTTTACTGAAAATCCCAGGTTTTTATCAGGGTTTCGTTTCCGATACTATCATCTTACACGACGTCGTAGCTCTTTTTGTTAGCGGAAAAAACCAATGGAAATTAGAATAGAAATGAAATATGTAAGATACGTTTTATGGGGAACCATTTTTATTTTTCTTTTCCTTAATAATTAGAATGTATCTCAGACTTTGGACTAATCACCTGGAAGAAATTTACACTAATTTATTTCTTGGAAAAAGTAAGATATTACAAAATCAAATAATATTAAATTTTAGATTATAATCACTATTTCTAGTAAATTTGAAATAAATATGATATTACTTCTTAAATTATTGTTATTTAAGTTTGTTTTACTTAAAGAAATAACGAGTTCAAACATTCAAATTTATTATCTAAAGTTATTTTGTTTTAATAAATAATGGATTCATTTATTCCAAGTTGCTTGAATTTTTTTTTTGAAAAGAGATCGATTTAGTTAAAATAAATTTGTGAAGTGCCTGCTGCCTGCAAAAGTAACAGATTCACAAAATAAGTACCCCATCAAGTATTTGATAAAGAAACCATACACTTTGCGCATAATCACTCGTCAAGGAAATCTCAAACTTGCGCTTGACGGGATTTGAACTCAATTATTATATGAAATTCCCCCACTAGAAATAATATCAAACCATCGTCTACCCAAAGCCGATGAACCCCTTAACACATCCGATATCATTGTCAATGAAGAGTATCTCCCAACTCTAGTGAGAGCCTAAATGTCTAAAGAGACTGTGGATTCACAAAGTGGAAGTGTGCTCATAGGGTATCTGAGAAGGTGAACCATACAGGTTGTGAATGGACAAGCATCAAGGAAATCTCCCATTTGTATTTGAACCCATATTTTCGAACAAATCATGCTACAGCTTGCTACCATGCGCAAATATAAGATTTTATCGATGGGTGACTATATCCATGCTCATGGTTCAACTATCTAGGCACCCGATTTCAAATACTCAAACCTTCGTCAAAGTTAGGAAACTGACACTTTACAAACTTCACCGGATTGAATCAAACTCCCCTCAGCAAACATAATCCAAATACTTAAAGAATAAGATTTGAATTTAATACATATTGTTTTGAAGGTAGAAGCTAAATGCATATTAGATTTAAATTTTGAAGTAATTATATAAATTCAAATATTAAAAAAATACAAATATGCAACCACTATAAACCCTAAACCTGCTGCGGTTAGGGTTAAAATTCAGGATCTTAAGTAAACCTTTTTCCTTTATTTCATATTATTATTTGAGATTAATAAGTCAATTTTTTTCCTTCATCAAGAAAAACCACTAGTTTTAGTTAACATGAATATTTATTAGTTTGATGGGCAGTGAATACAGCAGGTATTGACATGAGCATTTAATAGTCTAGTGACCTTAAGGCATTTAGTTCTGCCATTAAATAAAACAATGCTAACAAAGAAAATGAATGGTATTGCCATGAGTATATGACTCAATCGCATGCAACTATTTCCCCTAAATTAACAAAAAGAAGATTAAAAAAAAAAAAGGCTATGTCAAATCACTTCATTATAACTTGAAAAGATACGACCAGCAAGAAATATATGATTATGAAGTACTTCAGGCCTACATAATATTAAACTTTCTCATGTCTAATCTAAACGCAATAAACAGTTGCTACCCAGAATAGAAGAAATAAGTAAACAGGTGAAAGCAAGTACCAAAAGCTAGCTGTTTTTAGCTCTAAAATGTCTGTTTGGAGGTCCAACCAAATGGTTCTGCTGGATTTACAGCAACGATGAGAAACAACTCTGAGCACTACACTAGTTTCCAGATTTCTTCTTCCTAAAATTGCACTTCCATTACCCTTTTGAAGATTGAGATGTAGCTTAAGATTAGGGCAACAAGTGCACTGGACTTTATTCTTGGTTCAGAAGCAAAGCAAACACTGCCCACAAAATATCACTCTTCAACAACATTCACCAGCTCATACTCTATCAGTGACAGATTGTTATCTTCCTTCACATTGAAACTGGCAGGTTCATCAACCTCAACACGACCCCACTTGTCCACTGCAAGCCTCATTGATCCTTTAAACATGTCTATTTTCGCGTTGCGGAGAGTTACAGTGGCACCCTCTTTCATTAAGTCCACTACAAAATAAAGATTGTCTTAGCTCTAAGAAACACTGTAATCTTCCAACAAAAAAGCATGTATTATTGCCTTCACCATCAAACAACTACATGTAATGAAAACATGATCTTGAAATGATCAAGTAAACATATTCATAATCAATAATCTCATAAGATCTCATATAGATGAGATATCAATGCTCATATTCGTGAATTGGGTTACATGTGTAAAGTTTTCTTTAATAGTCTGGTCCGTGAACTCCACTACTTGCATTCTTTGTAATGAGTGTATGGAATTGTTGTTCTTTCGTGTAGTTATGGCAGAGCATTTTACATACTAATACAGCAAGGACATGATAGCTGGTCAACTGAGCTCAATTGAGTGATCAACAATTTCAAAGGGAAAAGACCTTAGTCAATCTTATTACACTTGCATGGACAGCACAGAATGCAATCCTAGACGACACTCAGGACAACCAAACTCTCAAGGAACTAGAGACTAGCAGCTACTCGAGCTTTTTTTTTTTTTTTAACATACCTCTTAAATGTATTATTAATCAGTTCATAATGTTCTATTCAAACTATTTGTAGTTCTTCTGTTATATTCCCTAATGATATAAGGGTTCAATTCAGCCAAATTACTAAATTAGTCTTTTAAAGGCCATGACTAACATTTATTTCATTCTTGAGATTCAAATGAACAACTAGCATTCATTTTATTCCAATTCATGTTTAGCAACAGAGAGCCAAGATCAAACATACAGTAATCAAATAATCATTATGTATAGAAAACCTTCTGTTGTTAAAATTCATAAAATCGGAAGATGCACAATGTTTAAAAGTGTGTGAATTTACATCAGTCATGACATCTGAACACTCAATTTACCAATAAGCTAATAGTTTGTAATCATAAGAGCCACAACTAGCATTTATTTCACTCGGCGACACTATCAGCAACCCAAAGATTGACCTTTCCAGATAAACCGTGTTAAAGGAATCTTGCCAACCACAAATGCTATCACTACTAAAACAAAAAAATACTATCACGTCATAGGAAACCAATGTTGCAGTAATTGTCTAAAAGAATAAAAGAACTAAATATAAAATGCCGGAAAGATAAAAAAATAAAACATAAAACTAACCAAATGCAGTAAGAAGCATGACAAGTAAAACCTCTAGCTACAACAAAAGTAAAACTATTGCCCAATTAAAACCTGCATCCGGAGAAAAATATGAAGAACATACCTTGTTCATTTCTAGCGGTAAAGATAATCATTCCTGTCTCATCTCCTACCAGGCATTCCGCAATTCGCATTTGACGAACTTGAGGACCATCAGCACGACCCTTCTGCAATACCATCTTTGTGCTGACAACCTTGACAGTAAGAGTGTGACCACTAGTGCCAGGGCGAAGTTGGTCCACCTTGGTGAAAACAGGTTTCCTCAATGACTTCGATTCTGCCATTTCAATAACTTCTGCAAGAATATTGAGATAAATAGATGGTGAAAACTACAAGAAAACCAGCGTTGACCAAAAAAATAAACCACATAGAACTAGCGTCTTAACCATGGGACAAATTACAGCAGATTATTCCACATTTAAAATGTTTTCGAATCTAAATAAAGCTAAATCGTTTTTTTGAAAAAAAAAACCTGCGAAATTCCAATTGATGTCAAAACAAAATTAATGATAAAAACAGCCAGATTTAACATCCAAAGGCAATACTTCGATCATTGTAACTTGAAATTCTATCCAACAAGAAAGCATAACTCCAATCATAATCAATAACTTCAGATAGAACAGTAAAATCCCAGACTTTCCCCGGAATAATTACATTTTGGTAGGAAAACAGGCATACGAGAGAATAAGTTGAATCAAATCTAAGGAATCAGAGTCCGATTATCCTGGTTCCTGATCATCTAACAGAATGGTGACGAACGATACTAAAATTTTAAGATGAAATACAAACGAGAAAGAAGTGCAAACTGAAAAGATGATAAATTTAAAGATTAATAGGAAAAACAACATAAGAAAGGTTTGAATGTTACCTGGGGAGATCTGGAGAGCGAAGTGGAATCAAGGATTTGAGAGAGAAAGAGAGTTAAAAAAAGAAAGGAAGATTTGTTTGACAAGAAACACTCCACTTCAAGTCGGCTGAATCTAACAGGTTTTAGCCGTAGATTTCCGATTGTAGTTGTCCATACCTAAATTTCCTATTCCTATTCTCTAACGGTGTCGTTTCACTTTTTGGCTTTCCTTCTTTTATGGGTCTCTACTTTGGATGAAAGCTTTGATTAGAGCTTAGGCTTAGTTTAGATGGGCGGTGTGTTTACTTCTGATGAGGTTAAAAACAGTAGTGGCGGTAAAATTGATTACTGTAGCTGTGAAATTAGATACTGTAGCAGTGAGATTAGAAACAGCGGTGGAGTATGTGTTTGGATTCAAACGCAGCTGTAGCGGTGAGGTGAAAATAAAAAATGGCTATTAAAGATATCAAATTAGAATTGATATATAATAGAAGTTTTTAAATTATTTTACTTATATAAAATTATTAAAATATGTGAATTTATAAATTCATTTAATAAAATATTAAAATGTATCTTCCAATATTTTATTATAAATATTTTAATAAATTATATAATCAATTTAAATTATTTATTAGATAAAATGATAATAATTTTTAATTTTTTATAGTTAAATATTCTTTTATAACAATGATAAATATTATTTTCGCAAATAGTAACATTATACTTGGATCAAATTTTGAAGTATCTAAACGAATGATTTTCAATAAAAAAAATATAGTAACATAAGACATAACAAGTTTCATTATTACTAGAAATTAGGTTATGATACAAAATTGTTTTTACAAATATTGATTCATTAAACTATTTGCAATGGTTTCCCTTAACATTGCAATTTCAAGGTCATTTTCACTGTTAGAAGAACTCGATTCACCTCTATCAAGATGGCCTGAAGAGATTGGCATGTCGGGTATATTCTCAAATTGTCGAAAATCCTCATCATTTGACCAAGCATGTCTTCGAATGCAATTATGCAAAACCATTGTTGCAATAACTATTAAAACTTGCTTGTCGAATGAATAGCTTGGAATATCTCTTAATATTGGCCATTTTTTTCCACACTCCAATTATTCGTTCAATCACAGAGCGTAACGAAGAATGGGCATGATTAAAAATTTCTTTTTTTTCCAGATGCTCGATGCTTACCTCGATGAAAGTCAGGTAAATATATCGTTCCCCCCTATATGGACCTAGAAAACCTGCCATTTGTGGATATCCTGAATCCACAAGATAATATTTTCCTATAAAAAAGTAAAACATAATATCAAGTTTAAAAATAAATTAAAAATTTTAATATTGTTTTTTTATGTAAAGATTAATTAAAATTAAAAATTTTAATATTATTTTTTATGTAAAGATTAATTAAACACGGTTGCTTAGTGAAATAAGTTTCATGGTGTAGCAATACACTGCTTAACACTTGTTCTTCCTCTTCATGATAATTGTTGTGCTCAACTTATGTAACAATTGTGGCTATTCTTCGTTGAGCTTCTTCACTTAATTCAGGAGTATCATAATTCATATAAAAACTATTATACATGTAACGTCCCCTAACCCTATATCGTCGCTGGAACAGGGTTACGAGACATTACTAGTCAGTACAGTCCAATTCCGGTCATTAATTAAAATAAATATTCATACACATCCTAGTTTTAAGATGTCGTCCCTTTAATGGGCCTTCGCGGTCCAATATGAACAGTAAATTCAATTCGAGACTAATTTAGAATCACTACGAATTTTTAGTAAATTTCAAAATTCATACTACATATCGTTGCCAACCATAATTTACTCATTTCATCAATACTTCTACAACCTAAATGACTCTCATAAAACATTCTAGGTACATGCCATTATCAATACTCAACATACTTTACCTCATTGAATTCGGGATCGACCTGGGATGTTGATTCAACAGTCTAACCTTAACTTAACCTGCGCACGGAAACAAACTGTACGCTGAGTATGGTATACTCAGTGGTATTTCTATAATCCGAACATTTAATAATATAACAAATACTTAAGATCATAATAACAATTACAATTATTCAATTATTTATTTCATAGATAAATTTCAACTACTTACCATATAAATTTTATACAAATCATATGATAAACACAATAACATAATTGTTCAATTCTTAAATAAATCCATTATCATTTACTCCATTCTTCTCTTACTTTTAGTACATGACTTTCCTTAATTTATTCACAATTCAATATCAATAAACTATATTCAACTATGCATTTATCAATTATATTCCATTTTAATTTATTTCAATAACAGTCAATTTCATTTATATCATATCAACTTACTATCTCTGATAGCTTTCACTATATACATATTATTCATATATCTCAAATCACATTTCAATTCATCAAGTGGCATCATATATCATCAATTCGAACTCCAATCATTTCATGAACCTTTGGTTCATATTTTCAATCTCATATCTAAATTTTCAATTCTCAATTCAATTTCTCATTTTACATGTTTGCCCTATTAACAGACCCGGACTTTGACGGATACACGGATTCCAACCCAAACACACCAGTACGGCACATTGTGCCTAAAGCGGTACATAGTACTGGTCGATATCGACACATAAAGTGCCTAAAAAGCGACACACGAGGTGCACGATCACGACACACGAGGTGCGGATCACACACACACGAGGTGCACGAAATACGACACATAAAGTGCACGATCGATAAAGCCGGCAAATCCTGTACACTTTCAGATCTTATGGCATGCCAATTATATCCGACTTCGGCCCGACTAGTTAATAGGGTATTTCATTCACTTTCTCAATTTAATAATTCTTTCATCAATATACCATTCTGATAATCATATATATTCACCCATTTTCACAATTCATACAATTTCATTCAATTCAATAATATATTTCAATTATTCACATTAATTCATAATTCAATACAATTCAATTCACTTTTCAATATCAAATACTCAAATATCACAATCTCATATATTCATATCAATTTCCTCAAATTTCTAAACAATATATTTTTCATATAACATTCATTCAATATTCAAATTTTTACATAAATCATATATATTATATAATTCAATCAAAATAATTTCAATCAATATAAATTCAATAAATTCATCGCATACCAAAATTAATCCATTCCAATTGTAAAACATCATAATTCTAACACTAACAATTTCCATATGTATATAAATATAACAAATAATGACTAAGTTCGGATTATAGAAATACAAACCGTAGTTTCTGAGCTAACTCCCGTTGACTTTGTCTTGTCCTTTCTTAGCCGAGATTTCCGGTACCACATTGACTACGAAAGTAATACAATTCATAATCATTAATATATTACTAATTTATATCTTGAGTTACAAAATTTTAAATTAAGATCCGTTAATTTCTCCTGAAACTAGACTCACAAATCTTCTTACCATAAAATTTTCAGAATTTTTTGTTTAGCCATTAAGTACAGTTTATTATTTAAATTCACCCATATTCTGCTGTCTGACAGTTTCGACCCTTCTTCACTAAAAATTAATTATCTCACAGTACAGAACTCAGATAATATTCCCGTTGATTTCTCCTGAAAATAGACTCATTAGGGATTCTAAAAATATAACTTTAAGCCTCTAATTATTTTTCTCCAATTTTTGGTGATTTTCCAAAGTCAGAACAGGGGAACCCGAATTCATTCTGACCTTATCTTACAAAATTCATTATATCTCATAATTTACAATTCAATTGCTTATATCGTTTCTTCTATAAGAAACTAGACTCAATAAGATTTAATTCCATATTTTATTAATTCTCTAATTCAATTTCTAAAATTTTTGGTGATTTTTCAAACTTAGACTACTGTTGCTATCCAAAATAATCTTAGTACAAAATGTTGATTTTCTACTTTTAATTTCAATTTAATCCTAACTAAATTCACTTACTTTTCTATCTTAATTCATACTTTATTTCTACTCAATTTTTAACCAAACTTAGACATAATTATCTATTTTTCATCATAAAACCATAATTTTGAAATTCTTTCAATTTAGTCCTTAAAGCATAAAACTTATGAATCACTTTACAATTCAATCCTTATTTCATTTCTAACTTGAATTTCTATCAATTTAGCCCTTAATTCATCTTCTTGTTCAACATGAACAATGTCTAATAATCTAATAACTTTCAAAATATCAACTTAACTTCATCAAAACTTTGTTCTAAAGTTTCTAAAATATCAAAATCAAGTAAAAATGGCTAAATTAACATACCTATTTAACTTTCAAGCCTTGAAATCCCAATTTTTCCCTTTTTCTTTCTTTCTTTCTTCCTTCCTTCTTTCCTTCTTTCTTTCCCCTGCTCTCTGTTTCGTTTCATTCTCTTTTTCTTTTTATTCCTTTTACGTTATATATATATATATATATATATATATATATATATATATATTATAATAACTTAATAATAGCTATAAAATATCTATTTAATATCCAATATCTATTTTACATTTGTATACACATATATTATTACATTTGTCTTTCTTTAATCTATTTATTATATAAATATCTTTTACTTAATATTAATATATAATTTAATAATATACTTATGTAATAAGTAAATATACATGTATTTTACAAATGTACATATACTAATATTACACATGTCACTATACATACCATACACTTGTCAACTTTTTATTTATTTTTCACATAAAAGTCTTATAATATAATTATTTAATTAATAAATACCTTTTATAAATAATTAATATCTATTAATACTTAAATACAAGCATTACAAGTGTATGTATTTTTTTAATACACTTGTACCCAATCATTACCACACATTTGTCTTACTTTTATTTATTTATCATATAATATCAATTTAATAATAATAAATACATTAATATTTACTTAAATAATAAGCAAATACATACATGTATTACAAATGTGTGTATTATATTTATTACACTTGTATTTTATTTTTGCCATACACTTGGCACTCTTTTTGGCTTATTTACTTATTTAGTCTTTTCAATTTTCTTTATTCTATAATTAAACTTTCACATTTCATTCAATTCAATCCTTTTATCCAATTATCCTTAATTTAAGCTAATTCACTTAATTAAACTCTAATTAACCACTCGATTAACTTCGTAAATATTTTTAATAAATATCTACGAATCCATTTTTCAGAAACGGAGACCCGAAAATTCTCTTTCCCGATAACCGTAAAATTTGGGTCATTACAATACATATTGTTAAATTTATCCATAACCTGAAAAAGTAATCAAATGAAAATAAATTAATAACTTGTGACATTCTATACAACATAAAAAATTGAATAACAGCATAACTAAAAATACCAAACATAAAAAATATCATACATTAGGTTTACATATAAAAAAGTAGATCATACATTAGTTTTGCATATAAAAAAGTAGATCATACATTAGGTTCACATATTAAAAAGTAGATCATACATTAGTTTTGCATATGAAAAAGTAGATCATACATTAGTTTTACATATAAAAAAGTAGCATAGTTATATTATAATAATAATTCTAAGGAGCTTATGGTGGAGGTGGTGGATGGTATGGTTGGAAGGGAAATGAGGATGTTGCTACCAAGGATGAAAATGATGCAATTGGATTTTGTTCAGCATACTCACGTCGAAGCCACCAAACCCTAACATCTAGATCTAAGTTTAAAAACACTTCTCGTTTCACTGGTATTTGGAACATTTTGATGGCAAAATAGTACAGTTCATCTTTTTGGGGAATTTCATCTCCCAAATCACGCAAAGCATCCATTGTATTCGAAATAGTATATTGAGAGTGAGGAAAAATAATTTCATTCACTGACTTCCTTGAACTAGACATACTCTCACACAATTTCTCAACATGAGTAGCTAAAGAATTTCTTGATGATTTTCTACTTGAACTTGATTTTTTTCCTTTACCGTGTACAACCCCAAGTGTTTCCTTTTTTCGATTAGGAGTTTCATGAGAAGGGTTTGATGGTACCTCATTAGGAGGGATACCTTCATTCTCATTACTATTTTCATCTGAATCACCAAATCCCTCATTAGGTGTATCATCTCCCATAGGAACCCCACTTGGAAGAACGCCAGACGAAGGTGCCCTTGCATTCTCTCCGGTGGCTACAATGCCACCAAACATTTGCCACATTAAATCATTCAATTGTGGTTCAAGTCCTTTCTTCTTAAATCCTTTAAAATCAGGATTTTCCTACATAACATGTAAAATGTTAAATGTTATACTCAGATTTTTATATTTGTAAATTATTATTTTCAATAAACTTTATGCATTAAAATAATGATAAAGTTAACACTAACCTGTATTTTTTTAGCCCACCATTCTTCGGTAGCATCGACCGTCTTTTTAGATGGACATCATCCAATACCTGTAGATTCCTTAAGCAACTCCCTCCATAACCTCCATTCCTTTTTTAATGTATCCCACTTATTTTTCAATTGAGGTTTTCCATAATTTTTTTGTGTTTTTGCTTGAAAAAGAGCAACAACATTTTCCCATCCTTTTGAGTTTAGATGAGTTGTCGGTCTATTACCAGCATTGACTTCAGTCACGCAAAGTTCACAAGATATCAATGTCAGCTTATCATTCCAAACAGCTTTTGTTGCTAAGGTACTATCTCCCTCCACAAATTTTCGTGTCTTTACCATCTATTATTATTATTTTGATTTTAAATGTCAATCGACATAAAACCATAAATATTTAATTAGATATGATAATATAGTTTCATAAAAAAATTAAGAATAACACATCACAAAAAGATGAAAGTCATAAGATGAACAGTAAAGAAAAAATTCTCAAACATTCATGGTAAACAATAATGAGGATATAGAAAGGATAATTGATTATTCTATGCTTTATAAAATTAAAAAAAGACTAATTGAACTAAATAACTGGTTTTGGAAATAAATTTTAGACTTAATATATCATTTAGTACCTAATTTTGAGTCTTTTTAATGTAGCAGTACCAGCTTTTTAGTATGTAATTCAAGTTTTAGGGTTAAATTGATAAAAATTAATTGCAAATATTATTAGATTTAAATTTTCATATTTTTTAATAAAATAAATTTAATATTAATTGTGAACTTATTTAATTGTGTGTACTTGTTAAATACAATTTAGATTTGATAAAAGTTAATTGCTAATATTATTATTAATTATGAATTTTCATCAAATCAATCCTAAAACTCGAATTAAACATTAATTTGTTAAAACTGATCCCTTTTGGTATCAAAATATACAACTTTTGTCAAATACATGTACCGCATTAAAAAAAATAACACAAACACCACATTAAAAAATTGTGAAATTCAAATACCAAATAATATATTACACCTAAATTTCAATAGTAATCCAACCAAATAAAGAAGATAATAAATACCTTACTTGGAGGGGAAAAAATGATGTTTTACTTTAAAACCATTTCTAGCTCTATTATCCATGATGTGTACAATAACCCATGCTTATGTCAATTCCACACACATTGGCTAAGAGACGTGTTAATATGTTAGGTAGAGCTGGTTAAAAATTTGAGTATAAACTTAAATCATATTGTAAATAATTAATTCAAATCAATTTCAAGTTTGATCAAAACTACGTATTATTTTTAAATTTTTTTCAACTATCTCACCGCTCAAAATTTTTCAATTTTAAAAGCTTGTCTTAGCTAAAACCATTGCATTTTGATAGAGTTATTTTTCATTTTGATGTTTGGAGGTTATTAATGCTTTTATGAAGCCTAATGCAAACATTTAAAGTTTGGCTTATTAATTCAAGATTGTTTACTCTTAAAATTTAATTTCATTTATATGTCCTTTTGAACAGTTCAGATGTCAATAAAGGAATACCATTCCTTCTGGTCTTATTTCTGTTTTGAATGATAATATTTCTACTACTCATATAAATGATTCTAAAGGATATAAGAATGGGTGTAATGGGTAAATCTATTAATTAAGGTCTTAATTGTTCGTCGTTGTCTTTAATTTTTGTTTTGGTTATTATTTTTGTCCTTTAATAAAAAGTTTTATGTTTAAAAAATTATTTAAATAAATAATATATTAAATATGATTATCATATATGAAACTAAACATAACAAAAATATAATATGAGTACACGCATTAACAAAATCAAAATATTTCGCCCAAGTCATAGACATTTAGCATGAGATTTCAATCTTACATTCACAATCCCTTTTCTATTGTCAAACTACCGTTTTTTTTTCTTGTATTAAAATATAAATTATATTAATTTCAATAGATAACATTCACCTCTAGTCTAGTATAGGAAATTAAAAAACAACTACACGTTCTGTTACTTTTCCTATCCATGCCCCAAAACAAATCCATGCCCCAAAACAAACTCTTCAGCAATGAAAATCATAACATTTCATTTCATCTTCAGATATCATATAGTGTGTAACTCGCAATGCCCTTAGAGGTCGGAACTCAATAGTTCTAAGAAATTACCAGAGGAGTACATCGTGTGCTTTTAAAACTCTTAACACGGACAAGTAACTCAATATGAACTTACCACCTATTCATTTGTCTGCATTTACATATGCATAAAGCGAATATAGTTGAGTGGGCTCCTATCAAGAGTATTTTTGAAGCATGACAATATCAGATGTCTTTAATAATGGTGATGCTACTTGATAGGATTGACTTTTGTTTTGTTCTACAGAAATGGCTTAAAATTGTTGATATGTTTTCATTTTCAGGAGTATTAAGGAGAGCACTTATATTATCATTGATGAGGATATATCATATTCTATCTAATATCTTTTACAGTGAGGTTAACTCCGGAAATAGAACTTATTTGACCTGCAACACGATTTTAAACAAGTTTCACTATTTCAAATACATACCTTGTCTGCTTCTACACTAACAGATGAAGTAGGCACCTCAGAGCCTCCAACCTGCAAGACACAAACCATAAGAACGGAATATTGAATGTCGAACTAAGCTCACTTTTTTCTCACATTTCGTAACAAACAAACAAAGAACTTATATAATGGTAACGTTCATTTTCTTCTCACTTTTCATAGCAAACAAACAAAGAATTTATCCCAATGCACTTCTAAAAACTCAATCCCATCAACACAACAAGGACTTGTTTTTTTTTTTTTTTTCAGTTCCCATATATTTTTTTCAATTAACCAAATTCAACTAAGTTCAGTTTTGGTGTTCAGGACTTCAAATTTGAGTGCCAAAGAAAATCAAAATAGGCTCATATGAACAAAACAGAAATGGGAAAAGTTCATCTTTCTTTTCCTCATATTTATTAGCAAACAAACAAAGAATTATTCGTATGTACTTCCAAAAACTCAACCCCATCAAGGCCAAAGTCTATTTTCTTTTCAATTCCCATATTTTCTTTCAATTATCCAAATTCAACTAAGCTCATTTTTTGCTGTTCAGGGTTTTAAATTTGAGTGCAATAATAACAAAATAGAAATGGTAAAAGTTCTTTTTTTAACCTCACATTTCTCAACAAACAGACAAAGAATTAACCAAATGTACTTCTAAAACATTAGATCATTAATCTACTGCTTTAACATCAATAGTCAATAGGACTAACAACTGCAACAAAGAAGAGTAGTAGAAGCCAAAACTAGAGATAACAAGAAATTAATGAAAATACCTCAGCCACAACCAAGAACAAAGCAAAAAAGAGGGGAGAAATCAGTGTTAAAACACTGCTAAACCAAGAACAAAGCAAAAGAAAATGGCTGTTTCGTTCCCAAAAATAATAGTAATAATAATAACAACTGTGACAAAGAAGAGTAGAAGAAGCCAGAAATGAAAATACCTTCAAAAAGCAGCCACAACCAAGAACAAAGCAAAAAAGAGGGGAGAAATCAGTGTTTCACTTCTCAAATATGAAAAAGAAAATGGTTGTTTCGTTCCCAAATCTGAAAACAACTGTGGTTGGGAAAGAAATTAATTTAAGTTTCAAGGCTAAAATGGTAAAATAATAAATAAAAGTATGGGTATGTTTGTCTTATAAAAATACATACAATCGTACTAGCGTTAAATGCAGCTGAATTCTCCAGGCTGTTTTCAGCATATCAGTGTGGCTGATTAAAGTTTTCACTGGACTGTGTTGTTGAACCAAACAGCATACCAGTGAGTTTACTATCCTCCACTGCACCACACTAACCTTCACTGGTAAACCAAAGGAACCCTTAGACTCGTGTGGCTCAAGTACTTGAGGCGAGGGAGGAGGGAGATTTGATTCGGTTGGATTGAATTTTTAAATTTTTTAATCGTTCATCCTAACTTTATTTGTTTTATTTATTTATTAAAGTTATTTTGATAAAAATAATTTTATTTTATAGATTTTGAAAATTATTTCATAAAATTTCAAAAAAATTATAAATATTTCTAGCAAACAATAATTTTTCAAGAACTTTTAAATTATTTTCACTATTTTAAATATAAAATATTTATTTTTATATCATAAAAATTAAAATTAATTATATATTAAATATAAAATACAATTTAGTTCGATTTTGAGTAATCGCGATTTTTGAACTTACATCCCATAAATCGTTCAAATATCTTTGTTCAGGTCGATTTTCTTGCTCAAACTTAAGGGTCAATTATCAAGAGTTTTTTTTTTTTTTGATAATTTCTATTAGCCTTTTTTTAAATTTGAATTATTTTGATTTGAGGAATTTTGGATTTAAAACATTTTAGATGTATTTTATTTTTTGAGTTTAGGGTACTAAATAAAATAAAATTTTTTAACAATTTAATCAATTTACATAAAAAAGTATATAAATTAAATACTCAATATTATAAGAATAAATGTAAAAGATTGAGTTATTCTTTTAATTTAAAAATGAATATGTTTTTAATTGAGCTTTAATTCAGCTGAAACTATTATTATTTTAGGAAGAGATAAATTCAAGTACATTAAATAATTATTATCTTTTAATTTAAAGATTTAGAAGCCATTAAATAGTATATAAAAAATGAATATTTTCTTATTCGAATATAACTCAATAATTTGTTGAATTTGAGGCTTGTTATCTATTTTAGCATTACAATATCAAATTCAAATATGTATGTCATAACCATTTTTGAAAGAAACGGGGATCGACTTGGATTTGAAAACGAAAATGAAAAAATGGGAGTCGCCACCAATCCTTTTTGATGAGGTGTGATCGGGTCACCTTTAAATTAACCATTTTAATAAAAGTTAAGATTTACTAAAATGATAATTTTTGGTCTACGAAAATCAGAAAATGAGTTCGGGAGTCGGTTACGCACGAGGAAGTATTAGCACCCTCGATACGCCCAAAATTGGTACCTAGTTGATTAATTAATGTCTTAAGATCGAAGATTGAAAATTTGAAAGAATTTGAAATACGATCTCTCTAAAAAAATGCTCAAATGTTAAAGACCTTCTCGTCTCAAAACATAAAATGTCACATCCAGTTAGTTAGGACACGACATCTTGAATTTTCGAGAGCGAGCTTGCCTTTTATGTAAAAATATATTTTAACTTCTTTTAAAAGGATATTCGGTTAGTTAGAGTGAACGAGGGAAATCGAAACCCAGTAAGTTAGGGCACGTTTCCTCGAATTTTCGAACACCGGATATTGCATTTACTTGCAAAAATCTTATTTCGAAGTAACAAAATGTCATACCCAGTAAGTTAGGGCACAACACCTCGTATTTCTGAGAATAAGCATTTTTCAAAACTCGTATTGCGATTTAAAAGAGTATTTCGTTATTTAGGTTAAAGGAGGAAAATCGAAACCCAGTAAGTTAGGGCACGATTGCCTCGAATTACCAAATACGGAATGTTACTTTTATGAAATTAAGAATTATTATTGGGTTGGATAAAACCTAAATTCGTAATGAAATGAGATAGTAAAGAAGGCATAACAAATAAAAATTGATGGCCATAACAAAATAAACATAAACACGAATATGAATGATAGCGATAAAAACAAAGGTAAAATATATGCATCAAACGAATAATAAGAAAAGGAAATAATAAATGAGCTAAAAATATTCGAAATTAAAAGAACTAGTAGTAAATGAATAAACATTATGGAAAACTATTTAAGAAATGATAGTGATAATAACATTAATGGTAATAATGCAAGAAATAAAATCTTTAAGTTTGAAATGATGTGAAAGATATATAAATGAATAATATGCAATAAAAATGAGATAATTTAAAGAGTAATAGGTAAAGATAACACAGTAATATAATAGTAATAATAACAATGTAATAATAATAGTATTGATAGTAATAAAAATAATATATTAAATAATGGAAATAGTGCTAATAGTCATAATAGTGATAATAATAGCATGATAAATATAAGAATAGTAAAATAATGATGTTAATACCTAAACATAAATATCGATATAATACCTAAAATATAGTAATAATGAAAATATAAATACATAAGAAATATAGATAGATGAATGATAGGAAAATAAACATAGATAGAAAATAATAATGGTCATAATACAATAGTAATAGTAATTACAAAAATAATTATAATAATAATAATATTAACGTAAAGTAAATAACAATACTATATATAAAAATATATATACGTATATAATAGAAATACACACTACTATATTATAACAATAATAATAACAATAATAATGATAATAATAATAATAATAATAATAATAATAATAATAATAATAATAAATATAGAAATACAAAAAGCAAATATGATAAAAATATTAAATTTAAAGTAATAAAAAACGATACTATATATAAATATAAATATATATATATATAAATATACACTAATATAATAATAATAGTAATAGCAAAAAATAATGAAAATATGAGCAATATTAATAGGATATTGGAATACAAAAGTAAAGTAATAATAATAATAATAATAATAATAATAATAATAATAATAATAATAATAATAATAATAATAATAATAATAATAATAATAATACAAACAATAATACATATATATATAAATAATAGTAGTCAGAAATAAAAAAATAATGGAAGTAATAATAATGATAGTAAGAATAATAATAATATAACAATAATAGTGATATAACTAAATAATAATAATAATGAAAATAATACTGACGGTAATAATAATAATAATAATAATAATAGCAATGATATAGTTAAAAATAATAGTAATAGTATTAGAGGTAACGATAATAAAAATAGTGATACTAAAATAATGATATTGGTACATGAATATAAATAGAGATACAATACTTTAAAATATAATAATAATAAAAATATAGGCAAATAAATTAGATAAAATAAATGTAGATGAAAATGTACTAATAGCAATAATACCATAGCAATAATGATTATAATAATTATAGCATGTTAAATAATAGTAGGAATAATAGTTATAATAATTATAAGAACGATAATGATAATAAGGATAAATAATAATAATACTAATGTTAATAATAATAAAATAAAAATTGTAATAATAGTAATAATAAGAACGTAATAAAAAGAAAAAGAAATGATAACGTGTAAATAGAAATAATAGTATATTAAAAAAAATAATAATATATGTTAGTAATGGCAATAATAGAAGGATTAGTAATAGTAAGAATATTTAATAATAGAAATAATAACAATAATGTAGATATTAATATATGTATGATAATAGTAATAAGTTAATAATAAGTATAATAATATCCTAATAATAAAAGTGTAACCGTAATAATAGTGAATATAACAATGGTAATATTAATAAGAAAAATAATAGCCATAAAAATAAAAATAATAACAATAACAACAAAGAATAATAATAATAATAATGATAATATAATAATAATAGGACTATTAAAAGTAATTAATTTAATAATAAAGTAATGAAAATAAATAAAAAGGACTAAAATCGAATTCAAAACAGAGTCTGGGGGAAAATCTGAAATAAAAAAAAAAGGAGAGAAGGACCTATTTCAACGCACACGAATAGTGGAGGGACTAAAAATGAAATAAACCCCTCCAGCTAAAACGCGCAGCAGCATTGAGGACCCAATTGGAAAACGCGACCAATTATGGGGCCAAATTTAAAAAAAAGAAAGACTTAATTACAACAGTGTGAAAAAGCGGAGGGGTCTAGAGCGCAATTAGACCATTATACAGAAACACGCGGATCCTGAGGCGGTCATGGGTCGGGTACCGGGTCGGAGGCCAAAACGACGTCGTTTTGGCCTCTAGAACCCATCCTCAAAACGGCGTCGTACCCAGGGCTTATAAAAGTCAAATTTTTTTTTGAAAATTTCATTTTTCTGAGATTCAAAAAGAAAAAAGAGAGAGAGAGAGAGGTTTTTTTCTCTCTGGAGAAAACCTGGAATTGTCCAGGGAATCCAGCCAGCACCCCCGCCGTGGCTCTGCCATGCCGGCCACCGTGGAAATCTCCCCGAGGTAAAAAAATTTATTTTTTATTATTTTTTCTTTAGATCTAATATATATATATGTATTGCTTACAATAAAATAAAGATTAGATATTCACAGATTCGAAGAAAAGAAAAATAAAAAAAGGGAAAGTAAATAGACCTTTTTTCTCGTTTTTTGATATATATCTTGCTGCGATTTTTAGTGTTTGAATCTGTTTGCTATTGCGAAAAAAAAAAAACCCTCTTTACAATCGGTTTTAGTATGGCTTTTATAGCCTTGTTACATGCTTTGATTCTGCTTTATGTCAACTCTCGTTTAATGCTTGCAGGGGCACAACTTGGACGACGGTGGGGCGGTGCTGCAGCACTGGCGATGTGACGGGAGGCGGTGGGATTAGGTGGTTTAGGGTTTCAGATCTTGAAATCCTAATTTTAGGCTAGTTGAGTCAGTTTAGGGTTATGTCATTGGGTTTAGGGCTTTGGGCTTTTGTCTAGGTATTGGGCTTGAGGGTTAGGAAATAGGTTTTGGGCTAGGAGGTCAAACGGGCTTGTACAATGTAAATTGATGAAGAAATTAAGGTGAACTAAATTATGGTAGGTTATGTGAGTGGAAAAATTATGTGATAAATATATTTATTAAATTTTATATGAGAAGTGAATAAAGTTTTAATTGAAATGGTATTTTATATTTAAATTTTACATAAGTTTTTTTATTGATTTTATAAATATATATATGTAAATTTAATATATTATTTGATATTCAAGTTTCACACTTATTTTTAATGTGGTTTTTGTATTATTTTTTGGTCTAATATGGTACTTATATTTAATAAAAGTTATACATTTTGGTACTCCAAAGGTAACTATGTTAATTTTTTAGTGTTTAATTCGGGTTTTCAGGGTTGATTTGATGAAAGTTAATTGCCAATATAATTAAGTTTGAATTTTTTATAATTTTGTTAATAGAATAAATTTAGTGTTAGTTGTAAATTTGTTTAATTTTGTTAATATGATTGTGATTTAATTTAGGTTTTAGGGTTGATTTGATTGAAAGTTAATTGCAAATATTATTAGCTAATTATGAATTTTCATCAAATTACCTCTAAAACCCAAATTAAACACTAAAAAGTTAATCATGTTTGTAACACCCCCTACCTGTATCCATTGCCGGAATAGGGTACAAGGTATTACCGGAGTTTACTGAATATTTTCAGATAATTCTGAGTCATTTATTATTCATATTTTGAAAATAATCATAACGTCTCTCTATTGGGCCCTCGAAACCCAAAACACAAATTAGAAACCAACAGGAATTAAATCGAGATCATAGAAAAAAAATTCACAAAATCTTAAATTATATTTTCATCTAAGTACTTACCATTTCAATGCTCCTTATAATTAAACATGTTACCATTCAATCAATAGCTTGGCACTTGTCTAAGCGTCAAACAACAACATTGTTAGTATACTTGCACATATTTCATATAAATTCAACATTGATATGCCTATTTTCTCGACATATCGCACTTGAGTTTAATAATAGTCTCAACTTACATAATTTCGTTGTATCAACATATCAAAAATAATCATATATGTATATGTCATGAAACATATCATACTCTTACCGTTTGTTTATAAGCATATATCATTCATTTCATTATATCAATATTTCATACTCCATCATTTCCATATATTTTATGTATATTTATTCCGGTAATAGTTTATATCAAACTTAACATAAATTATATTCCATGTACTTATACTTATTACGTTTATCTATTTTCATAATTATTTCATACAACTATATTGTACATATATTTCCATATAACCAGTTCTTGTAAACATTTCACATAACCATTTCATATAACCATTCATCATCTGATACATATTACCTGAAAATCAATTGTTCAATAGATGTCATAGCGTCTCCCATCCACGGTTTTATTTATCTTTGACATGATGCCATAGTGTCTTTCAACTATGGTCTTACTCATTTTCTGTCATGTTGCCATGGTATCTTTCAACCATGGTCTTATTCATTTCATATCACGTTGCCATGGTATTTTTCAACCATGGTCTTATTCATTTCATATCACGTTGCCATGGTATTTTTCAACCATGGTCTTATTCATTTCATATCACGTTGCCATGGTATCTTTCAACCATGGTCTTACACATTTCATATCAGGTTGTCATGGTATCTTTAAACCATGGACTTTGTAATGGCCTAAATTCAAGGTTATCGGAACAGTGGTTTCGTAACCACAAATCCGCTTTAAAGAGAAATTTATTTCAATATTTTTTCTTGAAAATTGATATGATAGGAAAATCGTATGAAAATATTGATAGAAAAATTTTACCGATTTAGTGGTTAGTTAGAAAAAGAAATTATTGAAGAAATTGGGTAAAAACAAGGTATTGGGACCTTTATCTCGTAAAACCGAGTCGAAAATAATTTTATAAATATTTATGAAATGTTAGTAATGTGGTATTAAAATTTCGTTAGGAAATTTTAATGTTTGGGTAGTCAATTAAATGAAAAGGACTAAATTGTAATAGGTGTAAAAGTTGCTAGAATGATTAAATAGCTTAAGAGTCTAATGAGAAAGGATTTAAAAGGAAATTAGACCCAAAATTTATTTGGGCTGGACGGCAACGGCATGAAATCAGAAGGGAATTTGATAAATTAAGGGCAAAATTGGAATATTGCAAAATTAACTAAATAAAGCTAGGACTAAATAGGAAATATCTAGATTTCTCTTCATTTATCTTCAATTCCAGCAGCTAAAAATACCATAGGAGGGTTCTCTAAGTTGGTATTTCATAATTTTTGCACCAAGTGAGTTAATCCTTTCCTTTTTTCTTGTAATTTTTGTGTTTCTAAGACTTTTACAACTAGGTCCTACTATTCAATTCATTAGCTTTTGATTTCATGGATGAAATTGAAAGTCACCATGATTGAGTGCTGTAAGTTTATGATGAAATAGAATGAAATTAAAGTTTTAATTTGTTTATGAGATGATTTTATTAGGTAATTTCAATGGAAATTGATTTTTAGGACCTAATTGTGAAAATGTTTGGAATTAAAGTCTATTTCTGAAACTCTGATTCCTAAAGGTTGTAAACTAGTCTAAGGTGATATAATAAAGTGTTAATTGAGAAAAATAAGCTCAATTGAGAGACTAATTGAGTAGGGACGAAATTCTCATTTATTAATAGCTTAGGGGAAAAATGATAATAAACAGCTTGCACTAAAACAATTTGGACAGCAGCAGTAGACTAACTTTGAAAAATCACTATAAATTGTAGGAATCGAATTAGAAGATGAAAATAATATGGAATTAAATCTTATTGAGTCTAGTTTCTCATAGAAGAAACAGTGTAAGCAATGGATTTGTAAATTTTGATATATAATGAATTTTGTGAGACAAGGTCAGAATGAATTAGGGTTCCCCTATTCTGACTTTGAAAAATCATAAAAAAATGAAAAAAATAATTAGGGGCTTAAATTTATGTGTATAGAATTATTAATGAGTCTATTTTTAATATAAATAAACAAGAACATCATTTGAATCCTGTATAAAGAGATAATTAATTTTTAGTGAAGAAGGTTCAGAACTGTTAGATAGCAGAACAGGGGTGACTTTAAAGAATAAACTGTACTGATTGGCTAAACCAAAAATTCTGAAAATTTTATGGTAAGAAGATATATGAGTCTAGTTTCAGAGAAAATTAACAGAACTTAATTTTGAGTTCCGTAGCTCGAGTTATAAATAATTTAATGACTATAACTTAAGTAGACAACTTTAAATGAACTATAAATAATAGTTGAATTATAGAGAATGTTGCATATGAACATGAAATGTATTAAATTGATAATTAAATTTATTTATTTAGATCCAGAAGATTCAAATACGAAGCTAGATCGAGGAAAGGAAAAAGTTCAGGATTAGTAGATTTCTGTACACAAACAAGTATCAAGGTAAGTTCATGTAACTTGAATTATATTCTTAAATGCTTGAAATGTATGTTATTGATGTGAATATGATTGGAATGTTCATTGTATGAAAATTTATAAAAAATTGATATATTTGATAAAAATGGGAAGAAATCTCGGTTGAATGAAAGGAAAATTCGATGGATCTCTGAAAAGGAATTGACGGTAAAAAGGATCTAGCCCGGACGGGTGATCCTATCTCGATATAGCCCTCAAGAAGAATATGTGGAAAATGGATTTAGCCTGAGACGGTAATCCGAATTAGGGTCCAATTTAGCTGGACTGTAATTCAGATCCAAGCTCATTAGAGTAATTGTCGTTTGCAGGATTTAGCTTCGGGTGGTAATCCCGACAATACTCTATGAGTTTATATTATGAGGATTTAGCTTGGACTGTAATCCCACCGTAAGGATGAGGTTCGCGAGTGTGCTCTCTGAAATGGAAATGTGCGCATGAATATGAATTGACGGATTCGAAATTGTACACTAAAAGTGTACCTCTGAAAATCCATCGAAATTTTGAGAAATTCAACGGGATAAATATGGAAAAATAACAAGGAAATGGAAATCATGGTATTGATGAGCTCATCAATCATGGTATATATTATTGGTACATGGAAATTATTGTACTAACCTGAATGTTGAGTTTGTGCATATTAGGGTAATAATGCATTGAATGGATATATGAATGTTTATTGTATTGTATTGAAAATATTAGGTAAGTATAATTCTTGTTACATGAGCTTACTAAGCACAAAGTGCTTACCCTGTTTCATTTTCCCCTGTTTTGTAGTGTTAAGAGCTCGGAGGTCGGATTTGGTCGGAGACACATCACACTATCAACCTCAGGATTTCGGTATATAAAGAAACTTTATTTTGGAAATCAATGTCATGTATAAGCTAATAAAGTAAATGATTCTGTGAAATGAATGTAGAGTTAGCCATTGGTATGGTTAACAAACCCAGTTTTGGGTATGTGATGACGTTATTTTATAAATATGCATGAATTTATCTTGAAAATATGTTGAATTGGATTGGTTGATGTGGATTGTTTTTGGTTTAAAATTTCAGGAAGGGTAGATATCTATAAAGGGGTTATATTGAGTTAAAAATTTAATTTGTAAACTCGTAATACTGCACCTATTAAAAGCAATGAATACGGGTAGGGGTATTACAGACTTACACATTTCATATCAGGTTGCCATGGTATCTTTCAACCATGGTTTTACACATTTCATATCAGAGAGCACACTCCCGCGAACCTCATCCTTACAGTGGGATTACCAGTCCAGGCTAAATCCCCTGCAACGACAATTACTTTAATGAGCTTGGATCTGAATTACCAGTCCAGACTAAATTCAGACCCTAATTCAGATTACCCGTTCGGGCTAAATCCATTTTACACGTATTCTTCAGGAGGGCTATATCAGAATAGGATCACCCGTCCGGGCTAGATCCTTTTTACCGTCAATTCCTTTTCCAATGATCCATTGAATTCCATTCCATTTGGCCGAGATTTATTTTCAATTTATATCGAATATTATCAATATTTCATCAATTATCATGTATTAAACATTCAAATCATATTTTCATCACATAACCACATATTTCAAGTATTAAAAATACAATTCAAATTACACAAACTTACCTCATTGCTTGTTTGTGTTTATAATTTCATTAATCCGATATCTTTTCTTTTTCCACAATCAAGTCTCGTATTTGAGTCGTCCGGATCTTTATAAATAAATTTGATCATCATTTTCGTTCGTTTCATATTCTAATGTATTTAATTAATGCTCTAGGCAAAATTACCATTTTACCCCTAAATTTTTAATTAATAACGATTTCGTCCTTTGGGTCAGGAAAATAAAATTTTTACAATTTAATCCTTATTCCCAACTATTATTCTCATACATATTGATAACGGTCCATGAATTCTATAAAATAATTTTTCATAATTTCAGCACTTTTTAATTTAATCCCTAAAACATGTTTTTCCCCCGATCTTGAACTAAATTAATAATTTCATTCAATTTTGTAATTTAAATAATAAAATAATCCATTTCATGCAATTTGATCTTTTTTTTTGATATTTTTACAAAATTGCCTATAAAGTTTTACTTTTATTCAATTTAGTCCCTGAGCCTAAAACATGCAAATTACCCATGCTAGATGAATATTCATACATATTTTTTCCTCATCCTCCTCTCCATTCCACATCCTTAATGTATATAACACACTTGTAAGTAACATTATCTATAATTTTTATTATTTACTTTTATGAATATTCAAGCTGTCCATCTGTGTCATAGTCACTAAATTATTTATATCTGGAGCTATAGAACTCCAAATTAAGATCCTCTAATTTTTCCTGAAACTAGACTCATATATCTTTTTACCATAAAAGTTTAAAAATTTTTTGTTTATCCAATAAGTACATTTTATTCTTTAAAGTTACTTCTGTTATGCTATCTGACAGTTCTGACCCTTCTTCACTAAAATTTAATTATCTCATCATACAGAATTCGAATGATGTTCCCATTTGTTTCTTTGAAAATAGACTCATTCAGGATTCTAAAAATATAAATTTAAGCCCATAATTATTTCTCTCCAATTTTTGATGATTTTTCAAATTCAGAATAGGGGAACTCGAAATCATTCTGACCTTGTCTCATAAAATTTATTATATCTCATGATTTATAATTCCATTTCTTACATAATTTCTTCTATAAGAAACTAGACTCAATAATATTTAATTTAATATTTTATTCATCCTATAATTCGATTTCGAAAATTTTTGGTGATTTTTCAAAGTTAGACTACTGCTGCTGTCCAAAACTGTTTTAGTGCATGATATTAATTACCATGTTTATAACACCCTTATTTTCTTTTTCTACACTATTTCTCATCACTTTCTCTTATTTTCTCTTCACTAACATATTAAGAATATAGGACATTATGTAAGAAAACTCTACATTAATATCAATCCCATGCTTTTTCAATAATATCAAACTTAAAAATATATTGAAGTCATGATGTTCTTACCTTGTTCTAATCTTCATCTTGATTTTCTCTCTCCTCTAGCTTCTATTCCTTGAACCCAAATTTGATATTCTAACTTCCCATAGTTTCCTTAACATTTTTCTCTCTTGGTAGTTATGGAAATTCTTTTGATTTCTAGGTGAAAATAATAAATTTGGTGGAATAACTAAATTGTAAAGAAAAGAAAACTTTCTTTCTTTCCTTCTCTTCAAACGTTTGCATGCATATGCATGGAAAGATGATGAGAATTCTTCATCTTTCCTTCATTATATATTAAATAAAAAAAATATCTTATTAAAATATTAATAAAATAATATTTATCTAGAATTCTCTCTCTTACTAATTGACCATTTTGCCCTTCATGATCTTTTAGAATTTCATCCTTGAGTCATCACTTAATTTGGTAAAATTACCATTTAGTCCCTCATAATTTTTCACCTTATTCAATTTTGTCCTAATTCATCCATTTTCCTTGGTTTCTAGATCATTCTACCCTTAAAATATTTGCACTATTGGTCCTTCAAATTTTTCATATTTACACTTTAACCCCTCAAATTTTGAGTATTTACTCTTGTGTAACAAGACTTTTCTCATATTTACAATTTAGTCCTTTCATTAATTACTATATCATAATATACTTCCCAAGGTTGACACAACTCAAAATTTTCCTTTTTGTCACTTTATTTTCTTATTTTACTATATCAATGATAATATCTTACTGTAAAAATTTTCAGGGTATTGCAATGTTACCTTCAATTACTAAAATACATACCTTTTGCCAAATACAAATACCACATTGGGCCAAAAAATAACACAGATACCACATTAGAAAAAAAAATGTCATACTCAGGTACCAAATTATGTATTAACTCAAAAATATAAAAAGACAAAAAATATTCTAATAATAATATAACTTACTTTGTATATTTTTAGTCATTTCTCAACTAAGTTGATGTAACATTAACTTGTAACACTAATTCAAAAAAAAAAAAAACTTAAATATAGTATAGATTAGGGAAAAAACTAAAATAATTGTTTTAGATATATCATACGCATTATTTTATTTAGGTTTAATTCACAATTTAGCTCTAAAGTACACATTTTTTCATTTTGATGCCTAAAATCTTTTTAGGCCAATTTAATACTTAAAGTACACTCACTTCCCAATTTGGCACGTAAAATATTATCCCATTATATATTTTGGTCCAATTTTTTAACACCATTTAAAAAACATAAGTGACCAATAGAAACATGTCAGGAGGCGTTTTTAATTAAAAATATATATTTATCATATATATATATCAACTTTAAAAAATTATAAAAATATATAAAAATTCAAAATATATGTAAATAAAAATTATAAAAAATAGAAAATAAAATTTATAATAATAACTCATTAATTTCATAAATAATTAAATATTTGTAACCTAAAAAATCTAACAAAATTTCTAGGTGTTCTTCATCATGTTCTTCAAAGTGAGAAAAGAGAAAAATTATGACCTTTTATATATTTGTCTACTATAATGTAAAAAAAAAATCCAAAATTGTTTACAATTTCCTTTAAGTAGAATTTTGTTTGATTACATTTACTTAAATTAAATTAATATTTAAGTTTTTTTTTTTTAAAGTTTCAAATCAAAACTAAACCTAAAAAATTTCTAGATTTTGGCATCAAACTGCCACCCCCGGCCGCATGCTCTACTACTGCAGTATTTAATTTATTATAAAAAAATATTTTTATTACAGTATTTAAGGGATGCGAAAGAAGGAAGATTATATTTTTATTACAAAGGAAAGTTTACAATGAGAGGATGGTGAAAAGAAAGTAAAAGATTTCTAAAACTATTTTAGGATTTGATGCCTTGTTTAGGCTTCATATATATTTTTTATATTAAAATTTTTAAACTCTATTTAGTTTTTCTTTAATCCCACAAAATGTTTCTGATAAAAATCTTGTTTTGTCATCAACATAGTTGCTTCTACGTTGTTTTGTCTTATCACATCATTATTTTGATGGTTCCTTCCATGTTGCAATCCTTTTTGTTTTCATTTGGATGCTTTTTTTCTTCAAATTATCTTCTCTTGTCTATTAGTGTTTCTTGGACATTATTTCTCCATGTGGCTTGCCTGTTTTGGCTTATCCTTCTTGAATATTATCTAGATTCATTAACTCTATTTCGTCTAAATGTAATGAATTTGGTGACAGTCTTGGTGAGTTCTAAAGCTCCCACGTGTTTCTGATTTCCTCTATTATTTGTGATGGAAAATCATCGATCTCCATACCAGCTATCTTTTTTAATAGTTGTATGAATTCTTCATCTCTATCGTTCTGGATGATTCCAATTTTGTCTGCCACCATTCTTCTTCCATCAGTCAATATAACTCTGATGTCGAAGAATATGTTGAGCTGTTGTCATTAAATCAATCCCTGCTTGGGTCTGATAGTAACTAAAATTATTATAACACCTGTCAATGTTTTTTTGTCAAGTGTTCTTTATTTTCTTTGACAGTTGATAACTTGGGGCTTCCAATCATTCTTTAAATAATCCAAATTTGATATAGCTGATAAAATTTTTCTTTTTCAGCAATACCACTGAGACTACTTATTTCAATATAAAAATAATAGAAAAAATCATCTTGATTTACTTTTTGTGATAGAAATATTTTCTAATATAAATAATAAATTAGATCAGGTTCTTATTAACAAAAATATAGAACAAGAAATAGATTTAGGTCTTTTATATTACGGAAATAGTAATATAATATTAGCTTTATCTGAGAAAGAAGACACTTCTTCAGAAGAATCATATTCTACCAATAAAAGAAGTAAGAATCCTAAAAAACAGAAAAGAAAATATAATCGTCAACAAAAATATGATTTCCAATCTTATAAATAACTTATAGAACATTGGAAATTTAAATTTACTAAAAGTACAAATAAAAATGAAAGAGTAGAATATTTAAAATTAATAGAACAACTTTATGAAAAACATAAAGACTTATTTACTTTATTTAATTATCATTATATGTTAAACAATGACACTACAGACAGTAGTAGTGTAATGACCCGAATTTTATAGTTATCGAAAAAGTACATTTTCGGGTCTCCGTTTCTGAAAAATGGATTCGTAAATATTTATTAAAATATATATATTTATGAAGTTAAGTGAGTGATTAATTTAAAGTTTAATGAAGTGAATTAACTTAAATTAAGGATAATTAGATAAGATGATTAAATTGAATGAAGAGTGAACGTTTAATTATAGAATAAATAAAAGTGAACAGACTAAAGAAGCAAATAAGCCAAAAAGGGGTGACAAATGTATGGTTAAAATAAGTTAAATGTGTACAAATATAAATGGTACACATGTATTATACATGTGTATTTACTTATTATATAAGTAAAATAATAATAATTAAAGTTTATTATATTAATAATATTTTATATTAAATAAAAAAATAAATAAAAGTTATGACAAGTGTAAGGTGATAAATGAATACATGTGTATTAATAAATATACACATGTATAAATAATAATAAAAACAAAGAAATAAATGAAATAAAAGAAATGAAAAAGAGAAACAAAGCAAAACGAAACAGAGAAGAGCAGGGGAGAAAGAAAGGAAAGAAAGAAAGAAAGAAAGGGAGAAAAGGGAAAATCAAGCTTTTGAAGCTTTAAATTTTAATAGGTAAGTCAATTTAGCCATTTTTCCTTAATTTTGATGTTTTAGAAGCTTTGGAACAAGATTTTGATGAAATTAAGTTGATATTTTGAAAGTTATTAGATTTCTAGATAATATTCATGTTGAGTAAAATGATGAATTAAGAGCTAAATTGATAGAAATTCAAGTTAGAAATGAAATAAGGATTGAATTGTAAAGTGATTCATAAGTTTTATACTTTAAGGACTAAATTGAAAGAATTTTGAAATTATGGTTTTATGATGAAAAATAGATAATTATGTCTAAGTTTGGTTAAAAATTGAGTAGAAATAAAGTATGAATTAAGATAGAAAAGTAAGTGAATTTAGTTAGGATTAAATTGAAATTAAAAGTAGAAAATCAACATTTTGTACTAAGATTATTTTGGACAGCAGTAGTAGTCTGAGTTTGAAAAATCACCAAAAATTGTAGAAATTGAATTAGAGAATGAATAAAATATGGAATTAAAGCTTATTGAGTCTAGTTTCTTATAGAATAAGTGGTATAAACAATTGAATTGTAAATTATGATATGTAATGAATTTTGTGAGACAAGGTCAGAATGAATTCGGGTTCCCCTGTTCTGACTTTGGAAAATCACCAAAAATTGGAGAAAAATAATTAGAGGCTTAAAGTTATATTTTTGGAATCCCTAATGAGCCTATTTTTAGGAGAAATCAATAGGAATATTATTCGAGTTCTGTACTGTGAGATAATTAATTTTCAGTGAAGAAGGGTCAAAACTGTTAGACAGCAAAATAGGGGTAAATTTAAATAATAAACTGTACTTAATGGCTAAACGAAAAATTCTGAAAATTTTATGGTAAGAAGATTTGTGAGTCTAGTTTCAGGAGAAATTCGCGGATCTTAATTTAAAATTTTGTAACTCAAGATATAAATTAGTAATGTATTAATGATTATGAATTGTATTACTTTTGTAGTCAATGTGGTACCGGAAATCTCGGCTAAGAAAGGACAAGATAAAGTCAACGGGAGTTAGCTCAGAAACTACGGTTTGTATTTCTATAATCCGAATCTAGTTATTACTTGTTATATTTTATTCAATGCTTTTAGTGAATGTTGAAGTGAGAATTATAGTGTTTGATAATGGAAGAGGGTTGATTTGGTATGTTATGATTTTATTAAATTAATATTGAATTATATATTGATTGAATTTATTTTGATTGAATTATATAATAAATATGATTTATGTAAAAATTTGAATATTGAATGAATGTTATATTAAAAAAATATATATTGATTGGAAATATGAGGAAATTGATATGAATATATGAGATTTGTGATATTTGAATATTTGATATTGAAAAGTAAATTGAATTATGTTGAATTATGAATTAATATGAATAATTGAAATATATTTGTTGAATTGAATGAAAATGTATGAAATTATGAAAATGTGTGAATATACGTGATTATTAGAATGGTATATTGATGAAAAAATTATTGAAATTGGAAAAGTAAAATAATACCCTATTAACTTGTCAGACTAGTTTGGATATAAATGGCATGCCATTGGATTTGTGATGTGATGAGGAGATTTGTAGTTCGGCCGAGAAGATGTTTTGTTATTATATACTTTGGTTTGTCAGAAGAGGCATTTAATGCCTTATTGGTGTTTTTGGGAGGATATATTATCTTTGGTGTGTTATGAAGGATTTATAATATTCAGGTGTGTTTGGGTTGGATATTACGTGTGTTTGGTTTGATCCGTATGTATCCGCTCGAGTCCGAGTCATGTTAATAGGGTTATTAAATATAACATGATGATCGATTGTTACTAAATGAAGAATTGAAATGTGGACTGAAACACACTAATCGTATTATACAGTGAAAGCTATCTGGGATAGCAAGTCGATTTGATATGAGTGGTAATGACTGTTATTGAAATGGATATGTACAGTATATTGACTGAAAAGTGAATAGCTGAATATAGTTTGTTGAAATTAAACAGTGAATTAAAGTATGATTGAGACAAATGAATCATGTAGCTCTGGATTGGAAAAAAAGTGAATATTATAATTGTTTAATGACTTGTGAATAAATTGTGGAAAGCTATTTAGGTTAGTAAATGAAAAGAATGGAATAAATAATAATGGATTTATTTAAGAATTGAACAATTATGTTCTTGTGTTTATTATATGATTTGTATAGAATTTATATGGTAAGTAGTTGAAATTTATCAATGAAATAAATAATTAAATAATTGTAATTGTTACTATGATCGTAAGTATTTGTTATATTATTAAATGTTCGGATTATAGAAATACCACTGAGTATACCTATACTCAGCATACGGTTTGTTTCCGTGCGCAGGTTGAGTAAAGATAGAACGTTGAATCAGCATCCCAGGCTGATCCCGAATTCAATAAGGTAAAGTCTATTAATTATTGGTAATGGCATGTACCTAGGGTGTCTTATGTGTGTGTCATTTTGAAATTTTAAATGTAAGGATGAAATAAATAGATTTAGGTTTGGTTATGATATATAATAGAATTAAATATTGGATAATATGTAAATGTTTAAATTTGGCAAATTATGAGTGTATCTGGTTGTGTTGGTATTTATGTGTATATTAATTGTAAATATCTAATAGGTCTGGTAATACTCTGTAACCCTGTTCAGAGGACGGTTTGGGGTTAGGGGGTGTTACAAGTAGTTCTAGTAATTCTGAAAATCTAGAAGACTTAAAGGTTACAAATTATAAATTTGATGAAGAAAACATTTCAACAGATGAGGAAGAAAATATAGAAATTCCAGAACCAATGGATACTAAAAAAAAGATTCTTATGGAAAGAGAAAAATAGAATTAGATATTCAAAACGATGATTATCTGAGATCTTTTAATAAAGATTTTGAAAAAATTGAAAATACAACTAGAGTTTTTGGTAATCAAACCGAAAAAATAGCTACTAATGAAATTAAAACTGAATATCTAGGAGAGTCATCTAGTCAACCTAGTCAACCTATATCACATAAGATTGATGATTTAAATAAAAGAAATGTGGCCCAAGGTGTAATATATTTAGACTTGACTAATATTTCAATATCAGAATATGAAAAAACTATAGATGATTGGGTACAGTCAATGACTATTTTTGTAAACAACAACAATACTTGGTCAAAAGAAAAAATTTTAAATTATTTTGTCGGAACATTCTAAGAGGATGTTTTACAATTTTTAAGACGATGGGAGGAATCTGAAAAAGGAAAACAACAAAAAGGTCAGTTAATTAATTAGATAGTGATAGAATCTTAACAAATAGAAAAATCTCTCAAGAAGGAATGAAGAAACTAACAGAGAAAAACAGAGATAAATTCTACTAACTTTTTAACTTACCTTTTCGTACTGCATACATGTCTTATATAGAATAAATAAATCCTAACTGCTGCTAACAACTTCTTAACAAACACCCATTTGTTAACTGCCTAACCAACTGCTCATCACTGTATCCTATAACATTCACCCAGCTTCCTCAAGTGGCAACACCCGAAGAAGACTACAAAACCGACTAAACATAGACACTGATAATGGTTTAGTAAGAACATCTGCCACCTGGTCATAGGCTGGAACTTCACCAACGACCAAGTCTCCACTAGCCACCTTCTCGCTAGGGGTGAGCGTTCGATCGAATCGAATGAAAAAATTTCGAGTTAATCGAGTTGACGAATCATATTTTATCATCCTAATTTGATTTGAAATTTTCTCGAATCGAGTCGAGTGAGATGGAATTCGAATCGAATTGAATCGAATATATTTGTTCGAGTTAAATTTTAAAAAATAATTTTAGGTCCTTGTAACCACTGTCACCCATCGTAATAAAATTTATCCACCTTAATCAAAATTTTTATTAACTTTCATCACCTCATAATTTATTTATTAATCTTTTATATACGGGTTAGCTTATTTGCTTGCTTAGTTGTTTCAATTATCTTCAGATTCTTGTCACTATGTATTTTGAAATTAAAAAATATATTAAATGTAAAAACGTGATTTTTTAATAAAAGTTATTTTAAAGATAAAATGTGAAATTGATACCAAATAAAATTTTAACATGAATATTTAATGGCATAATTAATAATTCAATTTTAATATAAATATTCAATATGACTAAACAATTCAATAATATAAATAATATAAAATGTGAAATTTAATTTAATAATATAAATAGTAGATATAAATAAAATTATTACTATTTATGTTTAGTGATTTTTTTTGGATAATTTTGATTTTTTATTTGAGAGTAAAGGGTGAAAAGTAAAAATTTAGGGGGAAAATAAATAATTTTGGGGGATAAAAGTTTGAGGGAAAGTAAATAGGGGAGAGTAAAATTTTGGAGGGAAAATATTTAAAAAAATTGGGGGGGATAGATTTGGGGTAGATGGGAGGTGAGATTGGAAGGAAGTAAAAATTTTAGGAGGAAAGTGGGAGGGAGTAAAAATTATGGGGAAAATAAAAAAGTTTTGAGGATTTTTGGGAGTAAAATTTTGAGAAAAAGTAAATGGGAGAGTAAAATTTTGGTGGGAAATGAATTTTGAGTAGATTAGGGGTTGGGATGGAAGAGGAGTAAAAGTTTTGGGGGGAAAGTGGGAAGGAGTAAAAGTTTTAAGGGAAAAGTAAAAAAGTTTGGGAGTTTGGGATAAAAATGTAAAATATTATAGTTTGATATTCAAATTATTCGAATTATTCAAGTTATTCGAATTTGAAAACTCAACTCGATTCGAACTCGAAATTTGAAAAAGAAAATTCGAATTGACTCGAATAACTCGATTAACTCGAATAACTCGATTCGTTTAACTCAAAATTCGAATTTTTTTTCGATTTTTTGAGTAGAATCGAGTTTTGCTCACCCCTACTTCTTGCGAACAAAAAATAAGTCAAGCTCAACATGTTTAAACTTGGAGTGAAGAACCGGATTAGCTGTAACGGCTACGACACTAGAATTATCACACCACACGGTCGGAAGATCAACTGAATTGACCTTGAGTTCTGCTAACAAGGAGACCAGCCAAGTCACATCACTAGTGGCTGCTGCTAAACTACGATACTTAGCCTCAGCCGTAGAGCGAGAAACAACCGGCTGCTTCTTAGAACACCATGAGATAGGGGTATGACCAAAATACACACAGTACCCTGTAGTAGATCTTTGATAATCAAAATCAAGACCCCAATTTGCATCAGCATAACCGACCAATGAGAGACGATCAGACTGGTGAAAAACCAACCCATGAGAAAGAGTTCTACGTAAATATCGCAAAATTCGTTTTAAAGCCACCATATGAGAAGTAGTGGGAGTATGCATGAATTGACACACTCGATTAACAGCATAAGCGATGTCAGGTCGAGTTAGAACAACATACTGAAGTGCTCCCGTAAGACTACGATATTCAGTTGGATCTGCCAGTGGCTCACCCTCATTTTTAGACAACACAGATGAACTCACCATCGGTGTATGAACACCTTTCGCGTTAGACATAGAACTCCAAGCAAGAAGCTCCCGAATGTATTTGCACTGAGACAAGTGAAGACTGCCAGAGGAAGACCGACTTACTTCAATTCCCAAAAAATAATGGAGCTCACCCATATCCTTTAAAGCAAACTCATTATGTAATTGCTGAATAAAACAATTAATTTCGTCAGAAGAACTGCCAGTGATAACAATGTCATCCACATAGACAAGCACATAAAGCGTAAACTCTGAGGAGGATCAGACAAATAAAGACGCATCTGATTTAGAGAGAACAAACCCAGACAAAACAAGAAACTGCTGTAATTTGATAAATCAGGCACGCGGAGCTTGCCATAAGCTATACAAAGCCTTTGTCAGCCGACACACAAGCCGCTCACCATTTGGACCCGACTGAATATAACCAAGGGGCTGCTACATAAACACTTCATCAGTCAGATCGCCATTTAAAAAGGCATTATTCACATCAACTTGTCGAAAAGTCCACCCCTTAGTCACAACAATTGACAAAATAACTCGTATAGTAGCCGGGTTGACCACTGGACTGAACATTTCCTTGAAGTCACAGCCAGGGACTTGAGAACAACCCTTAGTAACTAACCTAGCCTTACGACGATCAATAGTCCCATTAGGATTCTTCTTGATCTTGAATAGCCATTTGCACCCGATAACTTTATGGTTAAGAGGAAGAGGAACAAGTTCCCAGGTAAAATTACGAACGAGAGCATCATATTCAGCTTGAGCCGTAGCACGCCATTCTGGAGTTGACAAAGCTTCCTCAATCGTAGAAGGTTCAGCAACTTCAACATTCATAACCTTAGGCTTAAAAATACCAGCCTTACCTCGCGTCACCATGGGATGCTTATTAGACACAAACTCACCAAACACTACAGGAGCAGCAGAGACCTCTTCAACAACACCAGTAGTTCTAGAGTGAATGCTATCACTGGATGAACAAACATATGGCTCTTGATCAGACCCAGCCCCAGATTGAGCTGTGACAGGAACCGAAGAACAAACAGTTTGAGGAGATGATTGAGCAAGTGAAGGAGTAACCGGTTGAGTAGTATCAACATATTGTGAGAGATGAGGTCGAACAAGAGGAACAAATGTGGACACAGACGAACTCTGTACGACCACGAAACTTGGAGCAGATGTGGAGGACAAAAATCTATTTTCATCAAATACAACATGACGAGAAATCACAATTTTTCCAGAAGGTAGAAGACATTGATATCCTTTGTGGCGAGGACTATAGCCCAAGAAGATAGAAGGTTGAGAACGAAAATCCAACTTATGAGACGAAAAAGGTAGAATATAAGGAAAACAGCAACACCCGAACACCCTCAGATGATCGTAAGTAGGAGCATGCCCATAAAAAGCCTCAAAGGGAGTCTGATCCTTCAGAACTGAAGTAGGAAGGCGATTGATAAGATGAACAGCACAACGAAATGCATAGACCTAGTACTCCATAGACAAACCGGCTTGAGCTAGAAGAGTAATACCCATATCAACAATGTGACGATGTTTGCACTCAACCACCCCATTTTGCTCAGAAGTATGTGGGCATGTGATACGATGAATAATTCCTTGGAAAGCAAGGATCGATGTGAAGGTACGGTACTCTCCACCCCAATCATTCTGAAACTATTTAATACTCACCCCAAATTAAGTTTTAACAAGATGTTGAAATTGAACAAAACATTGCATTGCTTGTGACTTTTGACGCAGTAAATACACCCAAGTAAATCGAGAACAAACATTAACAAACACTATATAATACCAATTATTCCCACAAGCAACAGATGCAGGACCCCAGAGATCAGAAACAACCAATTCAAAAGGAGTACTATATTCAGTAGTAGAAAGAGTAAAAGGCAACTTATGTGATTTCCCTTTTTGACACGTTGTACAAACACTATCAATACAATCTTTTTCCAACACAACATTACATTTGTTTAGAACACTCTTAACAACACAAGCAGAGGGGTGACCAAGGCGTTTATGCCACAAGGAAAACACATCACCTGTATCAGTTTTATTTTGAAGTTCAATAGAAGCAGCAACTGGAGACGAAACTGACTGATTAGACAGATCTGGCAATGAGAACTGATATAATCCATCACGAATGTGGCCCTTTAGTAGTGTTTCTCGGGATACAATGTCCTTAACAACACAATATGTTGGGTGAAACTCAAAATATACATTATTATCTCTAGCAAACTGGGACATAGATAGCAGATTTTTGCATATTCATGGTACACACAGCACATCAGATAACCAGAGTAATTTAGACTGTGTAGGTAAAACACAAGTACCAATAGAAGATATCGGTGCGGGAGTGCCGTCACCCATCAAAAGAGAGGACTTACTGAAATACGGAGAAGAATCTTAAAGAGTTGACGCATCTCGACAGACATGATTGCTAGCTACCGAATCAGGGTACCAGGAAGCAGTCCCAACAGGCATGGGTATGTACAAATCAGTGCCACCACCATTAGTTCCAATCTGAGCAGTATTGACATATGATCCAAAATAGTCTGAATAATCAGACGCATGTAAATCACCAATCCGAGGAAGACCAATACATGGATCGGAGCCACTATAAGTACGAGCTCGTGGCTTGGTTCGCCAAGGAATAGGCGGAGCCGAAGGATCACACCTGTCTCCAACTATCGGATCACGACTCAAAGGATAACAAACCTGAACACAATTGCTAACAGGCCCAAATTCATTTAAATTCCTATTTAAAGTTCTAGCTCCAAAGCCATTATAATGCGCAGATGGCCTAGAAATTCCATAATGAGTATCAACCAAATTTGGCCTACTAGGCCCAGGTCTATGCATTTTGCCTATTCAAAATATCATGCGGCCCAGCATAATTTCTATGCACAGGCCCACCAAAACACTCAGCTGGAGTCCAATTTAGACTAACAATAGGCTGATTTTGACCAAAACCAAATTGATTTTGACCGAAGGAATGAGTGAATCTCATTCGTTGAGCAGAAGGCCCCCAATGCCATCACCAAAATCCCCTTGTGGTGCAAGAGGAAGCGGCTGATTAGAGACTCCGGGCACTTGCGACGGACGAGAGACTTCAAGAGAATGATCAGTATCCAACGCTCGATTCGATGACCCATCAAAGTCTCGATGAAACTGATAGTAACATTTTTGAGCAAGATGCCCGATTAGATTGCAGATTTGGCACTGGATCCTCGGCCGAAAACCTCACCCACGTCCACTCGACGGAGCACGACCACCACGAATAGAGGCTTCCAATGTCTGCGACGAAGAACCCTTAACAATATTGGCATGTATAACAACCTCCTGAACAGCCCGTAACTGCCGATTCTCACACTCAAGCAAAGCATCGACGAGGCGTTGGAACGACACCAGTTTCGATGACAGAGATGTCGAGGAGACAACCGCATCAAAATCAAATGGCAAACCTGCGAACATCACCTGCGTCTTCTCCACCTCCGAGATCCGGATGCCAGAGGCCGTCAACAGAGCACACAAGTTTTAAATCTTAGCAACATATTCTTTAATGGACAACGTACCTTTCTTAAGCGAATGAAGTTCATGCCGAATCCAGGATTGTTTAACACCAGTGTCCGCTGCGAAGAGACTCGCCGCTGTAGTCCAGACGTCACAGGCTGACTGGACATCCGTGAAAGAAGACAAGTACGAAGAGCTAACCGTGGAGAAGAGCCACGAGGTAAGCAATTGATCTTATCGATCAAACACTTGAGTAGAGGGATTAGGGACAAGAGATCTGTCCGGTGAAGCCATAAAACGTGACGACTGAGTTAACGTACCATCTACTAACAAACTATAACCACCAAGTATGAGATGTACTTGTTATCGCCACTGAATAAAGTACCGTCATCGAGCTTTACTACATCATACCGAAGGAAGGAATTCACGACTTTGTCACCGTGAAATGCAGGACAGCCACCATCAGTAGAGGCAGAATCAACGGAGTTTGTGTGAGCCATAGGTCCAGAATCAAGAGGCGACTGATACCATGATAGAATCTTAACAAATAGAAAAATCTCTCAAGAAGGAATGAAGAAACTAACAGAGGAAAAGAGAGATAAATTCTACTAACTTTTTAACTTGCCTTTTCGTACTGCATACATGTCTTATATAGAAGAAATAAATCCTAACTGTTGCTAACAACTTCTTAACAAACACCCATTTGTTAACTACCTAACCAACTGCTCATCACTGTATCCTATAACAGATAGGAACTCGTAAAGATCTTTTATTAGGACTAACTTTTATTAAAATTCCAAGAAGAATATAAAAATCATTGATATAATATTATAATAAAATATAGAACAAATTCAATATTTTTGTTAATAAAATATTATTAATGCTATTCTTGTAGAAAAATAGGAACCAATGAAAAACCCAATTAGAGCCATAGGAATATATGACAATGAAACCATAATTCAATTTAAGGCTAGAAATATACCAATTTACATAAATAATGTTAGATTTGTTGTTCCTAAAATATTATGTTTTCCTGAAATGCATCGTGACATATTATTAGGAACAGATTAAACAACTAGAAACAGATCATTGGTTGTTTAAAATATTAAAATAATTTTAGTGAAGAACCATTAAAATTATGACAAAATAGTTCTAGATATTGTGAAATTAAATTGGAAAATCCCAATAAAATTATTAGAGTAAAACCTATGATCTATACTAAACAAGATATAGATGAATTTAATATACAAATCAAAGAATTATTAGAAAAATGATTAATAGTCCACAACTAATAGTCTACATTCTAGTCCTTCTTTTATGGTAAAAAAACCATGCTGAAATAAAAAGAGGAAAAGCTAGGATGATAATCAATTATAAAAAATTAAATTAAAATATTATTTTTGATGAATATTTTATTCCAAGTAAGGATGTTTAATTAATCAGGCTAAACAAGCAAAATATTTTAATAAATTTGATTATAATAAAATTTAGTAATAAATATTATTTTGGTATTAGTTTTATAATAATCTAATTTTTAAAAAGAAGTTGTTTTTAATTTTATTATAAAAACTAGTAGTTGTTTGGGTCCAAATTTCATCATTTGTCTTTTTTTATCCCTTCTTTTTATTTTTAGCATTTATTTTTATGGAAAAAACACTAAATTTTTTTAATCTACAAATAAATCTCGAAACTTCAACATTAAATCTAGATTTTTTCATTATCTTCAAACTTCAGTATGTTATTCCTTTCTTCATAAGCTTGTCTTCTATTGTTTAAATCGAGCAAACAATACCCTAGAAAACCCAATCTTGCTTTGGCCAAAATTTGGATCGATGTTTATTTTTATTTTTATTTTTTTTTGTGTATAGAGATTATCTCTATGGTATGAATATGGCTATGATAATGGAAAAGATTTTTGTGTTGGGGAGAAGATGAAGTTCGACAGAGAGAAAGAGAGAACGTGAGGTTATTTTTATTAATTTAATTTAATAAATGTATTTTTAATTAAAATAATTTAAGTAACAATTTTTTTATGAAAATATAAAAGTTATTGGTTGGATATTTTTTTAACTTCAGTTACGTTTTTGAACTAAAATCATAATAAAAATATATTTTAAGTATTAAATTGAACCTAAAAATATTTTTTTATCCTCAGTTACGTTTTTGAACTAAAATCATAATAAAAATATACTTCAAGTGTCAAATTGAACCCAAAAAATGTTTGATCACTAAAGTGAGAAAATGAGTATATTTCAAGAGCTAATTCATAAATTAAGCCATTTATTTAATTATCATATGTAATTACAATCTATTAAAAGTAAATTGAGGGTAAAATTTGTTTTTCACATTTGTAGTATGCAAAACTTGAGGAATTAGTACCTTCACTCCAGTTTGCTAAAATTTAGTACTTCAACTCTTGAAAATTTAAAAATTCGGTCTTAATTTTGTCGTTACCTCCATTTGAAAAGTTTGATGTGGCAATATATATATATATATATATTGCCATGACATGGCAATTTAGAGGAATATTTATCATTCTTGTAAGTTTTAGGTAGCAAATTGGAGAAAAAGTCCATTATCAAGTAAGTTTACTATGATATATGATAATTAGAATAAATATAAATGTAATATTTTTAGCTTTTTTAATTGTATTATAATTTTACGTAATTTTTGGGGTTTTGGCTAAATTGAATAAGTACTAAAGTTAAAATAATTTTAATTTTTCTTATAGAGATGCAACAACTTTGGTGTTTCTAGTTTCTACATTAATTTGTATATAATGTCAAATAAGACATATATATATATACACACCATGTATGGTAATTACATATTATGCAAAAATTAGTAGACTAATCTTTTAGTTGAGAAAATGTATACATGCCATACAATGGTGAGTTATGACTGTGAAGGCAATCCGATTTACTGTTATTGTAGAGTGAATGCTCTTTAACAAATATGAGGGAAACCTATACCCTAGAACCTAAACTTAGGTATGGGAGGGTCACCTAGTCTTCATTCGACAATTCAAACAGTGAAAGGAGAGACCTCATCAAGAGGAAATGCATATTAGAAACTAGCTATGATTGGGCGACCGAAAAAAAGAGATCGAGGATTGAGTAGTTCAATAGTTGATTTTATTTTCATGGATTTCTAACGGTTTTTGAAGCGAATTGATCATGGATTTGAAGAGGGAAGAGAAAGTGGAGTCTAACATTGCCATTATTTGAGCTATGAGGGAAGAGATTATTATTATCGTAAAAGAGAGTTAAAATGATTTTTTAGGTGTAGTTTGAGGGCTAAAAATGTCATATGCCTAAAATCTAAGTGCATTGACTGCACTACGACATAAGAATGTCAATCAAAGAATCAACACAAAACATCAAGAATTAAGGTGCGGCTTAACTGAAAATGTGATAGGCCAATTGTAATATTTGTAAGTGTTATAATGGAACACTTCAAGTATTCCAAGGATTGAGCCCAAAAAAATATTGGGTGATAAGGTGATTAACCACGATAATGCAACTAAGAAGTCTAGTTAGGTAATTACTAAGTGTCATATTATGACAAATCATCCAAATGCTAACTACAGTAAACTACATCTAGAGGGACTAAATTGCGTAATAGTCAAAAGTGCACAAATATCAAATCAATGGGATAAAGTGGTCAGTTGATATCCATTGTCAATTCTTGGATTAGAAATTTAAATTGCTCAAAATTCTAATTGGATCAATTTTACCTTCCGGTCACCATTTTACCCAATTAGACAATTTAATCTGGTTTATCTCTCAACCTCGCTAAACTAAATTGGAATAATCAAATTGGTTCACAATAGGTTCTCCTCTCGGTCTCACTTATCTAAATATTCACCTAGAGACTTTAATTCTAGGTTTTGAAGTCTATTCGATTTAGTTCTTGACCCAAAAACTCACCATGCAACATTTCAATCAACCAACCACCATAAGATTTAGTAACTATCCATCATCAACATATAAATATTAGTTAAGTTCATGCTTAAATGATTCATCAAAGAAAACATAAAAATGCAAGGTTGAGAAAATATTAGTGACTCTTGAGAGAGTCTTTGTTGGAGATGATAGCAACACTAATGATAATGAAAACACAATCAAAGTTGAGACTTTTACACTTTTGAAAGTTCTCAAAGATAAAATCTATAGGATACTTTAAAGAGAAATCAAAATAACAAAAGAAAGTTTCGTATCTAATTGAAAGAAAGTGAAAGCTATAGTAAAAACGAAGAACTACTAGCTACTAACTAACTAAGTTAAGAAAAAATGAAAACCTAAAAATGGTGAAAGGAATAAAAGAGAGAAGTAAAAAGATGATAAAAAAAAGGCTCTTTTATGTTTGGCATCAAGTGTGCCTTTAATACATTCAAGTTTACAACCCTAATATTTGACAAAAATTCCCTTGGAGTGCATGAGTTGACTTGAGTTGGTGTTGCACACAAAATTGCCCCTACAATTTTTTTCACCTTGTTAAGCTTCAGTGACACAACACCCAAGCTTTGGTGTCACAACATCCTTTATAGTAAGCACAATCTTGGCTTAGGGGTTCTTGATGTCATGACATAGCTTAGTTGGTGTCGCGACACCCTCAACTACAACCCTGACTCCTTCACTTCAACCATCAGTAGTGGAGTTGCGACCTCGAAGGCTTGGAGTCGAGACATTAGGACTTTGTGTTGCGACATAGCACACCTGGTGTCAGGACATCTTGACAGCCTACTCCAAGTTGGTTTTTCGTTAAAGTTTTGCTCTTCTGAGATGATGGAGGGTCGGTGTCGCAACACTCATGTATCAATGCCATGACACCCAAAGCAGTTGATAGTTTCTTCATGATTTGGCCATAGTCATTTTCCTACACAAACTCAAATAAACCATTAGGTTCCCAATGTCATAGTTTTGCATTTTCCTACAAAAGCTCAAATAAACCATTAGGTTCCCAATGTGATAGTTTTGCCAATTTGAGTATCAAAAGGATCATAACGTAAGAAAAACCACCATAAACACTAGAAACTAAATATCAACAAAAAGCATTACAAAGACTTGTAGATTACTTGAGAACAAACTCATGAAGTGTTTGTGAGAGCTTAATTTAATATATCAAATTACGACATATCCTGCAAGTTCTATTACAATAACAACAATCACTGTCCGTGGGACAAGATTATATTACTAACTTAATTGAAATTAAAAAGTCTCTCTTAAACGCTCTCAACAAAATCCTTTCTTCCGCCTGTCTTTTACTGTTTTAGTTTTTCCATGAGCGCCTACCCTACCATCGGGCCGGTGCCACTCACATCTCTGACCATGGTTGTTGGTCTTTTCTTTTCGCCTTTTTCTTCGGCAAAATAACTCAAGTCGCCACCTCCCCTTTTGTTTTCACTCTTCGTTGAGGGGGGAAGATGGTGACTTGTTTTTTCCCCGCCAATGGATCGGTTCTAGTATTATTGGCTTATGTTTTGAAGATTTTAATAAGACCCCCGCGAAAGGTGGATCACAATTGATGTTTGTCCTTGAAGGATCGCACATGGCAATGTGAAACAAGTTGCACTAGACCCTCGCTGTTCGGTTGTTGACGTCCACTCGAAGGCTTGGAATGAAAGCTCAGTTGGTGGGTTTTCCCCTGACGAGCTTCGTTATGTCGATGACGACCTAGGTTCCTCCTTATCGACAGACTTGCTAGAACTGGGTACCTCAACGACTGGTTGTGTGGTGGTGTCTAAGGTTTGTTCCCCTTAGGCTTGGGCTTAGCTTGTTTGGTCGTATGCTTAGTGTCTTACTTGTTTGGGCTTATGTGCATTTTAAGTATGTATTCTTTGATTAATGAATTATTGGAAGCTTCACATAAAACAATGGCGGTTCAGGGTTATAAAATAAAGTAAATTAATGATTTATGTTATAAAATTTTTTATTAATTTTTTAATAAAATTTATACATAATCATATTTAAAATTATTTTATTTGTTCAAAATTTCGAGTACATATTATCTTTGAATTTAGATTGAATGATTCCCGTAACAAAATAATAAGTTAATGCAGTGAGGTTTTGAGGTGGGATAATTCTTAAGTTAGGGGAAGCCGCATTTCAACTACCTTTTCTTCATGCGTGTTTTTTGTGTGGAAAACAGAGAGAAACGTAGCAGCAGTATTCAGGGGGAGGAGCACCACCAAAGTTAGTAATAAAATGAAGGGTTGGGTATATGGAGGTGTTGAAGTTTCCAAGTTTGATGATATGAGGTACACAGTAGCAGTAGCAGTAGCAGCCTCAAAGAACTTCAGATTTTCACTCATCCTCTATTTCTGCTAATTCTCTTCCCTTTTTACTCTACACAAACTTTATTTTAGAAAACTTATACTAACAGCGTGGCTTTCATAGCTCAGTTGGTTAGAGCACCCGTTTAGTAAGCGGGAGGTCTTGAGTTCGACTCTCAATGAAAGCAAGGATGTTTAAATTTTTAGTTTTTTGCATTCAAAGAACCTCATTTCTGAATTCTATTCTATTACATACTACTTCCATTCACATATGTTGTTTGGTAATAATTTTTGAAGAATCATGAAAATATAAACTTTGAGTTAATTCAGTTGGTTCATATAATCTCTTAAACATTCAAAACCCATCATTTAATTTGCAATAATTTCCGTTTCTCAAGTTGCTGCCAACCTTCTTTCCACATTTACTCTTCAACAATAGCAGCTACAAATTGAGAAAAACACTGTGATATAAGTTTAAACCCCATTTATTTTTTTAAAGTTAGTTCTTACGAGAATTTTGTCAACAAAAAAGAAAAAGAGGGGGGGGGGGGGGCTAAACGCAAAAGTCGGCCTTTTCTTTTGTGCATCAAAACAGAACATTCATGTTTCGTTTTTTTTTCTCAGATGATATTAAACACAAAGTGGACCAAAATCAGGTCGGTTTATTCCCTGGGAATGGTATTGATGAAGAAATATACAAAGCAGCATTGCAAGCGAAGGTATGGGGAAAGTGCAAAAATACTCGTAGCGCTAGAGTGGTGTAAGCTTGAAGTCGAGATTCCAAAGATCAAAGTTTCCATTAACAAAATCATAATGTGCACCCTTCAACTCAAGGCTTTTCTTCAACACTGCCTCTCTCACAAATGGATATGTGAATTGGTTCCCCAGAGATTCATTCGCATCCTCCAGCATCAATTTGTTCAAAACCATATTAATATATCAATCTTATAGTAATGTGTAAGAGTGCCAAAAGATGTTATAATAGATATGTACACCCATGAATCACCTTCTCACAATTGGTACACTGCTCCGAGAAACTCAGCTCTGTCTTCACCTTGGTCTTTGCAGGTGCACATCTCTTCTATGAAATCACTGCAAACTCAAGCATAAGTAAGACAATCATATTATGTATAAACTTTCTTTAGTGTCTTCAATCTGTTCAAAAGTAAGAAAATCATATTAAGTATGAACTTGAGCATAAGACCTTACATGTACCAGAATGGTAATGAAATCCACATTTATATTGGTATATTCCAGAACCCCAAATTAAGATGATAGTTCAAATTTACAGAAATTGTTCCCCTGCTTTATTCCCCCATTAAACATACCTCAAACAAAGTGGAGCTAAAGCCAAATTTTTTTTCCAACTTCTTACTTATCAGCTTATTAGTTACTGATAATTCATCAGATACACAGTACAACCACATGGACAAATTACTGAAATGCATTTGGATTTATTTTAATCTAAAGTTGTGAAAATAAAATAAAATAAAATAAAGAACACACAATTACGTGGAAACCCTTTCGAGAAAAAATCACGGGCAGATGAGAAGAAAATTCATATGTCAAATTCGAATTAATACAAGAAAAATAGACTATGTCTATTTATAGGCTTATAAAGCCATATTCTAGTAAAATTGAAACACCTTATTCTAATCAATATCAAATAGATAAAATTTAATAAGGTTTAAAAAACCTTATTCTAAAAATAAAATAAAAGAAGTGTAATTCTATATGAATTCTTCTTTTATTTTATTTTACCACTGTATTTTATTTAAATAAGGATTCGGGTCACTTAATTCTAACAATCTCCACCTTGACACGAATTCTCAATGAACAAGTTCTTCTTCGCGAACTCTCAACGAACAAGTTCTTCACCTCTTCCATAAAATCCCTTAAAGGGTTTAACTTCAACAATGAACACCAACCAAGTTTTAGCAATGCTCAAACTTGGTTATAAGAAGTGACTTAGTCATCATATCTGCAGGATTTTCATGAGTACTAATTTTGCTCACAACAATATCACCACGAGCAATAATATCACGAACAAAATGATATCGAACATCAATGTGTTTTGTTTTCTCCTGAAACATTTGATCTTTTGTAAGAAAGATGACATTCTGACTGTCACAAAATACTGTGCTGATTTGAAGGTCTTCATTGAGTTCACTAAAGAGTCCCTTCAACCAAATAGCTTCTTTACAAGCCTCAGTAATCGCCATGTACTCAACTTCAGTGGTAGACAAAGCGACTGTAGTTTGCAAAGTGACTTTCCAACTAATTGCACAACCTCCGATTGTAAAGACATAACCTGTGAGAGATCTTTTTCTATCAAGGTCTCCAGCAAAATCAGCATCAACATACCCAATGACTCCATATTCAGTTCTTTCAAACTATAAGCAAACATTAGTAGTACCTCGTAAGTATCTTAAAATTCACTAAACTACTTTCCAGTGTTTTTTACCGGGATTCGCCATATATCTGCTAACTGCACTGACTGCATATGATAAATCTGGACGTGAACAAATCATAGCATACATGAGAGATCCCACTGTACTAGAGTATGGAACATGTGACATGTACTCAATCTCATCATCTGATTGTGGAGACAAAGTCGATGAAAGTCTGAAATGGGATGCTAAAGGAGTACTAACGGGCTTAGCACTCTGCATATTGAATCTGCAAAGAACTTTCTCAATGTACCCCTTTTGACTTAGGTACAATTTACTTGTTTTTCTATTTTTGAGAATCTCCATATCAAGTATCTTCTTTGTTGGTCCTAAATCTTTCATCTCAAATTCTTCACTTAGTTGGGCTTTGACCTTTCTTATCTCTCTTTTATCTTTTGTTGCTATCAACATGTCATCAACATAAAGAAGTAGATACACAAAAGAACCATCACTGTTTTTCTTAAAATAAACATAGCTATCAAAACTACTTCTTTTGAAATCATGAGAAGTCATAAAGGAATCAAACCTCTTGTACCACTGTCTTGGTGACTGTTTCAAACCGTAAAGGGACTTTTTCAGCAAGTAAACATAGTTCTCTTTTTCTAAGACTATAAAACTCTCTGGTTGTTGCATGTAAATGTCCTCCTCAAGTTCTCCATGCAAAAATACAGTTTTTACTTCTAACTGCTCAAGCTCCAAATCACGCATGGCCACAATACCAAGCAAAGCTCGAATCAAACTATGCTTAACAATTGGGGAGAACACATCTGTGAAGTCCACTCCTGGAATTTGACTGTAACCCTTTGCAACAAGCGTTGCTTTATATCTGTCTTCAACTCCTAGAGTCCCTTTTTTCTTTTTAAACACCCATTTACAACGAAAACCTTTTTACCTTTAGAAAGTTTCACAAGATCCCATGTTCTGTTTTTGTGGAGTGATTCCATCTCCTCTTGCATAGTAAACATCTAATTTTCTGAGTCTTCACAGCTAACCGCCTCAGAATAATTAGATGGCTCTTGATTCACATCTATATCTTCAGCCACATTTAAAGCATAAGCAACTAGATCAGCCTCGGCATACTTCTTTAGAGGTTTAATTTCTCTTCTAGTTCTATTTTTGGCGATAGAGTATTGTGGTGAAGAATCAACTCTATTCTCAATTTTTGTACTGGTTTGAGGAGTCGACTCTGTATTAATCTGATGCTCCACCTGTTTTTGATTTTCTTTATTGGAAGAGTCTTTAAGAGATAAGTTAGGTAGCATAGCAGTTTCATCAAAAACAACATCTCTGCTAATCACAACTTTTGTATTTTCAGGACACCATAACGTATACCTTTTTACACCAGCTTTATAACCAAGAAAAACACATTTAATGGATCTCGATTCCAATTTTCCATTATCAACATGAGCATACGTAAGACACCTAAAAATCTTTAAATCAGAATAATTAGAAGGATTATGATACCATACCTCTTGTGGTGTCTTTTTCTCAATGGCAACGGATGGAGATCGGTTGATCAAAAAACATGCAGTAGAGGCTGCTTCTTCCCAAAACGACTTCGGTAAGTTGGCATTTGACAACATACATCGAACCTTTTTCATGATCGTTCTGTTCATTCGTTCTGCAATGTCGTTTCGCTGTGGAATATGACGAACTATCAAGTGTCTCACGATCCCTTCTGACTTGCACAATTTATTAAACTCATCAGAACAGAACTCTAAGCCATTGTCTGTGCGGAGGTTTTTTATTTGTTTTCTCGTCTGTTTTTCAATCAGAATTTTTCAAGACTTAAATGTGAAAAACACATCGCTTTTCTGCTTCAGGAAGAACGCCCAAACTTTTCTAGAAAAATCATTAATAAAGGTTAGCATATAATTAGCTCCACCTCTCGAAGGCACTCTAGATGCCCCCCACAGATCAGAATGAATATACTCCAACGTTCCCTTCGTGTTATGGATTCCTCTGGTGAATCGAACTCTCTTTTACTTCCCAAAAACACAGTGCTCACAGAAATTTAGTTTGCAAATTCCTTACCCATCAAGAAGTCCTATTTTGCTCAATTCTACCATGCTATTCTCACTCATATGCCCTAGGCGCATATGACAAAGTTTAGTAATATCATCATCTGACAAGGAAGAGGAAGCGACAATTTGCATCACGATATGAATAGAGAGAACCTTACAAAACATATAACTTGACAGTCTTTCTTTGCCCTTTCATCACAACAAGGGAACCTTTGGAAATCTTTAAAACCCCACTTTCAGCTGTGTATCTGTACCCTTTTGAATCAAGAGTACTCAACAAAATTAAATTTCTCTTCAATTTTGGAACATGTCGCACGTTACTAAGTGTTCTGACAATTCCATCAAACATCTTAACTTTAATTGTTCCAACATCTGTGATTTTACACGAAGCATTATTTCCCATCAAAACATCTTCAGACATTGTTTCATAAGTTGTAAACCAATCCCGATTAGGACTCATGTGGAAGGTGCAGCTTGAATCAAATATCCACTCTTCGCTTACTTTAGGATCATTGACAGAAGCGACTAGAAGTTCACCATCGCTGTAGTCTTCTACAACATCAGCTTCACCGGAATTTTCTGGTTGTTTTTCTTTTTGATTCGCAGCCTCCCTTTTAATCTTGTTCTGTAACTTATAGCACTCAGATTTAATGTGCCCTTTCTTCTTGCAGAAGTTATAAGTTTTGCCTCTGTTTGAATACTTCGATCTACTTTTAGATTTACCGCAAGGATTCCGTTCCTGTGTCCTTCCACGATCATTATTAGCATTCCTATCTTGTCTTCCACGAGCAATGAGACTCTCTTCCTGAGAGTTGGGTTTAACCACAAGATGTTTCATCTTATCATACGAGGTCAAAGAATCATAAACCTCATCAACTGTGAGAGACTCGCGACTATATAAAATCGTGTCTCTAAAGGTTGAATAAGACGGGGGCAACGAATAAAGTAGAATCAACCCTAGATCTTCCTTATCATATTGAACCTCCATGGCCTCCAAGTTTGAGAGAATTTTTTTAAACACTGTTAAGTGTTCGTGTACAGATGCACCTTCCTCTAAACGATGAGCATAAAGACGCTGCTTCATATGCAACTTGCTTGTTAGAGTTTTCGACATACATATTTGTTCTATCCCCTTCCATAATGCAGCGATGGTCTTCTCTTTCATCACATGCTGTAAAATTTCGTTGGACAAACGCAGATGTAATAGTGTTAACGTCTTTCGATCTTTATGCTTCTTCTCTTCATCTGTTAAAGTCGAAGACATCTTATTTATCCCTAGCAGGGCATCCTTTAGATCTATCTGCGCAAGAACTGCTTGCATCTTAATCTGCCACAACGCAAATCTAGTGTTGCGATCCAACAGTTGAATTTCATACTTCAAAGACGCCATTATCGTGATCGAGATAAAAAATTCGGAAGCTCTAATATCAATTTGTGAAAATAAAATAAAATAAAATAAAATAAAGAAAACACAATTTTTTATGTGGAAACCCTTTCGGAAAAAAATCACGGGCAGAGGAGAAAAAAATTCACTATATAGAATTTGAATTAATACAAGAGGAATAGACTATGTCTATTTATAGGCTTGTAAAATCATATTCTAATAAGCCTGAAATACCTTATTCTAATCAATATCAAATAGATTGAATTTAATAAGGTTTAAAAAACCTTATTCTAAAAATAAAATAAAAGAAGAGTAATTCTATATGGATTCTTCTTTTATTTTATTTTATCACTGTATTTTATTTAAATAAAGATTCGAGTCATTTAATTCTAATAAAAGTATATGCTGTAATATGAATGTTTAAGTGCGGTTGGAAAATAAGGTAATTATGGTTTCGAGACACCAATAATGGTTACCTACCAGTGGTCCCATCCTCTGGGATAGATATTACCCCTTCAATACCTCCACAACAGCTATGTCCAATAACCACAATAACCACAGTATTCTCCACCTGAATCAAACCTAACATTATTTCTGTCTTAAATATTCGATTTCCAAAAAGGCTGGAAATTTTTATAGCAAGTTTAGTTGAAAGAAAAGCAAAAGAGCTCCTCACACCACTACTATACTGGCTAATTACTTCTCCATTCCGTACTTTTAATTTGTTTATTACAGTGAATCATCGTTGAAATACAAAAAGTTATGATTGTTTAAAAAATAATGTTGAATATATCCCATTTTAAATAAACAGATTCCTTTTAGAAAGTAAAAGGAAAAAAGGCCAATTGTTTCGAGGTCGTGGGTGGAGCACTTGGGCATGGCTGGTGAGTAGATCAGATCATATGCCCTCTCCCCTCTCATTAAAAATAAAAGAAGAAGCAAATGGTGGTTATAAAGTAAAAAAAATATTCACCTTGAGATGCAAGACTGCATATTCAATGGACCTGAATATTTTGTCTGCAGTCAACAAACTAAATCCAAACATAAAATACATTTAAAGAAGTAATAATCAATGTTTTCCAATGAAATGATAAAAAGTTATTTCCAACACATCGGATAGAAGTATTAGCTAATGGATCTCATCGCAAGCTACATATATAAAGTCCAAGAAATTAAATAAAAAGTACAATTAGGCGAACCTTATCATAGGGCAGGACCATATTGGCTATGTTTCGGACCATAAAAGCCTACCCTGGTTGGAAATCCAGGATGTGCCAAGGGCAGATTCGAGAGTCCGAGCAAGCAAATGCCAAAAACTATATCAAAGAGTTGGCTAATAACGTATGGTAATGGTTATATATCGAATTAAAAAAGATCAAAGATTTTCGGATAGAAAAACATTTCAGTACTACTATCCACCTGTTACTTAATTTTAAGTAAACACCCAAATCGTAAAAGCTTCTTCACTTCTGTCGATTTCATCATGGGGGAAGGAAAACTATGGCCGGACATCTCTCGTAAATCCTCTGCCAATTCAATCATATATTAACACCTCTATTTAATTAGACTTCCGATTTTACGGCAAAAATAATTAAAATCACAATTGCTTCCACTTCTCCTCTAGCCGACAAAACAGAAGAGTTAAAAGCTCTGAAGAATACGTTAATGGTAAAACCTACCTCCATCAACTCGCTTGAAATGAGAATCAAACCAAGCGTAAAATTTCAAAGGTTGTGGTTGGTAGCTCGAAACCAAGAGTAAAATAGCATAAAATCAAGAGAAAATCAAAAGAAAAGAATTCCTTAAAGCTGCTATGTGGTGTGGGTCATATTGCTTTATTTGAGATCCTGCATGTAATTGATATTGTCAACTTTATTTTGCACTGGGCGTGTGACAATCTAGTTCTTCTACCGGTGTTCTTTTAAAAGCCTTAGATCCAGTTAATGGCAAGTTGACTTTAGGTCTTAGCCAACCGTATTCTTATTTTTTGCCTTCGGAAACTTAATCTTACTCTTCTTTCCGATTACAACCTAACTCCAATTTTGATCTCACCTTCTACTTTAAACTGAACATGAGGCAGTTAAGAAAACCAAGCAAGAGGCAGATTCACCATTAATCTGTTTTTCTGACTTTAAATCTGTAGTTTTGTTGGTTTAAAGAGAACCAAACGGTATTCTAATATTATGTTAGTAAAAAAAAAAAGTTTAATACACACGTCAACCTATAATTGTTGGGGTACATAAAAGAGAGGGAAAAAAGATTTTTGTTCATTTTAGTAAGTGTATTAAAGTTTTAGGGTAAACTATAAAAATAGTCATTTTTGTTTAACTCATATTACATTTTAGTCACTTATATTTGAAATGTTACGTTCTAATCACTTACGTTATCGTTTTGTTACGAAGTAGTTACTTTACTATTAAACTCTATTACCTCCCTAACGATAACCCTATGTGACAGTTTAAATGTGTTTTAAATGCCAACTTGAATGTCCAGTTATTGAGATAAAAATAAAATTTTAAAATAAATTTAATTTAGACTATCATATAAAACTACCGTTAGAGAGATAATAGTACTTAACGGTAAAATGAATACTGGAGAAATATGAAGGCTCTTGTTTTCAACATCAGTTGAATAGTGAATACTGGGGGCAGTTTAGGTTCCCTAGAAAGCTAATGATTTTATTTATTATTGCATTTGTTTTTTTTCTTTATTAGTATTTATTATTTTATTGGTTTTCAGACTGTTTTTGGTGTTTAATTTGTTTTGTTTGGCTGTAATTATTTTCCACTTTAAATTAAATAAATTCAACAATTATAAAAATAAAATAAAAGCCTAGGAACACAAATCCAATTAATGAAAATACAAAAGCTTAAAAAGAAAAAAATGGACAAATCTTGGGGCTTTTGAGGCTTTGTGCTTTGGGCTTTGGCAAGTGCATCATACATGTCAGGATCTTTATCGCAAATAATAGATTATTGAGTAATCCAATTTTCCAATTCAATCATATAAAGTTTCCCTTTGTTACAATTGTCAATTTCATAACATTATTTACGAAGGATGGTCGTAACAAGCATCCAAATTTTAACATTCATATTTAACTTAATTGTAGTTCATCATGCATTCTTTTATTTCTCATTATTATATCACCCCCAAAAAATAATAAAATAAAAAGATATTTCGCATTGGCCAAAGAGAAGAAGCTTGTACTACTTGGTTTTTCAATTGAGTTTGTGGTAGATAAATAAGGGTATAATTATAAAAAAATACCCTCAACATTTATGGATTTTTAGGTTTGAGCTCTTAACATCTTTTTTGGATTGACACTTTTAACGTTACGATTTTTTCAAAAATTAGTCAATTTTAACGGTAAATGTGAGTTGGCTATCAATTAAACTACATGTCAACGCCACGTAGGGTAAATAAAACTCGATTCGACTAAAAAAAATTGAAAAAAATTTCAAATTTTGAGTTAAACGAATTGAGTTATTCGAGTCCACCCTTTTTTTTAATTTCGAGTTCGAATCGAATTTAATTTTTGAATTCAAATAATTCGAATAAACCGAATACTAAACTATAATATTTTACATTTTCACCCCAAACCCCCAAACCTTTTTACTTTCCCTCAATAATTTTACTCCTTGTCACTTTCCCCCCAAAACTTACTCCCTTCCCATTCCACCTCTATCTACCCCAAACCCATTCTCCTCTCCAAATTTTTTTTTGACTATTTTCCCTCAGTTTACTTTCCTTCCAAAAATTTTCTCCCCCAACCCTTAAAACTTTTTATTTTCCTCCTAAACTTTTACTTTTCACCTTTTACCCCAAATAAAAAATCATTAAAAAAAACCCCTAAACCTAAATAGTAATTGTAACACTTTTAACCCGAATCCATCGCCAGAACAGGGTTAAGGAGCTTACCGAAGGTTACAAATCAAACAGACAGAAAATGCAAACATTTCATATCATATAGCATTTATGTCAAAAACCAATCAAAATTATACATCTTGCCCCTTATACAAGCCCTCAATACCTAAAATGCGCATTAGAAACAAGTCGGGACTAAATCGGATACTCAAGGAATTTTTCGAAAAACATTGAAAATTTTCAAAGCTATAGGAGTCACATGACCATGTGGTCAGGCCGTGTGATTCACACGGTCAAGAGACATGCCCATATCTCAGGCCGTGTGGGCATTTGAAATAGGGACACACGGTTATGTCCCGGCCCGTGTCCGTGCCCGTGTAACTCTCTAACTTGGGTCACACGGCCAAGTCACATGCTCGTATGCTAGGCCGTGTGAGCATACTGACTTGCACTCTTAAGAAGATACATGGGATACACTGTAAAATCCCTTAACCCCATACCGTCGCCGGAACAGGGTTACGAGACATTATCGAACATATCAGATAATTTACAATTAATTCATAAATAAATAACATACATATTATAATTTAATGATTTAGTCTCTTTCATGGACCTTCGAGGCCCAGAATACGTATTAGAAGTGGAATGAGACTTGTTCGAGTACTTCAGAAATTTTTCGTAAATATATATTTTTTAAAACTCAATATAATCCCCTTTATAAATATCTAATCTTCCCTGCAATTTTCAAAAACTTAATGCCAAATTTTATAATATACTCTTTACCATTTCACTTAAAACTAAGTTCAAACATTACAAACCATCCATACTTTATAACCAAAATCATATGACATATATATATGACCTAGGTACATGCCACATTTACCAAAAGGAAAAGAAAATACATCACCAAAGTTGTGCTGAAGTTGAGATTGATCTGGATGCTGAACCGAAACCTTTGATTTCTACTGACCTACGCATGGAAACAATCATAGCTGAATATTTCATACGAAATGGTATTACCATAATTCAAACTATATAACTCTAATGAATTAAAAAAACTAATCATATAACACTAAACATGTAAAATTTATAACTCATAAGAACTAATTTACATTCAATTTCATATTTCATATATAATAATTCATCAACAATATCATATTTTAATAATTTGAACTTGATCAATTCATGAACCTTAGGTTCATGTAACACCCCCTTCCCGAGTTCGAGGCCGGGATTGGGCACGAGGCATTACCTAACTTATCCGCATGCATATAATCATTTCAATGTCATTAAGACTTGGTCAAAGTAAAAACTTTTCGAACTTTGTTTAAAACTCCTTAATATGGGCCTACGAGACCCCAAACATCCATTGGAAACTATTTGGGACCAACCCGGGCCCTTTACATAACTCTAGAAAAATAACTCTAGAAACAGGGCACATGCCCGTGTGGCAAGGCAACACGCCCGTATGGTCATTATAAAATGGCCGTGCTGATGACCCGTGTGACCCACACGACCTAAGCATTTAGGGACACGCCAGTGTCCTATACTTGTGAATTAAATTCCAAATTCAAACCTATAGGGGTTTTTACACGACCTGACACACGCCCGTGTCTGTGGCCCGTGTTCCTCACACGGCCATGACACGCCTGTGTTCTAGCCCGTGTCTAAAAACCTTGACATTCTGTTTCTAACGTCAGCATCCAATTTAGGGCACACGACCAAGGCACATACCTGTGGCCAGAGGCCATGTCCTCCACATGGCTGAGACACACGGCCGTGTCTCTGCTCGTGTGTTTACTACCATGCATTCTGACTTGTAAATTTTACATGCATGGGGCACAAGGCTGAACAACACGCCCATAGGGCTGACCGTGTGTCACACATGGCCTAAACACACGCCTGTGTGTCTACCCATGTGGACAATATAAGGCTATCTACGAAGCCTTTGCCACCCTTACTTCCACTAACCTACATAATCTAGCATGACAAATTCACACAACAATATAAGGTCTAATCAACCACACCAGGCATTATCTCATTCATGAAAATATCATCATTTGTATATATATCGATGATAAACATTAGCTATTATCCATGGCTTTATACAAAATGAATCAAGTACTAGTTTAAGCTAACACATTTAGCCCCAAAATAATGGCACAAAACTCAAAAGCCAAGATCCTATACATGGCATAATCAAAATGAAAGATCTAACTATACCGAACGCTTCAGTTGATAGTGTGATTGGCTTCTCCGATGTAAGCGGTGATCCTTGAGCTACTTTGGTGGCACTATAAGAAGATGGAAAAGAAATAGGGTAAACATAAAGCTTAGTAAGTTGCATAAAAATAAACAACAACCACTATCATAAGGTAATATGCTCATAACCTTCCATAGCTTATTCATGAATACCATAAATAAACGTAAGTACAACTTACTCATCACCATCCAGTACAACTCATATTGCATACATTGAGCCCATATCTCATACATTTCAATTAGCTACCTGTACCACTCATCACATGATCATAGCTTTTCTCATTTCGATATAAATCATAAACCTTTTGTTGAACCATTTGGAATGCTACTGGATACTCAATAGCCCTAACATGGGTTAAGGCGTCGATGCCATGTCCCAGACATGGTCTTACACTGGATTTCATAAAACGAGGCCGATGCCATGTCCCAGACAGGGCTTACACAGGCTCTCGTCTATCAGTGTCGATGCCATGTCCCAGATAGGTCTTACACTGACACACAACAAGCTGATGCCATGTCCCAGACAAGTCTTACACTAGCTTGTCTATCACGAGGCTGATGCATGTCCCAGACATGTCTTACATTAGCTCTCGTCTCAATGCCGATGCATGTCCCAGACATGTCTTACACTGGCTTTCATATAGCGAGGCCGATGCATGTCCCAGATATGTATTACACTGGCTCTAATATTGTGGCCGATGCATGTCCCAGACATGTCTTACACTAGCACACAATCACCCAATATCAAGGTACCAATATCCAAGTTTATTCCAAATGTTCAACGAAAGTCTCTACTATGTTAATTTCTCAACATGTATTCTCGTATTCAAAATCAAAGCAATTTATATCATATTGTAATGGCCTAAATTCAATGTTATCGGAACAGTGGTTTCGTAACCATAAATCTGATTTAAAGAGAAATTATTTTAAAAATTATTGCTTGAATATTAATATAATAGAAAAATTGTATGAAAATATAAATAGAAAAATTTTACCGATTTAGCGGTTAGTTAGAAAAAGAAATTATTGAAGAAATTGGGTAAAAACAAGGTATCGAGATCTCGATCTCATAAAACTGAGTCAAAAATATTTTTATAAATATTTATGAAATGTTAGTGATGTGGTATTAAAATTTCGTTAGGAAATTTTAATGTTTGGGTAGTCAATTAAATGAAAAGGACTAAATTGGAAAAGGTGTAAGAGTTGCTAGAATGATTAAATAGCTTAAGTTTCTAATGAGAAAGGATTTAAAGGCAATTAGACCCATAATTTATTTGGGCTGGATGACAAGGGCATGAAATTAGCAGGAAAATTGATGATTTAAGGGAACAATTGAAATATTGCATAATTAACTAAATAAAGATAGGACTAAATAGGAAATATTTAGATTTCTCTTCATTTTTCTTCATTCTCACCAGCCAAAACACCATATCAGGGGTTCTTTAAGCTGGTGTTCTATAATTTTTACACCAAGTGAGTTAAACCTTGCCTATTTCTTGTAATTTTTGTGCTTCTAAGACTTTTACAACTAGGTCCTACTATTAAATTCATTAGTTTTTTATTTCATGGATGAAATTGAAAGTCACCATGGTTGAGTGTTGTAATTTTATGATGAAATATCATGAAATTGAAGCTTTAATTTGTTTATGAAATGATTTTATTAGGTAATTTCAATAAAAATTGATTTTTAGGACCTAATTGTGAAAATAATTGGAATTAAAGTCTAGTGCTGAAATTCTAATTCCCAAAGGTTATAAAATAGTTTAAAGTGATAGAATAAAGTGTTAATTGAGAAAAATAAGCTCAATTGAGAAACTAATTGAGTAAGGACGAAATTATTATTTATTAAAAACTTAGGGGAAAAATGGTAATAAATAGCTTGCACTAAAACAGTTTTGGACAGCAGTAGTAGAGTAACATTGAAAAATCACTATAAATTGTGGAAATCAAATTATAAAATGAAAAAAAATATGGAATTAAAGCTTATTGAGTCTAGTTTCTCATAAAAGAAATGGTGTAAGCAATGGATTTGTAAATCATGAGATATGATAAATTTTGTGAGACAAGGTCAGAATGAATTCGGGTTCCCCTATTCTGACTTTGAAAAATCATAAAAAAATTAATGAAAGTAATTATGGGATTAAATTTATATTTTTAGAATCTTGAATGAGTCTATTTTCAATAAAAATAAACGGGAACATCATTTGAATCCTGTATGAAGAGATAATTAATTTTTAGTGAAGAAGGATAAGACTGTTAAACAGCAGAACATGGGTGACTTTAAAGAATAAACTATACTTATTGGCTAAACAAAAAATTTTGAAAATTTTATGGTAAGAAGATATGTGAGTATAGTTTCAGGGAAAATTAGCGAATCCTAATTTGGAGTTCTGTAGCTCAAGATAAAATATAATTTAGTGACTATGACTCAAGTAGATAACTTTGAATGAACTATAAATAATAATGAAATTATAGAGAATGTTGCATATGAACATGAAATGTATTAAATTGATAATTAAATTTATTTATTTAGATCTAGAAAATTCAAATACGAAGCTAGATCGAGGAAAGGAAAAAATTCGAGATTAGTAGATTTTTGTATACGAACAAGTATCGAGGTAAGTTCATGTAACTTGAATTATATTCTTAAATGCTTGAAATGTATGTTATTGATGTGAATAATTTGAATGTTCATTGTATGAAAATTGATGAAACATTGATATATTTGATAAAAAAGGGGAAGAAATCCCGATTGAATGAAAGAAAAATTCGATGGATCTCTGAAAAGGAATTGACGGTAAAAATGATCTAGCCCGGACATGTGATCCTATCCTAATATAGCCCTCCCGAAGAATATGTGGAAAATGGATTTAGCCCAGACGGGTAATCCGAATTAGGGTCTGAATTTAGCCTGGACTGGTAATTCGGATCCAAGCTCATTAGAGTAATTGTCGTTCCAGGGGATTTAGCCTGGATTGGTAATCCTGACAATATTCTATGAGTTTATATTACAGGGGATTTAGCCTGGACTAGTAATCCCGCTGTAAGGATGAGGTTCGAGGGAGTGTGCTCTCTGAAATGGAAATGTGGGCACATGAATATGAATTAATGGACCCGAAAATTATACACTAAAAGTGTACCTCTGAAAATTCATCGAAAATTCTGAGAAATTCAACGGGATAAATATGGAAAAATAATAAGGGAATGGAAATCATGTTATTGATGAGCTCATCAATCATGGTATATATATTATTGACACATGGAAATTATTGGACTAACTTGAATGTTGAGTTTGTGCATGTTAGGGTAATAATGCATTGAATGGATATATGAATGTTTATTGCATTGTATTGAAAATATTAGGTAAGTATAATTCTTGTTACATAAGCTTACTAAGCACAAAGTGTTTACCCTGTTCCCTTTTCCCCTGTTTTGTCGTGTTAAGAGCTCGGAGGTTAGATTTGTCGGAGATACATCACACTATCAACCTCAAGATTTCGGAATATAAAGAAACTTTATTTTGAAAATCAATAGTATGTATAAGCTAATAAAGTAAATGTTAATGTGAAATGAATGTAAGGTCAGCCATTGGTATGGCTAACAAATCTTAGTTTTGGTATGTGATGAGGTTATCTTATAAATATGTATGAATCTATCTTGAAAATATGTTGAATTGGATTGGTTGATGTGGATTGGTCTCAGTTTTAAATTGCAGGGAAGGTTAGATATCTATAAAGGGGTTATATTGAGTAAAAAAATAATTTAATTCGTAAACTCCGGTAATGCCTCGTACCCTATTCCGGTAACGAATACGGGTAGGGGGTTTTACACATATCAATTCAATTGCACATCATAAAGATATAGTTACATTATTAGCATACAACTTACCTTGAATTACAAAAAGTAGATGACTAGTTCAGCTTAGTCCACTTGCTTTGCTTTTCCTCGGTTTAGGCCCGGATTTTGTAAATCTTGATCTAAAATAGAAATTCATTCATTTCATCAGCATATTAATCTAGATACTCGAAAATTCATAATTAGGCAAAATGACCATTTTGCCCTTAGACATTCACAAAATGACTATTTTACCCCTAGGTTTGAAAATCGATTTTTATCACATTTTCTCGCCAACCAAGCATAGCTGAGTACTTTTTACACTAGAAGCAGCTCACAATTCTCATTATTACACACATTTATCACCTATTTTACAACTTATGCGAAAGAGTACTTAGTTAATGTTTCCATGAAAACTTCTTCACAAAAGTCATTTATTTAACATCCATGATTCATTTTCTTCCACAAATGACTATTTTACCCCTAGGTTCGAAAATCAATTTTTATCACATTTTCTCGCTAACCAAGTCTAGCCGAGTACTTTTTACACTAGAAGCAGCCCACAATTCTCATTATTACACATATTTATCACCTATTTCAACTTATGCAAAAGAGTACTTAGTTAAGGTTTCCATAAAAAACTTCTTCACAAAAGTCATTTATTTAACATCCATGATTCATTTTCTTCCATAAATGATTATTTTACCCCTAGGTTCGAAAATCGATTTTTATCACATTTTCTCGCTAACCAAGCCTATCCGAGTACTTTTTACACTAGAAGTAGCCCACAATTCTCATTATTACACACATTTATCACATATTTTACAACTTATGCAAAAGAGTACTTAGTTAAGGTTTCCATGAAAACTTCTTCACAAAAGTCATTTATTTAACATCCATGATTCATTTTCTTCCATAAAATTTCAGAAATTAACATGTTTAATATCATGAAAAAACCTAAAATTTCAACCATTTTGCAAAATTGTCCCTTCATTTGAAAGCCCATGCTACAAGGGGTCCAAAAATACAAAAATCATCAAGAATAACTATCAAAATCACTTACTTGTGTAGGTAAAGAGTGGCTGCAATTTTTCAAGCTTCCAAAGCACTTAATTTGCTGGTATTTTTGGTGGAGAAAGAAATGAGAAGAAGAAGATATCTCTTTCTCTTTCTTTAATTATTATTTTATTCTTTTAAGTCACCAAACACACCTAATATTTGACCTTTGACCTCTCTTGTCCCCCTATGGCCGGCCACTCTCCTAAAAATGGTCTATTTGCCCTTTCATGGCTCCCAATTAAGGTTCCTTACCAATTTAACACCTTTAGCTATAAAAATAGGACTTTTGCACTTTATGCGATTTAGTCCTTTTTCACAATTAAGCATGCAATCGATAAAATTATTTCACCAAAATTTTCATACTCTCATATAATTATGCCACAACACATAAAATAATATTAAAAATAATTTCTCCGACCTCAGTTTAGTAGTTCCAAAGCCACTGTTCCCGTTGGGCCTAACGTCGGGCAGTTACAATTCTCCCCCCTTAGGGATTTTCGTCCCCGAAAACTTACTGGTGAATAAGTTTGGGTATCAGTCTCTCATAGTCTCTTCAGGTTGCCACGTGGCTTCCTCGACTCCATGTCTATGCCACAAAACTTTCACGAGTGCTACACTTTTATTCCTCAATTGTTTGACCTCTCGAGCCAAAATCTTAACTGGCTCTTTACCATAAGTCATGTCTGAGCTAATCTCAACCTTTTTTGGTGCGATCACATGCGAAGGATCCGATCTATATCGACGTAACATGGACACATGAAACACGTCGTGAATCTTTTCCAACTCTGAGGGCAAAGCCAATCGGTAGGCAACAGGCCTTATTCTGTCTGTAATCTCATAAGGTCCAATAAATTGTGGACTTAATTTACCTTTCCTTCCGAATCGGAGAACCTTCTTCCATGGCGATACTTTTAAAAATATTTTATCCCCAACTTGAAACTCGATCTCTTTCCGTTTTAAATCTGCGTAGGATTTCTGTCTATCCAAAGCGGCCTTCAAACAGTCGCAAATCACTTTAACTTGCTTCTCGATATCTTTAACTAAGTCAACCCCGTGTATTTGATTCTCTCTCAGCTCGGTCCAATACAAGGGTATTCGACACTTACGCCCATACAAAGCTTCATAGGCACCATTTTCAGACTTGACTGATAACTGTTGTTGTAGGCGAATTCGACTAGTGGTAAATACTTTTCCCAACTGCCTTGGAACTCGAGAACACAACACAACATATCTTCTAAGATCTGAATTACTCTATCTGACTGTCCGTCGGTTTGCGGGTGAAATGCTGTACTAAAATCAGTTTCGTTCCTAATGCCTCTTGCAACGTCTTCCAAAACCGCGTGGTAAACCTCTGATCTCTATCCAAAATAATTGACAAAGGTACTCCATGAAGTCTCACGATCTCAGAAACATATAGATCGGCCAATTTCTCAAGAGAAAAGTCAGTACGCACTGGTATAAAATGTGCCGACTTAGTAAGTCTATCAACAACGACCTAAACTGAATCCTTTTTCCTTGGTGTCAAGGGCAACCCTGTCACGAAATCTATGGTTACTCGGTCCCATTTCCACTCGGGTCGACTACTGAATAACCTTGTTTTTCCCTCGATCTAAATCTGGATTCTTTCTTTCTTGATCTATATGAATTAAAAATTAATTTATTTATTCATCTACTCATTCAATTAATCCAAAAATATACATTTGGACATTTTTACACATTAGCCCCTAAACTTTCGCATTTAATTAATTTAGTCCATTTTTTACATTTTCATCAAAAATCACTTAATAAAACATGTAAAACTATCATTAAGCTTTCATATTTCAATATTAAACATCAAAGAACACACATAATCAACAATGGAAACTCTCAAAATCTTTAACAGTTTCGAAATTAAAGGTATGGGCTAGCTAGATTGAGTTGCAACGATTACAAAAACATAGAAATCATAAAAAAACCAAGCTCAAAATTACTTACAATTGGAGCATGCACTAGCCGAACCCTAACAAGCATCCAACCTTTCTTTTTCCTTTGATATTCGGTCACCAAGGAAGAAGATGAACATAATTTCATGTTTTGTTATATTTTAATTAACTTAATTTATCAATTTACTTATTTACCCTTAATGAATAAACATTAGAAATTTATAATGCATGTCCATTAATGTCCATTAACACTACCAATGGTCTAATATCATCATAAGGACTTTTAATTTAATTAATCATAGCAATTAAGCACTTTAAACAAATAGTATGAAACTTTTGTATTTTACGCGATTAAGTCCTTTTATTAAATTAAACATTCAAACAGTAAAATTTCTTTACGAAACTTTCACACATACATGCTATCATGCTGTAAACACATAAAATAATATTAAAATAATTTTTCGACATCAAATTTGTGGTTTCAAAATCATTATTCCGATTTAGCTAAAACCGGGCTGTTACATGTTATCTGTTTGATTTTTGCTAAATTAGCTTTATCACTGAAACCAAGGACGCCCACAATTAAACAAACCGTTATTGTTGGGTGGCGACGGTCCAAAACCTGGGCCCTACTTTCGGACAACGTCATAATAACAGAAGAAAACAATGAAAATAATTTTCGGTGAAAGTACCGTAACTCACAAAACGAAAAGAGAGGTGTCAACAGTGTTAAATAACGGGAAAGCTTGGATAAAGCAACAATCACCTCCTCTTATTCGTATGACTGACTTCCCATGTCTTCTTTTTTCTGTTAAGAAAAGCAAGATTTTATACAAGTTACAAAAAGCATCCACATTTGTCAAACTGAATCCCAATTAAAAAGAACAGAAAAAAGTTGATAAAAAAAGATTAATCATAAGAGAAAAAGGAAAGGAAAGAGAAAAAAAGATATTAACATTAGCATTTTTGTTTTAGAAACATCAATATTCCTTTTTGTTTTTGGTCGACTAATTAATAAGGAGAGAAACATTTAAGTTGATAATCGCCCTTTTCTTTTTTAACCATATATCAAGTGTTTTCTTTTATAGTCTACATTTTTATACTTTTTAAAAGATTAAATTAAATTTTTATCATTTTTAAAAGTTAAAATATAATTTTATCATTACTAATTAAAATTTTATAAATTATAAAAAATCTAAATTAAAGATTTACCATATCTATTAAGCTCCTCCACTGGCTTGTACTAGAGACCGGCAGGAATTCTCTATTTTTACTCCTTTATTAATAATGGTAAATAAAGAAAAACGAAAAATGACCTTTATTTGAACCACCAATCGAAAACCAAAGACTCACTACACTCATCCGTTGGTCAATTCGTACGGACTCCAAGGACCGTAGACGCGTTTTGTCTTGTCTAATGAAACCAAAATTTGCAAGTCTATGAGGAGAAAATGGTACGGTGTTGGGTGGTGCAGACTACATTTATTATTGTAGTTCCTTCGATTGGGTTTTGAGTTGATGATGGTGGGATGATTTGCGACTCCTTAGGACAGCATCATTGTGATTAAAAGGATTGCTGCCTACGAGGCTACGCCTACGGTCAAAGTCAAATTAAACCCCACACGATTGAATTGCAAACTTTTAGTTAAATAAAGGATAGTCTACAAAAATAGTCACTTTTGTTTGCCTCAGGTTACATTTTAGTCACTTATACTTGAAATGTTACGTATTAGTCACTTATGTTATTATTTTGTTACGAAATGATCACTCTACCGTTAAGTTCCGTTATCTCTCTAACGGTAATCCTACGTGGCGGTCCACCTAGATTTTAGATGCCAACTTGGATTTCTAAATGAGATGAAAATAGATTTTTAATTAAAAATTTAATTAATTAAAATTTTTAAACCTAAACCTTAACTAAAAAATCTGTTCATCTCCTCTTTTTAATTTTTCTTCAATCTCCTCCTTTTTTCAATGGTTTGTTTTTCATTTGATTGGAAAAATTAAGATCAAAATAGTTGAAATCAAATTGACTGCTTCATAAAGATGGATTCGATGGAGGGTTCAGGTATGTCTTCTTTGCATTCCTCTATCTCTTTTATTCAATACTGAAAAACAAAAGATTAGATTTTTATTGTTTAATGAAAACCCTAAATTAAAATTCTTGATATGAATATTAACAACTAAAAGAATTTCAGATAAAAAAAAAAGGGATACCCACAAAGGGATTATGAATAAATAAGCCGATTCAGATTAGAAAAAATCTGATTGAGAAACTAATTATTCAAGAATGTGAAGAATTGGAAAATATAATGATTAGGAACAAAAACGATTACCATCTTCTTATTTGTCGACAACCACTTCATTTTAAGTTTTAGAACATAAATTTGTTGGTGAAGAAGACATACATGGACCCTCCATTGAATTCTCTTTTGTTTTTGTACGTGAATAAAATTTTTTGATGATAATAGCTTTTTTAGTCAATTGAAAAAGAAAACTAAAAAAAGGGGGAGATGAACGGTTTTTAACTAAAATTTAGGGTTTAAAATTTTTAATTAATTAAATTTATTTAATAAAAAATCTATTCTTATCCCATTAGGAAATCCAAGTTGGCACTTAAAATCTAGTTGGACTGCCACATAGGATTACCGTTAGGGAGATAACGGAACTTAATGGAAGAGTGATCACTTCGTAATAAAATAATAACATAAGTGGCTAAAACGTAACATTTCAAACATAAGTGACTAAAATGTAACCTAAAACAAATAAAAGTGACAATTTTTATAGTTTTCTCATTAAATAAACTCTATTCTATGACTTTTTCCAGTAAAACTAACACACAAAATTGTAGATATCTTCAAGCAAGGCATAGGTAAATCAGTACCTGCAAAAAACCCGATCAGACCTAAGAATCAGTGTCTATGTCAAACATAGCCAAATATGCCTCGACCAAACATTTCACCCCATAAAGAAGGACAAATGCTTCCGGGGTCGGACCATCGGTATTCCCAAGTCTTGCAGTGCTTCTGCTCAAGCCGCCACAAAACTGCCTTCCTCAACTCATTCCCCAACACAACCCAATAACCCATAATATCACTCCTCTTACCCAGCCATGCATCAACATTCAATTATATAACCTGCTCTTGGAGTTGATCCAAAACTATAAAGAAAAACTCTCTTAGCTTTAATCATAATACTGATATCAGTCATATCAATTAACATTCTTCGTTCCAATAATAAATCAAAATTTTATCAATCTTGCAAGTTTTTTTTTATCCCATTTAGCTGTGTACTAGATAGTATATAATCAAGTAAAACAACTTACTAGAATAATTTACAATATGGTATTGTTGTTTAATGTATGAGACGATTCTTTTTCTTCTTTATTTTGTATTTGTTGAAATATGGATTATATCAATAAAATTTATTGATACATATTTTATATTTAAAATTTATTTATTTTTGATATTTGTAAATATTTTTCAATTAATACATATAATATGAATTTTTTTCAATACCAATACATTTAAAATAATACACCCAAGCATACAGATATGTATCAGTAAAACACTTATTCGGGTTTTAACTATTTTGGTGGGGTATGGTATTGGCCAAATTTCATCCGAGATAGTAGCAAAGCAGAGTTATTGATGCAAAAGTTTCCTAGAAAAGTCTGGATGTATACCATGGTTGTGAAATCCATTATGCAGCTGCCAACCTGATTGTCACTTATAGCGTTAAAGATTACTTGGTCATTACGTTTATCTAATAAATAAATATTTATATTAGGTGAGAATTTTAAAGAAGAATAACTCTTAATGATGAAGTATTAGGCCAAGTATTAAGTCCAAGTTGCCGACCATCTAGTGGTGATGAGATTGGAAGCCATCGACGTGGATGCCAATCTTCCGGTTAAGTTTCATCCCACGCCTTGTCCTACTTTTACCATTGTAAGATGTAGCACTCAACTGATGATGAAAATGCCAGTTCATTCATAGGGTTTCTGTGAGCATTGGTAATTTATTTAAGCCTCTTATAAGTAAAATTCAAGTTCAAATTGGTATTGTATTGTAGTCAATGGACAAGTTCAACTCAGCTATTGCTGAAATGGATTCATTTTGTAACTCTCGAGAAAGGCTCCCAAAGTTATGAATTTTTTTTAAATATCAATACATTCAAAATAATTGATGTTACATTTACCATTTCTTTTACAGAATAGAAAAAAGTTACCATATAATCATAAATATTAAATTGTTCCGAGCAATCATGCTTGCATCATTCGAACTTGATAATTAAGCTGGGCTGCATCATCGAACTATAAATTGTTCCCAACAACCGGGCTGCATCATCAAACTCGCTGCCTGCTGCATCATCCCTGTTGGTGCTGCTAACTTGAATTTCCTGCATATTAATTGGTCTAGAAAAAAAGGATAAAAGATGCATTTTAAAAAACTTAAATAAGTATTTAGTATTGACTAAAGATGTACTATAGTAAAAATTATAAATTTAAAATCAGGAAGCTATATCCGTTAAACAAAATGGAAAATTATGCTCAAGAAGAAACCTGAGCTGCCATTTACGTTAGAAGTTTAAACTTAATCAACTCATGTCCTTAGCAAAGAAGTAAACCCCATTTTTTACACTAAACAAATAAAGAAATGGAAATTGTCAAGAAGACTTTGATGGACCACCCTGACATCAATGGTTTGCTTTTACAGCAAAAATAACACACGTTGACGTGATGTTTTAAAACAATCTTTTCCATGCTATATTATTATCAAATATAAAGTCAACTACCCAAATATATAAGCTCAAATCTTGCAGCCCAAGTTGTTGAAGGCAAAAGTACCGTATACAGAAGAGCAAAGCCAAGGAGCAGCAAATAAGAACAAAAAAAAAACCCATTTAAGTCCAAAATTGCACCTTGTTTGTGTACAGTTTCACAACAGCAGATAACAACTGGTTTCCAGCTATTGCTCTCACTCTTTGTATCATTTGCGGCCTTGTAATCTTTTTTTCCTGCCACAATAAATGATTACGACTCAAGTTGCACATAACATATGGGAATTTCGAATTCGGGTGAAAAATCATTAGTCTTACCAGATAATTTGTATACTGCTCTTCAAGGGAAGCCCTTTGTGAATGATCTAGAAAGGGCGAAAGTATAGAGATCAATGTGCCAAAGGTTATCCACGTTTTAGGCTTGATGGTTTTTGGTTCTGTTAACCCTTTGGAGCCAAAACAAAGAAATTAACAGTAGCACATGAAAAAAAATTTGCATGCATCTTAACAAATTAAGAGTCGGATATGACAATTTAAATTAAGCTGCTCACCGCTTAAGTAAAGAGGAGCTTCGAAACTGAGAATGTAACAGGGGAGGATATTACAATTCAAGTGCGTATTCCAAATGATATATCTGGTAGGAGATGAAATATCATCTACGGCAGAATCGAAATCCATTGAACTCGGATGGAACTGATCTCTAGAAACTTCCCTCACCACTTCTTGTTTTCCTAATATAACTCGGCATAGCAACAAATGCCTCACGCCACTTCCATCCACTCCTGAACACAATACACTGCAACACATGAATCAATTTTCATTATTTCAATAGAAAGCTCCCAAAAATTCATACAACAATTCAACTAAAAAGCTAACCTGTCTAAACCATGCTTTGCAGGAGACACGGAGATGCTATGTCTACGCCAACTAAATCCATGCATCACAGTCTCGCAAATCTCGTTTTTAGAAGCACCATACCAAGCGTACTTGATATTGGCATCTCCATCACGCGTATCAGCCACCGCCTTTGTGTATACACCAAAACTGTGTGCTCGAATTTTCCAACACTGACTAGTGTTGGAATTCTTATGGATTGCCACGATTTTCGTCCTAAAGGAGATCTGCGGATTTCGCGATAAACTAGAGAAAAAGGTTGTTTTGATTATATCACCTTCAAAGCTTGATTCATCTATTTTAGAGAAACCATTTGTAACAAAGTGCTGGAAACAATTGTAACATGAATCAAGCTCGTTACTTTCTGACATAGCATCATCAATAGTTATGGAGGTTTGATTTTCTGAACCAATTTGATTCATTGTTTCAGGAAAAGGTATGAAAAAATAAAAAATCAAAGACGAAATAAAAAAAGGTATGAAAAGGATTGCAAGGAGCAACAAAGTAAAAATCAAAAGACGAAATAAAGATGCAGCTATTTATTTATAGGTTTAAAAAGTTGAATTTAGACCGCCCCTTGTAACTCTTTAAAGAATTGTTAATGGGGGAATAAAGAAATATACACAGCTTTCGTGCCGCAGTACAAAACCGTCTATGGCCGTGTCGCTCAAGTATCCCTGGCAACGTTTCGGATTACTTAGGAATTTACATATTTAGCCTTACCTTTTACCGAAAGTATACCTCAATACATAAAAGGAATGCTCTAATCTAAAGGTTTCTTTCAATGGCACGTGTTGCTAACATTTTTATTTTTTACTCATTATCAGGTTTAGATCCCTCTTCTACTCACATTTGGGATTTAGGTTTTATATTTTAATTTGATTCTGTGATTTTATAATTATATTAATTAATCCAAAATATTTAATATCCTTAACTTTTCTGATTAAAATGGTGATATAAATTTCTTTTAAAACACCATTTTAACTTTAAAAAATTAGTTTCTTTCGACTTAATAAATTGGAATTGATATTTTTAAGAAAAAAAAATTAAGCCTCAACATTTTTAAGTCTTTTGATTTAATACAAGTTTTGGCATATTTTAAAACCACATCATTTCTAATTAAATTGAATTTTATAAAATTTTAAATGATCTTTTAATTGTTTTGAATTTTTTTTATATATTTCTTTGGAGTTTCATATGTCCAATTTAAAAAGAATAATTACTTTATCAGATCCCTAAACCAACAAATTATTGATCCATTACGATGTATACATAAAAATTTGACATTTATACCGTTGGAGTAAAGTTTCTTATACAAATTTGATATTTATTCCATTATGATTGGCAACTCATATTTATTTTTTCTTTTATTATCAGTATTATACAATTATGATTTTCAACATATTAATTTTCCTATTTTAACCAAAATTTTATTTAATTTTATTATATTTTTTATAAATATATTTGTTAGAATTTTTTTCACCCATTTCGTAAGGTTTAACAAGTACAACTGCTACAATATTGTTGAATACTTTTGACCTGCCATTGTTTTTACAAGGTCAATTAGGCTTGTGCATGTCGAACACAATTATCAGCGAAGGGAAAAAAGAAATAGCCGACATAGGTGAAGAAAGAGAACCAATATGAAAACAAAAACTTCATTGTACTCGTAGAGTTAGCAATTTTATATAGAATTTGGTAAAAACCAGAGCTATAAGTAAGAAGCAGCATCAAACCCACTAAAATTTTACAGCCCAAAGTTCCGAGACATGACTGTTGGAGCAGCTTGAACTAAAAGTTGCATGAAGGGAAGGGTTCCAAATCTCTTAGCTGAACTATCCATTTTCTTTGTACATTTTCTACACTGTATAACGTTGTTTATCTAGTTTGTTAGGTGGGTCAACAAGTCTCTCAATTGCCTGGACTCGAAATCCCTGTTTGCCTTGCACAAGCGGAACAGACAATATAAGCTTATGAAGAAAATGGCAACAGATAAACAAAGTTATTAGTAATTTCTGGTCTGCAATCTTTGCAGTTACTGCTTTTTGGTATTTTGCTAAGCTAAATGGACTAACTGACAGGGGCGAACCTAGGACCTGCCGGCCACTAAAATTTTCCATTTTCTCCTTTAAAATTTTTAAAATTTTAAATTAACAAAGGTAAAATTATACTTTAACCCTCCTAAAAATGATAAAATTTTGATTAAATCCTTTAAAAAATACATTTTGATTTTGACAAAAATTACAATTTAATTTAAGCCCCTAAAAAGAAATTTCTGGTTTCGCCCTGCTACCTGAATTCATATTGTTCCATTGACATCAACCATTCAGTGAGTCTTACCTCGACTTTGAAAATGTTGAGCACATTTCCATTAAATGTTGTGATATTAGCATCAATCACCCCAAGTCCCAAAGAATCCATACCCTCCATCAACTTTGCAAACCCACTTCTCTTGTGCTTGTAACACAGCTTAATCCAAAACTCTCTTTTGGTTATTTGGTTCACCTCTACATGTACCTGAGAAACGATTCAACACATTAGGCGAGAGTTTCATTGATGATGTTTTCTCCAATGGGCAGCACAACCATCTACCTCCATTTTTGCCATTTCAGATATGCCACTGGGAACATGGTTTTCTTCAATGGCAGACAAGTTTTTCCTATGTAGCCAGTCTAACTTCGCAGACTTCAGTTCTGCATTGCTCTTTCCACAGTCCCCTTCCTCGGTTTTCTTGAGCTCATTCCGGAGTTTCTTTTCCTCCTCCTGTAAATTTCCTATATATTCGATTGCATCTGTAAGAATAGCAGTTATATCCATCTACAATATTGAACAACAAAAGCATTAGAGATATGAAATAAGAAGAATTAAGTTGGGTATTATAAGTTACGGAAATTGTGAACCAACCTTGGATATCTTGGGGACTAAAGCTCGTAACTTGAACAGCCCATCTTTTATCTTCTTCCTTCTATTCCTCTCTGTGATAAGATTCTTAGAATGGTAATTCACTTTTTCTGGCTGCTTGGCAGTTCTCATTTTGTCATTTACAGAATTAACTTTACAATCCAAAACAAACCCTGTTTCTCTTTGTTGCGCATACACATTTTGGCTGCATCCTAGTCTTTTTGTTCCATAATATGTGCCAATTGGCTGTTTCAATCGCTCATCTTGAGAAATATAGGCAGAAGCTGAAGAAAAGGGGGGATGTCCAATGGAGGGAATAAATTGTATTCTGGGATTCACGGTTGACAAGCTCATGGAAAATGGCAAGTCTCTTTCTTGCAATGTGTTGAGATACCATTTGTGAAGATTTGCTTTTCTATAGCTTTCTACTGTTGTGGTTTCTGCTTTTAAAAGTGCATTGCATTCAGTTCTTATTAACTCTATGATGTTTTGATCTTTTGGTATCTGATCAAAAGGGCAAATTTACATGTTTATAAGCTTGGAAGACACAAATTGCATTGCAAAATAATGGAAACTGAGAAAGTCAAAGGAACCTTACATTCTGTGAAGCAAAAAGCTCGATGAGACCGCCAAAAACTGGGATCAGAACTTGGGTTCCCATTGTCTCCTGTCAAAATAACATGGACCATTTCAAAATAGAAAAGCAGGTGATGTAACACTTTTAGATGATAAGATACACCATGAATGTGACTGTCTTGTATAAACACATTTGTGTACATACACCGCAGAAATTAGCTGATTAAACTAAAGCATCAAAGGGGGATTTTTAAGCAAACAAAATCATAGCCAAAAGCATGAACTTGCAAACTTCTGGGTGACAAAAAGAATTTGAGACTGAAAAAGAGATGCTCACTTCTGAGGAAAGGGAAGTGGAGATATTGGCATGGTTAAGCCACTTTGGTTGACTTGAAATAGCCACCTCTCCACGAATCCTGTTTTCACTGTAAAAAAAAAAATCAGAATGATTGTGCCGTGGCTATCATGTCTGTCCAAAACTGAAAAGAAGAGAGTTTTTGAGAAGAATCAAAGTGTACCCAGCATAGAGAGACACGGCAAAAGGAAAATGGGAGAGGGCTTCACAAGCCTTTGATCTTATGGAATGCTGGAACTGAGCATCCCTGCATAGAGGAGGACCCTGATGCTGAAGTTTATCTTGTTCTACTTTGACATTTATACCACCGCTACAGCAACAGTCCTTCCATTCAATAAACCTACAAACAAGCAAGAAAGCTTCATTAGAGTTCAAATCCATCTGCTCCAAAGAAAAAGGGGAGGTTGAAAGTACCTAGAAGGATCATCACCCAATTTCCAAACAACGCAGAAATCCCAAGCATTGCTATAAACAAATGATCTAAGCCATTCCACTGCTCTCTCAAAACCTCTCATCGTCTCTCTCTTTTCAACAACAAACCCCAAAATTTGATTTCTATAGTCTTTTTACTTGCAATATATATAAATAATATAACCACAAGAATAAAGCTGGAGGGAATTGTCGTACAAGACGAGGGTAACCAACTGTTGTTGTTGCTTTGAATTGGTACTGAGTGAGAGGTGGAAAAAAAGGATAATCTTAATCGGGTACAAAAGCTGGCAGAGGCAGTTTTAACTATTTTGGGCAGCCTGCTTGACCTGAGCCCTGAGTCTTTGAAATTACCATTCCAATGGTTCAAAAGCCTGTGTGTGTGACAGCTACCTGTACCTGCAATCACTTTATCCCATTTCCATTACTATTACAATTTTATTACCCTGTTCTTAATAAGGATGTGTCGAGCATTGGCCTGCAATGCAACGAGAGACCAGTAGCAGTTCAGCATGGAAACTAGCAGCAGCTCAACATGAAGATCAGCATTGGAGTTGAATTGTATGCCATAACTTATTTAGTTTATTTTGTTTCTATGTAACTTTATTTAGTTTCCTTGTAATTTGTCCACAAAGTTAGTAGGATTAGATTTTGATTTGAATTTGATGTAATAGCTGATATATTAGCTTACTTTTGTGTGTAATTCAAGTTTGTATTAATCATGTATTAGTGGGAGCAGTTATGTCATTAGTTAACTGTCCAATTGTTATGTAACTTACACATATTTTCAAATTATCAATGAAAAATCATGGGAGTTTTTTAGTTTTCTTCTTGTTCAAATTTTTGGCATCCGTTTTCTCTTCTTCTTTGCTTTACTCAAAATCCAACATATGTTATCTGGATTACTTATGTATATGGCATTCTGAAGTTTAACTTTACTTCATCCAGATTACTTGCTTCTGTTTTCTTCCTCTGTTGTCAAAACTCCAACAAATGGTAATCGGAGCTTGTTATCTTTGAGGGCTTCTGTTGTTGGTTGCCTTATTGAGAAAACAAAAGCTTGAGAAGAAAGAAATTGAAGTTGTTAAGTTTGTTTCAGTAGAATGGGCTTTGCTGGTGAGAACTACCACATTTGGGTGGTTAAGATGAAAACATACCTTCAAGCACATGATTTGAGGAATGTGGTTGAGAATGATGTTGAACCACCTCCATTGAGAGCCAATCCAACCATTGCACAGATCAGGCAACACAGTGAAGAGTGTGCCAAAAAGCACAAAGCAATGGCCTGCTTGCAGAATGGAGTATCTAATGTGATCTTCACTCAGATAATGGCTTGTGACTCACATAAGCAAGCATGGGAGAAGCTAAAGGAAGAGTTTATGGGTTTAGATAAGACAAGGCAGCAACAATTGATCAACCTTAGGAAGGATTTTGAGAACCTGAAGATGAGAGAGTCAGAGACCATCAAGCAGTACTCAGACAGGATAATGGCCACTGTCAACAGCATAAGGCCCCTTGGAGAAGACTTCAGTGATAGCAAAGTTGTTGAAAAGGTCATCACCATTCTTCCTGAGAAGTTTGAGTCTAAAATTTCATCACTTGAGGACTCGAGGGACTTGTTAGCTATTTCATTGTCTGAGCTGATAAACTCATTGTATGCACTTGAGCAAAGGAGGGCCAATAGGCAGGAAGAGCATTCTGAAGGAGCTTTCCAAGCAAAGGCCAAAGAAGGCTCAGGTTCAAGCCATAAAAGGGAAGAAGTCTTGGCTCAATAAAAGGGAAAAACCAAGGAGGGATGCAGGCAAGAAGAGGTTTCCACCATGCATTCACTACAAGAAGACCATACATTTGGAGAAATACTGTTGGTACAGGCCAGACATCCAGTGTAGGAGCTGCAAATAGTTTGGCCATATTGAAAAGGTTTGCAAGAACAAAGGGAAGGCTCAATCTCAGCAGCAAATCCAAGCTCAGGCTGCTGAGGACCTTCAAGCTCAGGAGGAGCATGTTTTTACAGCCTCCTACTTTGCAACCTCAAACAAAGTTAGATGTAATTGGCTAGTGGATAGTGGCTGCACACATTATATGGCAACTGATGAAAGGCTATTTAAGGATCTTGATAGAAGCTTTTCCTCAAATATCAGAATTGGTAATGAGAATCTGATTGAAGCCAAAGGTAGAGGAAATGTGGTGATCAACACTTGTTCAGGTAACAAAGTGATTTCTGATTTGCTTTTTGTGCTTGATATAGATCATAATTTACTTAGTGTTGGGCAGCTAATAGAAAAAAGGGTACTCACTTGCCTTTAAGAATAGTTCCCGTGTTATTGAAGACTCTTATGGCCAAGAACTAGTCACAGTAGCAATGACTGATACGTGTTTTATACTTAATGTGAATCAACTTGAGAAGAAGGCTTACACCAGCCTTGTTGATAATATCGGTCTTTGGCATAGGCGACTAGGCCATGTCAATTTTAGATCACTTGATCTGCTATACAAGTTGAATTTGGTAGAAGACATGTCAAAAGTTAAAGTCAGAGACACTGTTTGTGAAGTTTGTCAGCTTGGTAAGCAAGCTAGATTGCCCTTTCCAATTAACAAGGCATGGAGAGCTCCAGACAAGCTTGAGCTAGTTCATTGTGATGTTTGTGGACCAATGAAGACTCCTTCATTAAATGACAGCAAGTATTTTGTGCTGTTCATAAATGATTTGACCAGGTTTTGTTGGATTTATTTCTTAAAGCAGAAGTCTGAAGTGTTTGAAGCCTTTAGCAAATTCAAAGCCTAAGCTGAAAACCAGATTGGTTGCAAAATCAAGGCTTTGAGAACTGATAATGGCACTAAGTACTTATTTGAAAGGTTTCAGAAATTGTGTGAGCAAGCTGGAATACATCATCAACTAACAATAGTCTATACTCCTCAGCAAAATGAAGTATGTGAGAGGAAGAATAGAACTGTGCTTGATATGGCCAAATGTCTATTATTTCAGAGCAAGCTACCAAGAAAATTTTGGGCTGAGGCTGTCAATACCTTAGTGTACCTACTCAACAAGCTGCCAACACTAGGGGTGAGCAAAACTCGATTCGACTCCAAAAAATCGAAAAATAATCAAATTTCGAGTTAAACGAATCGAGTTATTCGAGTTAATCAAGTTATTCGAGTCAATTCAAATTTTTTTCGAATTTTGAGTTCGAATCGAGTTGAGTTTTTAAATTCGAATAACTCGAATAATTCAAATAATTCGAATATCAAACTATAATATTTTACATTTTTATCCCAAACTCCCAAACCTTTTTACTTTTTCCTCAAAACTTTTACTCCCTTTCCATCCCAACCCCCAATCTACCCAAAATCCATTTCCTACCAAAATTTTACTCTCCCATTTACTTTTTTCTCAAAATTTTACTCTAAAAAACCCTCAAAACTTTTTTATTTTCCCCCATAATTTTTACTCCCTCCCACTTTCCTTTTAAAATTTTTACTTCCTTCCAATCTCACCTCCCATCTACCCCAAATCCATCCCCCCCCAAATTTTTTTTAAATATTTTCCCTCCAAAATTTTACTCCCCCCTATTTACTTTCCCTCAAACTTTTATCCCCCAAAACTTTTTATTTTCCCTAGATTTTTACTTCTCACCCTTTACTCTCAAATAAAAAATTAAAATTATCCAAAAAAAATCACTAAACATAAATAGTAATAATTTTATTTATATCTACCATTTATATTATTAAATTAAATTTCACATTTTATATTATTTATATTATTGAATTGTTTAGTCATATTGAATATTTTTATTAAAATTGAATTATTAATATGCCATTAAATATTCATGTTAAAATTTTATATTGGTATCAATTTCACATTTTATCTTTAAAATAACTTTTATTAAAAAATCACATTTTTACATTTAATATATTTTTTAATTCCAAAATACATAGTGACAAGAATCTGAAGATAATTGAAACAACTAAGCAAGCAAAGAAGCTAACCCGTATATAAAAGATTAATAAATAAATTATGAGGTGATGAAAGTTAATAAAAATTTTGATTAAGGTGGACAAATTTTATTACGATGGGTGACAGTGGTTACAAGGACCCAAAATTATTTTTTAAAATTTAACTCGAACAAATATATTCGATTCGATTCGAATTCCATCTCACTCGACTCGATTCGAGAAAATTTCAAATCAAATTAGAATGATAAAATATGATTCGTCAACTCGATTAACTCGAAATTTTTTCATTCGATTCGATTGAATGCTCACCCTAGCCAACACATGTTGTGAAGGAAAAGACTCCTTTTGAAGCCTGGCATGGACTCAAGCCAACTGTTTCACACCTGAAGGTGTTTGGCTGTGTCTGCTATGCTCTCATCCTAATTGAAAAGAGAACCAAGCTTGAAAGAAGGGCTGTTCCAGGGATATTTGTTGGCTACAGCAGCACTAAAAAGGGCTATAGGGTGTTTGATCCTTCAATAGAGAAGATTCTAGTAAGTAGGGATGTAAGGTTTGATGAAGAAAAGGTTTGGAGATGGAATGATGCAGATGCAAGGCTGATTGAAGAAGATCAACTTGACACCAGCCTGGAACCAGTTGAAAACGAGCCTAGCAATGAATATTTTGATGATGCTCCTGTGAGAGGCACCAGAACTATTGCTGACATCTACCAAAAATGTGATGTTGCAATAGTGAAACCTTCAGATTTTGAAGAAGCTGCTAGGGACAAACATTGGAAAAAGGGCTATGGAAGCTGAATTAGACATGATCTACAAAAATGACACTTGGGAATTGGTGGACAAACCAAATCATAAGGAGATTATTGGTGTCAAGTGGGTGTTTAGAGCCAAGTACAATGCTGATGGCTCATTGAACAAGCACAAGGCAAGGCTTATGGTAAAAGGCTACAGCCAGCAATATGGCATCGATTTCATGGAGACATTTGCTCCAGTAGCAAGGCTAGATACAATTAAACTTCTGTTTGTCTTAGTTGCTCAAAAGCAATGGAGGGTTCACCAATTAGATGTTAAGTCAGCATTTCTTAATGGCTTTCTCAAGGAGGAGATTTTCATTGAGAAACCGGATGGATTTAAGGTCCTAGGAGAAGAGGACAAGGTTTATAAGCTGAAAAAGGCACTGTATGGCTAAAAGCAGGCACCTAAGGCCTAGTATGACATGGTTGACACATATCTGTCTAGGCTCGGGTTTGAGAAAAGTGTTAGTAGAGCTACACTTTATGTGAAGAGGTCAGAAAGTGAGACCTTGCTGGTTGTGTCACTCTATGTGGATGACTTACTTGTGGCTGGAAGCAAAGATGAATTGATCAGTAAATTCAAAGTGCAAATGCAAAAAGTTTTGAAATGACAGATTTGGGAGTCATGACATACTTCCTTGGTATGGAAATGAACCAATTTGATCAAGACATTTTTATTAGCCAACATGCCTTTGCTTTAAAGATTCTCAACAGATTTTGCATGACAAATTGCAAAACAGTCAGGACAGCAGTGGCTCAAGGGGAAAAGCTAACTAGTAGTGGGAATCAAGAAACGGTTTATGAGAAGGAATATCGAAGCCTAGTAGGTTACTTGTTATACTTAACAGCAACAAAGCCTGACATTATGTTTGGTGTTAGTCTCCTGTCGAGATTTATGCACTGCTGTGATGTGGTTCATTTCAAAGCAGCTAAAAGAATCCTCAGATATGTCAAGGGGACTTTAAGCTATGGAGTCAAGCTTGAAAAAGGAAATAAGCTTAAGCTGACTAGATATTCTGATAGTGATTGGGCTAGCTCTGTTGATGACATGAAGAGCACCTTTGGTTACTTCTTTACCCTTGGTTCAGGAGTTTTCTGTTGGAATTCAAAGAAGCAACAATCTGTTGCTCAATCCACAGCTGAAGTAGAGTACATTGCAGCTGCTGCGGCTGTTAATCAAGCCATTTGGCTTTGGAAGCTTCTATGTGACCTGAATGAAGAACAGACTGAATCAATTGAAATTAGGGTTGATAACCAATCAGTAGTTGCCATAGCCAAAAATCCAGTTTTTCATGGCAAGACTAAACATTTCAAGATCAAATTTCACTTTGTTCGAGAGGCTGAGCAATCAAAAGAAGTCAGTCTTGTTCATTGTAGCTCAGAAACCCAATTGGCTAATATTTTAACTAAGCCTGTAACACCCCCTACCCGTATCCGTTACCGGAATAGGGTACGAGGCATTACTGGAGTTTACAAATTAAATTTTTTTTACTCAATATAACCCCTTTATAGATATCTAACCTTCCCTGCAATTTAAAACCGAGACCAATTCACATCAACCAATCCAATTTAACATATTTTCAAGATAGATTCATGTATATTTATAAGATAACCTCATCACATACCAAAACCAAGATTTGTTAGCCATACCAATGGCTGACCTTACATTCATTTCACATTAACATTTACTTTATTAGCTTATACATGCCATTGATTTCCAAAATAAAGTTTCTTTATATACCGAAGTCTTGAGGTTGATAGTGTGATGTATCTCCGACCGAATCCGACCTCCAAGCTCTTAACACTACAAAACAGGGGAAAAGGAAACAGGGTAAGCACTTTGTGCTTAGTAAGCTCATGTAACAAGAACTATACTTACCTAATATTTTCAATACAATGCAATAAACATTCATATATCCATTCAATGCATTATTACCCTAACATGCACAAACTCAACATTCAAGTTAGTCCAATAATTTCCATGTGTCAATAATATATATACCATGATTGATGAGCTCATCAATACCATGATTTCCATTCCCTTATTATTTTTCCATATTTATCCTGTTGAATTTCTCGAAATTTTCAATGGATTTTTAGAAGTACACTTTTAATGTACAATTTTTGGGTCCGTCAATTCATATTCATGTGCACACATTTCTATTTCAGATAGCACACTCCCGCGAACCTCATCCTTACAGTAGGATTACCAGTCCAGGCTAAATCCCCTGTAATATAAACTCATAGAGTATTGTCGGGATTACCAGTCCAGGCTAAATCCCCTACAACGACAATTACTCTGATGAACTTGGATCTGAATTACCAGTCCAAGCTAAATTCAGACCTTAATTTAGATTACCCGTATGGGCTAAATCCATTTTCCACATATTCTTCGAGAGGGCTATATCAAGATAGGATCACCTGTCCGGGCTAGATCCTTTTTACCGTCAATTCCTTTTCAAAGATCTATCGAATTTTCCTTTCATTCAACCGAGATTTCTTCTCCTTTTTATCAAATATATCAATGTTTCATCAATTATCATACAATGAACTTTCAAATCATATTCACATTAACAACATACAATCTCAAGCATTTAGGAATATAAGTTACACGAACTTACCTCAATACTTGTTCGTATACAAAGATCTGCTAATCTCGAACTTATTCCTTTCCTAGATCTAGCTTCGTATTTAAATCTTCTGGATCTAAATAAATAAATTTAATTATCAATTTAATACATTTCATGTTCATATGCAACATTCTCTATAATTTCATTATTATTTATAGTTCATTCAAAGCTATCTACTTGAGTTATAGTCACTAAATTATTTTTATCTTGAACTACAGAACTCAAAATTAGGATCCGCTAATTTTTCCTAAAACTAGACTCACATATCTTCTTACCATAAAATTTTCAAAATTTTTTGTTTAGCCAATAAGTACAGTTTATTCTTTAAAGTCACCCTTGTTTTGCTATCTGACAGTTCTGACCCTTTTTCACTAAAATTAATTATCTCTTCATACAGAATTCGAATGATGTTTCTGTTTGTTTTTATTGAAAATAGACTCATTCAGTATTATAAAAATATAAATTTAAGACCCTAATTATTTTTCTTAAATTTTTTTATGATTTTTCAAAGTCAAAACAGGAGAACCCGAATTCATTCTGACCTTGTCTCACAAAATTTATTATATCTCATGATTTACAAATCCATTGCTTACACCATTTCTTCTATGAGAAACTAGACTCAATTATATTTAATTCCATATTTTATTCATCTTCTAATTCGATTTCCACAATTTATGGTGATTTTCAAAGTTAGTCTACTACTGCTGTCCAAAACTATTTTAGAGCAAGCTGTTTATTACCATTTTCCCCTAAGCTTTTAATAAATAATAATTTCGTCCCTACTCAATTGGTCTCTCAATTGAGCTTATTTTTCTCAATTAACACTTTATTCTATCACTTTAAACTACTTTATAACCTTTGGAATCAAAATTTCAACACTAGACTTTAATTCCAAATATTTTCACAATTAGGTCCTAAAAATCAATTTCTATTGAAATTACCTAATAAAATAATCTCATAAACAAATTAAAGCTTCAATTTCATGCTATTTCATCATAAAATTACAACACTTAACCATGGTGACTTTCAATTTCGTCCATGAAATCAAAAACTAATGAATTTAATAGTAGGACCTAGTTGTAAAAGTCTTAGAAACACAAAAAATACAACAAATAGGCAAGGATTAACTCACTTGGTGTAAAAATTATGGAATACCAGCTTAAAGAACCCGTCCTATGGCATTTTGGCTAATGAGAATGAAGAAAAATGAAGAGAAATCTAGATATTTCCTATTTAGTCCTATCTTTATTTAGTTAATTATGCAATATTCTAATTTTTCCCTTAAATCATCAATTTTCCTGCTGATTTCATGCTCTTGTCGTCCAGCCCAAATAAATTTTGAGTCTAATTGCCCTTTAAATCCTTTCTCATAAGAAACTTAAGCTATTTAATCATTCTAGCAACTTTTACACTTTTTTTCAATTTAGTCCTTTTCATTTAATTGACTACCGGAACATTAAAATTTCCTAACGAAATTTTAATACCACATCACTAATATTTCATAAATATTTATAAAAATATTTTCGACTCAGTTTTATGAGATCGAGATCTCGATACCTTGTTTTTACCCAATTTCTTCAATAATTTCTATTTCTAACTAACCACTAAATCGGTAAAATTTTTCTATCGATATTTTCATACGATTTTCCTATTATATTAATATTCATGCAATAATTTTTAAAATAATTTATCTTTAAATCAAATTTTTAGTTACGAAACCACTGTTCCGATAACCTTGAATTTAGGCCATTACAAAGCCACTAAGTGCTATTAGATTTGAAGCTTTAAGAAGCAAAATTGGTGTTTGTTGCATACAGTCCAAGGAGGAGTGTCGAGCATTGGCCTACAATTGAACAAGAGACCAGTAGCAATTCAACATGGAAACTAGCAGCAGCTCAACATGAAGATCAGCATTGGAGTTGATTCGAATGCCATAACTTATTTAGTTCATTTTGTTTCTATGTAACTTTATTTAGTTTCCTTGTAATTTTTCCACAAAGTTAGTAGGATTAGATTTTGATTTGAATTTGATGTAATAGCTAATATGTCAGCTTACTTTTGTGTGTAATTCAAGTTTGTATTAGTCATGTATTAGTGGGAGCAGTTATGTCATTAGGTAACTGTCCAATTGTTATGTAACTTACATATATTTTTAAATTATCAATGAAAAATCATGGGAGTTTTTCAGTTTTTTTCTTGTTCAAATTTTTGGCATCCGTTTTCTCTTCTTCTTTGTTTTACTCAAAATCCAACCTATGTTATCCGGATAACTTATGTATATGGCATGTTGCTTATTCAAGCATTGAAGTTTAACTTTACTTCATCCAGATTACTTGCTTCTGTTTTCTTCCTCTGCTGTCAAAACTCCAACAGGAGCAAGGGGAGGATATTGTGCAAGATGAAATCGAAATCGACATCAATTACGGATTTGGATGGTCTTTTACCACTTTGATATCCATTATATTTTTTTCTTCATCAATAAGAAGAAAACAAAAAACATTACACAGAAACTAGACAAGGCCAAGATTACTAAAAAAATATTTTACCAATTCGATATCGACTGCATTTGCTATTAGTATCTATATTCTAATATTTATTATTTATCATTTTAAATAAAATTTATTCTAATATTTTTATATATTTTACATGAATTGTTTCACCGCATTGCTTGCATATCTATACTTTTATATTATTATTTAAATGTGTGTCTGAGTTGATGTCACGAGGCAATTCGAAACCAACTCAATTAGGAAAATTACTCAAATAACCTTACATATTTTAAATAAGTTATACTATTATGAGGATACTTTTGTTTTTTTCTTATTTAAAAACCAATAAAATAACATATATTAAGATTTAAATCTATGTCTTCAACATCTATAATTGTTTTAATCGCTTCAACTAAAGCTTTATTTTGATATTTTGATGGATTTCAACTTTATTGTACAAATTATTTCACTCGTATTGTTTGTATATGTACTTCAAACCTATGCCGTTGACATGCACAAAACCTCAACTTTAGCACTGTAACCAAAGCTTCATTTCAATTATTTTTGTTCATTTTAATAGTTTCCACCAAGCTTTTTAAAATTGGATTGATAGTCAAATCGGTTAGGCCATTGGTTTGTTAGTTTGATTGGTTTAGATTATTCAATTAAATAAATAATTAAAAAATCATAAAAATAAAAATATTAAAGATCGATTGAACTGCCAATTCAATAGGTTTTTTAGTTGGTTGAACAGGTTCGTACCGTTTCCTGACTCAATTGGTCCAAAGCCTTTCTCCAGACCAGTACCCTGATCGGTTCTAGGTCCAATTAGTTTGATCACTTGGCTCAGTTCGGTTCAAATAACCATGGTTTTCACCCACATTATTAGTATCTATACTATTAGTTGAGCCCTTGACTAAGTTGGTATCTCAAATTAACCGGACATCAAGTTGGTAGCAAAAATTACTAAGCTACCTTTACATATTTGAAATAAATTATATTCTTGCATATTTAAACTAAAATTTTCATTTTAATTTTGTATATATTGCTTATGTGTTATTATTAATTTTATTTATTATATGTTATTTTTAAGCATATGTATTCTAAATACAAGATTTTCAAATGAGTGTGATAGAATTTTTAGCTAGACTTAGACTTTGCTTAATAGAGTGGAAAGAAAATTAGAAAGATGAAAAATTAAAAGAGTGGAAAAATAGAAAGATTGAAAATATAAATTTTCTTCTCATAAGTATGATTGACAGGAAAAATGGAAAATTAAAAAGAAAATTACTTTTTCTTTCCATCCAAGGCTAAACAATGAAAGGAATTTTTTTTAAAAAAATATATAACTTTAAACAAATATATACACCTATTTCACATTTTTTGGAATTTTCAAATCGTTTTTCATAATTTGGTTGGATTTGATTTTTGATTTTTCCATATTAATTTTTGTTTTTAAATTTTTAGATTTATTTTTTAGAAAATAAATTTTATTTTATAATTTTTGAATATTATTTGATAAAATTTTTCAAATTTTTTCATAAATATTTTTTAAAAAACATAAAATTTTAAATTAAAAAAATAACTTTTATATGATATTTTTTCAAAAAATATTTTATAACAACTTTCAAATTATTTTAAATGTCAAACAATTATTTTTATATCATAAAAATTAAAATAATTATAAATTAAGTTAAACTGAAATTCAATTATGTTTCATTGTTAGATTTACTAAATTGAAGATGGTTTTATCATTATCAATCATAAGTGTTGATTTGATGCAAAATAGAATTAATAAGTGTGTGAACCACCAAAATAAAAATGTATTTGTACATATAAAATGTAAAAAATTGTCTAAAATTATCCAAATTTTGTAGGGTATATTTGGCTCAAAATGATTTTGCACATTTATAATAATTTTTAGGTCTAAACCAGAATTGCTTAAACCTATTTTGTTTTCAAACCTATATATAGTAGTCTATATCTGTATCTATATACACACAATATACATATGATTAATAATTACTATTAATTAAAACAATGAAGGCCAATGTATTATGAAATACTTTATGAAGGAGAAGATATGCAAAGTTAAATTCCCCTAGTCAGGCTCATCCTTTTCTTCCTCTCCTTAGGAATCCTTTTCTTCATCTCCCTAGGAACCAAGAATGACACAACTTCTTCTTCCTGAAAAATGATAACAACTCCTTTAGTTTGATACATGCAAATTCAGTTTAGTTAATAATATCCTCTTTATCAACCTTTCCTTCCACAAGTTTAGTAATATCATATTGATTTCAATCGCTTAGCAATAATAAAATTCTTTTATCCTCAAAACAACATTTATATATAAAGACTTAGGTACCTTAGAAAGTGCACAATCTATATGAGCAACAAATATTCCTGGGCATTCTTCACAATAGTAGACATGATGGTTTGGATGTCTTCTTTCTTCACATGCATCACAGTAATGCTCCTCTGAATCATCTTCTATATACGAATCTTTGAGAGTTAAAGGATGGATGTGGCATTTGGATTTGATAATTTGAGGTAAGGATAAACATTCTACGTGGAAATTGATGAAACACTCAAGACAACGATAGAAAGACTGCCCACTGCAAATTTCACCACAGTGACTACAAAATAGTCCAGCATAGATATCAATGAAGTCACGGTACATGGCAAAGAATCGATCAAAGTCCGTCCCAAAATAATAAAGATGGTGCATGTGAGAGTCACGTTTCAGAGGGCGTGTTAGGGAAATTGCACATGCAATATGGTAGTTGACGCCACAATCTTTACAACCATAGTTATAACTCTTATGATAGCCAGATGGTAACAGCTTTAGTGAACATGCATGGCACCCTCCATATCTCGTGTAGCTTAGAGTCAAAGTGTGTTGGGAATGAAAAGGTACTTGCATTTCTTGTGGTAACCTAAGACAAGATTCATGAAGAACCCAACCACATCTCTTGCAATGGTCTGTTGGACCAAAGATTTGCGGTCGACAAAGATTGCATCGACTTTCAACTACATGGTCAGTAAAATTGCAAAACAGTAGCTTGTGCTTGTGGGTGAAATGGAATAGCTCAGCTCAGTTTCCCTCTCCGACTCTTTCAATGTTGTGCGCCCACTTTCAGAGGGTGCTCGAGTTGCGCATTTCAGATCGAGCTTGAAATCACACTGCTCGCAAAGATAAGTGAAGCCGAAATAAAAATCTTGACACTTATTACATATATTTTGGTCCAGCGATGTAGTTGTAGCGTAGAGGTTGAGATGATGTTGAGGATGAAGAGGGTGTTGTATCTCATCGGGTAATTTAGCACAGTTTTCATGTAGGACATATAGGCATCCTTTACAGATGTAGCCTGGACCACTAAGTTCTAAACGACAAGCTCCGCAAACCCTTTCTCCCAAGTTTTCAGTTACCTCGCAAAATTTCAATGGATGTTTATGGAGGACTGGTCGGACCTGTACTTGTAAATAAAAAACCAACAAACCTGTTAATTCATCATGTTAAATATATGTAAAGACAATATATATAATTCCTTTGTTCCTACCAACCAGAATCGTTTCAGTCTGCTCCATTTCCTTCAGCTCCGAAGCTTTAGCATCCATGAATATGGGAGGGGAGGATGATGAGTCCTGTTTTGTTGATGTTTCCTCCTAATGTACAGCAAACATTCCATTATTAGAAAACGAGGAATAAAGTAATCTATAAAAGTAAAGCAAACTAAAGAAAGCGTGCGACCTGATTGAGCACACATTCAATATGAGCAATATATGTGCATTTTTGGCAATAATGAACTCCATGTGTTGGATCTCGTTCTTTCTCACAAATATCACAGTAATACTCTCCAATCTCATCTTCTCTAATTGGTTGATTAAGGAGGAGTGGATGTCTATGATATCTATGTTTAGCTAAAGGTGGAACTGGAACACATTTAAGGTGGAGATTGAGATCACACTGCACACAACGATAAAAGGTGTCTAAACACAGCTCACGACAGGAGCTGCATTGGAAATGACATTTGAGAATTGGATCCCTGAAAGTGGGACCAATATAAGTGAGACAGTGGTTGTGGCTCTCATGTTTAAGGGTAGGTAATAGTTTTGCACACCCAAAATCAAGGTTGAAATTGCAAATTTGGCAACCATAGATGGCGGTGGAGAAGTCTTCACTCGTATCAATCCATTGTGTACAAGCATTGCAAGTTGCGTGAACGAAATCCAAGCGAAGAGGGTGTGATGGATGGAAAGGATGGTTCAATGTTTTGGGTATCTTATCACTGCAAAATTCATGAAGAAAGAAGCCACAACTTTTACAACCGTAGAAAATGCCCGTCAGTGGCTTGTCACACCAACGACAATTATAATCATGTTCTCCCTCATTGCTATGCTTGTAGAGGATCAGCGGGTGGATATGGCAGTAATGCTGCATTATCTGTTTCTCCCTATCTGCATTGGATCTCTGCCTCTTCTTCCTAGCTACATGATCATCACTGCTTGCAAAAGCGCAAACTAAATCGAGCTCGAAGGGGCACCGACAACACCTGTAATTGGTGCCCGAAGAAATCTTCAAACATAGATCACAGGTAAATGGTGCGAAAGGACCAGACCAATCTAACATAAGATGGTGGTGTGAGTGGAGAGGATGTGTAATCTCTCGAGGCAGATATTGTATAGCTTTGGCGCACAATTCATGCAACCAGAGTTCGCACCTTACACATGCATAGGCTGCACCACAGATTTTCTCCGTGCATTTCTCACACCATTTATCATCTGTCTCATCATCGAGACAATGATAGCCCATTGAATGGTCATGACTGGCAAGTTTGATCTCCATATCTCAAACAAAGATAAGATTAAATGATAAAAGATAAGATGGGAAGAAAACATTTGATTTCTAATTAATATATATATATATATATGTAGGTATTAATAGACACTTCAGTTTCAATCTTTAGTATTACTTTTATCTTTGATAATATGCCATTTATTGAAAGATTAATAGCTTTCAAATAATTATTTATTAATTTATTGGTGATGTATCTTAATATTGTTGATAATAATATATAAACCTGTCAGTTAATTAAATATAAACTATTATTTCTTTCTACTATTGTATTTTACTAGAAGTAGCCTTTTAAAGGACGCAAATAGCTTTTTGAACTGTGTAAAAATTTGAGTTTAATTCTAAATAACCTTATCCCATACTTTAATTATACAAAAATAATTAGTGTTTTATTAATTATAGTTTATAAACTTTTTTTTTTAAATAGTAGAAGATATAGATACTATCAACTTTCTATAATATTAATATTTAAATATACTATGTAACAGAGAGTGCAAATCATTAGAACTCAAATATGCTAAATAATTTAAATGTAAATTACCTAGCAATCCCACCCTGCATTTTGCTTACCTAGAGATGGAGGAATTTCTTGTTCATGACACACAAGGAACCAACTTTTTCAAGTATAAAAATAAGTTTTTTCTATTATTATAAATATTAAATTAAATAATTAATTTAATCTCATCGAGAGGAAATCACCCATAAATTATAAAAGTAATATTTGAATCTAAGCATTCAAAGTATTTAAAATAATAATTAAATAATTTTTACTTTGGAAACCTTATTTGCATAAAAAAAATTTTAATTAATAATATATATATATATATATATATATATATATATAAAAGGAAGAGATTCAATTACATCGATATAAAACTAAAACAGTTATAGTATAGTATTATACACCCTTACGCATCCCTCCCATATATATACATGAAGAAAATATTGATAGTTAAAAAGTACAAGTAGTTTTTTAAATTTAATTTTGAATTTTAAGATAATAAATATTCACTTTGTGTTTAGAGTATTTTACACATATGTGGTAGAGTTTTTAATTTAAAATAATATTTTATATAACTATTTTTACTTTTATTTTTTTAACTGAATTAATTTTCAGTTAACTCAATTAAAATTATAGAAATGAATAATTTTATGATACTATAACTAATTTATATTTTTTTGGAATTAAAATATATTAGGTTGGATCTTAAAGTAGGTATATTTCCCATAAAAGAAAATAATATTTTTTGATGACTTATCACTCTAAGAAAGTAACATATATTCTTTTTAAAGACAAATGGCATATTTTTATTTTGGGTAGTACACAACGTTAAGGAATGTATCTTTTACCTTTTGCTTTTGTGGAATGATTGATTCTATTGTTTGATAATATATCTACTCGATTAATTAGTATGAAACTTTTTTTTTTTTAATATGGCAAGGTTTATTGGGTTTTAACTTAAGTTTTTATGCTTCATTTTGCTCAAAATTCTCATATATCATGTTAGAGGCGATTTTAAAGAGGGTTGGCATGGGCCCCGACCCCTCCTAAAATGAAAAATTACCATTTAGGCTCTCTAAATTTTTTTAAAATTTTAAATTAGTAAAGGTAAAATTACACTTTGGACCCCTAATATTATAAAAGTTCGACTTAATCCTTTAAAAGTTATAAAGATATAGACTATAAAATACTAAAATTTCATTTGACCCCCCTAAAAAATTATTCTAGCTTCACCCCTATATCAAGTTAACTTATTATTAGACCATAATATGAATAAGGATAAATATGCTAGTTGTCAAGCACTACTGACTTCTATTTGGTATAATATACCACTCCTTACACTAACAACCAATAAAAATGAAGTTTGGGACCAGACATAGGATCATAAGATAATCTCTCTCTCTCTCTCTCTCTCTCTCTCTCTCTCTCTCTATATATATATATATATATATATATATATATATATATATATATATATATATATATATATCTTATCTTCTTCACTAAGTTGAGATATTTTTACTCTTTCCATAACCATGGATCCTTGATTGACTTAAGCATCAGAGAGTGATTGGAGTACCAACTCCAATGCCTCTTAATTTATCCTTTAATCTTATAGATCGAATCAAACCCCTCGAAGCACCTCAACAGGCCTAATCTATATCAGCTAAAAAAAAACTAGTATTTGATGTTGTCTATTGGAATTGAACAAAAACCCATGGCTCAATCTTCCCAACTAATCATGCTTCGATTTTTTTCATAAAATTTTCAAGCTCCACTTCATCTATTGGAGATATTATAAAGTTGCATTTTTGAGTTTTTTTTTTTTTTTTTTTGCATAAAACTGCCATTTTGAGTTTCTTAGAGCCCTTTAATGTTGGTGTTGGATTTGGTGCTTAAGTGTAGTATTTCCATTAAGTACACTTGTAATTTTTCGAATAAATTGGTTAATAAAGTTAATTATGAATTATATTAATATTTTGTATAATTGTCCTTATATAATTTTTGCACGCAAAGCAAAATAGAAGCAAATGCTACTTATTGGTTGTCTGATGTTTAACTAATACTAAGCGGTATTACATGGTTGGATCGTAATACAGAAAGACGAATTATATTAGTAGACGAACCTAAACATGTCTTTAGTCTAGTAAAAAATGAGCAAACCGATTGAAAGACTAATATGTCGACTATTAAGTCTAATTTGGGAGATGTTTTGTCTTGAGCATTGGAGTAGATAACTCTCAAAAGATAAAGACACAGATGTGACTGACTAGACTTGTAACACCCCTAACCCATGTCCGTCGTCGGAACAGGGTTACGGAGCATTACGGAGTTTACAGAACAAATACAGTTAATTCATGTTATTTACTATTCATACTCGAAACCATTCATAATCAATCATATTGTCCTTTAAATGGACCCTCGAGGCCCAATTTATGCGTTAAAAACAAGTTGGGACTATATTGGAAACTTAAAGAATTTTTCACGAAATTCCAAAATTTTTCTTAAGTACAGGGGTCACACGTACATGTGGGTGGGCCATGTGGCTCACATGGCCAAATGACATGCTCGTGTCCTAGGCCGTGTAGGTATTCGATGTGAGGCACACGGCCGTGTCCTAGCCCGTGTCCATACTCTTGTAACTCTCTAACTTGGGTCACACAGCCAGCCACATGCCCGTGTGACATACGGTTGAGACATACGCCTGTGTGTCTACCCATGTGGACGAAAATAGGTCATTTTCAAGGCAACTTTTCTTACCAAATTTGCCATCAACCTACAACAACACTTGAATACATTAACTAACCAATTCAAGACATTAAAACCAAACCAAAACCAATCTTATGCATGACATATTAACTCATATGTTCATGTATTTAAACATATCAAATTTACACTTATGTTCATAGAAAAATTTTATCAATTATACTAATTCAAAACTATTCATCAATAGGTTTGTATACTCTCCACCATATAACCATTTCAACACACATCAAACATGATAAGGCCTTATATAATTACATCAAAGTATACTTAACACTAGCCATTCCAATGGCTAGTTACAACCAAATTATTTCATCATTTGATCTATTTTAGCCTATACATGCCAATATACCAAAAGTAAGCTTGTTTCATATACCGAGAAGTTCGAGGGATAATGTGATGTGACTTCGACTAAGTTCCAACCTCCACGAGCCTCCGAGTACTATAAAATAGAAGAAAATAAAACAGAGTAAGCATTTAATGCTTAGTAAGTTCATATAATAGGAAATTAACTTACCATTCATTTATTTTTAAATTAAGCATGCAAAATTCATCCAAAGAAAATTTTATAATTTGCCTAAACACATATGATCTCAAGAAACATGTTAGTTATGTATTTCATGTAAACATCAAGAATCAAGTTTGAACTCATCATGTAATAACTTTCATAAACATGTGCTTTTCATATCATATTTCTATATAACATGTGCATTTCCATAACAAATCATCTTAAGTTCAGTTTAACCATGTCAGAACACTTCTTGTTGAAATTATTTGAAATATCGATGGATACATATGTAGTACAATTGAAGTGTACAAAACTGGAAACCGTCAACTCATATTCAGGGGTACCCAATTAGGGTACATAATCAGGAAGGACTCTCTCGAGCCATATAACAGGATGCTCATGTGAGCCATGTAACAGGAAACTTATCCGGGCTATAATAGGAAACTCATAAGAGTTTAAAACAAGAAGCTCATTGAGCTTAACAGGTAACTCTGAAGAGTTATTATCAGGAAGCTCTGGATAGCCATATAACAGGAAATTCAAGCGAGCCATATCAGGAAGCTCAAAAAGAGCCTATATCGAGAAGCTCATAAAGAGCTACGGTATGTCCGCAATACATGCTGGATAAATACCGATAATATAACAGGACGTTCACAAAGAGCTGCGGTATGTCCACAACACATGTATGATCAATATCGATCAAGATGCTTGCAGGAACCATGTAACGGGAAGCTCGAGAGGGCTTATAACATGATGCTCTTTCAAGCTATGGTGTGTCCGCAACATTTGCATGACCACAACCAATACGGTAAATCCTGTATCCATTGAATTTCATCTATTCAAACAGGACTTATAATTTATCGGGCTTTGTCGAATATATAATCAATTCCACATAAATAGAAATGACATAATTCACATATACAAAATTTAATTCAAACATATAAATATGCATAATTTAGTTACACGAACTTACCTCGATAATCGTTCGTATACGAGGATCTACTAATATGACACCTTTTCTTTTTCTCAATCTAACTCCTTATTTGATCTTTCTGGATCTATATGAGTAAATTTAAATCAATTTAATGAAATTTATATTCAATTCAATCAAATTCACATTTTAGGCAAAAATACTATTTTGCCCTTATATTTTTTATTAACTCCAATTTCATTTCTAGGCTCGGAAAATGAAATTTATATAATTTAATCATTATTCCAAGCCTAAACAATTTTTACATATAACATTCATAGCCCATGTAATTCACAAAAAATCAAAAATTTTCCATGATTTTACATATTTACAATTTAGTCCCTAAATCACAATTTCATTAAAATTTCCTTTACAAAAGTTGTTTATCTATTAACAATCTTTCATTTTCTACCATAAATTTCAAAATTTTAGCATACTCATCCATGGAAAAATTTCAATACTTTGATATCTTTACAAATTGATCCCAAAATAGATAGATTAAGTTATTATAATCTTGGAAATATAAAAATGACTAAAAACGAGACATGATTATTTACCCAATTAGGCTTGCTTGAAGTTCTCTCTCTTAGCTAGGGTTTCCATAGAAATTTTTGGGGAAGATGATGAAATAAGATGATATTAGGCTATTATCATCTTTAATTATTTTAAATTCCAATTTAGTCCTTTTCTTTTTCTATTTTTCCATGGATGGATCATCATAAATATCTACTAACTCTATTTAATGGTCTAATTACCATATAAGGACCTTAAGTTTTGAATTCTATAGCTATTTGATACCTATAGCCACTAGAACTCAACTTTTATATTTTATGCAATTTAGTCTTTACTAATAATTAAACATAAAATCGGTAAAATTTTCTTAACGAAGTTTTCATACGTTATTCCTATCATAATGCAAACCATGCAATAATATTTAAATAAAATTTTCTTTCTGATTCGGATTTGTGGTCCCAAAACCACTGTTCCAATTTCACTGAAAACGGATTGTTACAACTCTCTCCCTTAAAGAATTTTCGTCCTAAAAAATCTTACTAGTAAAGAGGTTCTGATATTGCTTTCTCATTGTTTCCTCTAGTTCCTAGGTAGCTTCTTCTATCCCATGTCATTGCCAAAGAACTTTTACTAAAGCTACCTTTTTATTTCTTAATTCTTTTGTCTCACGTGCCAGGATTTTAATCAGTTCCTCACTGTAAGTCATGTCAGGCTGAATCTCAACTTCTGTCGGAGAAATAACATGTGAAGTATCTGACCGATACCATCGTAACATAGACACGTGAAAAACATTATGAATTTTGTTAAGCTCTGGTGGTAATGCTAATCGGTATGCAACAGGTCTGATTCTTTTCATGATCTCATATGGTCTGATGAACCGTGGACTCAATTTTCCTTTACGGCCAAACCAAAGAACTTTCTTCCAAGGTGATACTTTCAAGAATACTTTATCATCAACCTAAAATTCTATCTCTTTTCATTTAAGATCGGCATAAGACTTTTGACGATTAGAGGCTGCTTTTAAACTATCTTGAATCACTTTTACTTTTTCTTCAGTTTCAAAGACTAAGTCAACTCTGTATATCTTTTTCTCACTAAGCTCAGTCCAATACAACGGAGTTCTACATTTACAACCATACAAAGCTTCGTATGATGCCATTTTAATGCTGGATTGATAACTATTATTGTATGCAAATTCAACTAAAGGTAAATACTTTTCCCAATTACCTTCAAATTCTAGCACACAACACTGAAGCATATCCACTAGTATCTGTATAATATGTTCAGGTTGACCATCAATTTAGGGATAGAATGCGGTACTGAAATGTAACTGTGTACCCAAAGTTTCGTACGGTGCCATTTTAATGCTGGATTGATAACTATTGTTGTACAAAAATTCAACTAAAGGTAAATACTTTTCCCAATTACCTTCAAATTTTAGCACACAACACTGAAGCATATCCACTAGTATCTGTATTATATGTTCAGGTTGACCATCAATTTGAAGATAGAATGTGGTACTAAAATGTAACTGTGTACCCAAAGCTTTTTGCAACTTGCTCCAGAATCGGAATGTAAACCGAAAATCTCTATCAGAAATAATGGAGACTGGTACCCCATGTAATCTAACAATCTCAGAAACATATAACTCAGCCAATCTGTCTAAAGAAAAATCCATACGTACCGGAATAAAGTGTGCAGACTTCATTAAACAACCAACTATTACCCAAATAGCATCTTTCTTTTTCGGAGATAGTGGTAACCTTGATACAAAGTCCATGATAACTCTTTCCCATTTCTACTGAGGTATGGTAACTGGCTGTAATAAACTCGAAGGCACCTGGTGTTTAGCTTTAACTTGCTGACATACCAAACATCTAGATACAAATTTAGAAATATCATGTTTTATTCCCGGCCACTAGTACATCTTTTTCAAATCATTGTACATTTTTTTACTCCCCGGATGCATAGACATGATACCATTGTGAGATTTGCACAAAATATTCTGTACAAGTTCTGAATTCTTCGGTACACAAACTCTGCCTCTGAATTGTAGACAACCATCAGGTCCAATCTGAAATTCTGAGTCAAAAGTCGATTCACACTATACCCGTTTAACTTGCAACTCATTATCACTTTTCTAAACTTCACAGATCTATTGCAGAAACATTGGTTTAGCTTTTAACGCAACCAAAATTGAACCATCATCAGACAAAAACAATCGGGTATTCATTGCTCGCAAGGCAAACAGGGATTTTTTGCTCAAAGCATCTGCAACCACATTGGCTTTTCCTGGATGATAATCAATAACCAAATCATAATATTTTAATAACTCAAGCCACCTGCGCTATCTCAAATTCAAGTCTTTTTGTGACATGAAATACTTCAAAATTTTATGATCAGTGAATATGAGACATTTTTCACCAAACAGATAGTGTCGCCAAATTTTTAGCGCAAAAACAATGGCTGTCAATTCTAAATCATGTATCGGGTAATTCTTCTCATGTGGTTTTAACTATCTAGAAGCATAGGCTATTACCTTACCTTCTTGGATCAAGACACAACCTAAACCATTTAATGATGCATCACTGTAAATTATAAATTCTTTACCCAATTCAGGCTGAACTAGTACGGATGCTTCAGTCAATAAAGCTTTCAGTCTGTCAAAGCTCTGCTGTCACTTGTCAGACCATTCAAATTTCACATATTTCTGTAACAAACAAGCCATCGGAGAGGCTATCATTGAGAACTCTTTTACAAACCTTTGATAATATCCAGCTAGCCCTAGAAAACTTCTAACTTCAGACATATTCTTCGGTGATTTCCAGTTAACAATAGCTGAAATTTTATTCGGATCCACCCTGATTCCTTCAGCAGATACTATATGTCCAGGAAAACTAACTTCCCAAAGCCAAAATTCACATTTACTAAATTTGGCATACAGTTGTTTGTGCACGGGGTTTGCAGCATAATCCTCAAATGATTAGCATGTTCATTTTCATCTCGAGAGTATACCAGAATATCATCAATAAACACCACAAAAAATCTATCTAGATACTGTCTAAAAATTCTATTCATTAAGTCCATGAATACCGTAGGTACATTAGTCAAACCGAACGACATCACAAGAAACTCATAGTATCCATACCTAGTTATGAAAGCTATCTTTGGTACATCTGAATCTTTCACCTGTAACTAATAGTAATCAGAATGAAAATTAATCTTTGAAAATACAGTGACACATTTTAATTGATCAAACAAATCATCAATACGAGACAATGGATACTTATTCTTTATTGTAACTTTGTTGAGCTGCCTGTAATCAATACATAACCTCAACGATCCATCTTTCTTTTTAACAAATAAAATCGGTGCACCCCAAGGTGAGAAACTAGGTCGAGCAAAGACTCTGTCAGTTAGTTCTTGCAACTGTGATTTCAACTCTTTTAATTCCGTCGGAGCCATTCTGTAGGGTACTATAAATATCGGTGTTGTTCCTGGTACAAGGTCTATAGAAAATTCCACTTCTCTAACCAGTGGTAATCTGGGTAATTTTTCTGGAAATACATCAGAAAACTTACAAACAACTGACATTGACTTAATCTTTGATTCAAATACTTTAGTGTCCAACACATATGCAAGATAAGCATCATACCCTTTTTTGACATATTTCTGTGCTGATATAGTTGAGATCATATTAGACAACCCATCCAGTTTATCAGATTCAACATAAAGCAGTTCACCAATATATTTTTGTTTACAATTTACCATTGCATCATGCTGAGTTACCCAGTCCATTCCTAGAATCACATTAAATTCATCAAATGACAGTAACATCAAATTAGCCAAGAAACAATAACCTTTTACCATTAATGGATAGTTTTTACAATTTTTATCTAACATCACATGCTGGCCCAGGGGGTTCGAAACTTTTACCACGAATTCAGTGGATTCGATAGGTAAATTTTTAACAGACACTAAATTCGTGCATATGTATGAATGTGTTGAGCCAGGATTAATCAAAGCAGTAATATCAATATCAAGAAGAGAAAAAGTACCAGTAATGACGTCTGGTGAAGAGGCATCCTTTCTTGCACGAATAGCATATGCTATTACTAGTACTCGTGCTTCAGATTTAACTGTTGAATCTTTTATAACACCTCGGATACTATTGACATTGTCGGGGTAACGGGGTGGTCTACCTCTCGAGGCGGGGTTACTTGGCTTTGAAGTCTAAACAGTATCTTTTTTAGGCCTTTCTGGACAATCTCATATATAGTAGTTAAGAGAACCACATCTAAAATAAGCTTCGCTTCACATACAACACTCCCCAAAATGAAATTTATTACAATTTTTACATATCGATTTGGGGTTTCTAACACTTTTTATACTTGTTACAGATGGGGACGGAGATCTCGAGTTAGAGCATTGAGAGCCTCGTTCTTTTTCAGAATATCCAACAGATATGGTAAAATGAATATGGTATTTCTTTAATTTCTTTGAAGCTGATGATTGTGACATTCTCATAAATATTTTACTAGAAGTTCGGGCTTCCCTTTCTACTTGTCTCTTTTCTTTACTTAATTCCTCGACTTTATGTGCTCAGTCAACCAATACAACAAATTCTTTTATTTCCAGTATCCCAACTAGTAGCTTGATGTCTTCATTTAATCCCTCTTCAAACTGTTTACACATGGCAACTTCAGTCGTGATACACTCTCTGGCATATTTACTCAATCTAACAAATTCTCGTTCGTACTCAGATACCGTCATACTCCTCTGTTTAAGCTCTAAAAATTCCTTCTTTTTCTAATCAAGAAATTTTTAGCTAATATGCTTCTTTCTGAATTCTGTTGGAAAAGTTCCCATGTGACGCTCTCCTTTGGTATAACAAAAAACAGAGTATTCCACCGCTGATAAGTCGAATCTTTTAACCAAGACACTGCACAATTCAAACATTCAACAGGTGTGCATGATAATTCATCCAAAACCCTAATAGTATTTTCCAACCAAAATTTATCCCTTTTCGGATTATCTTCAGCAGTAGCCCTAAATTCTTCTGCCCCATATTTACAGATGTTATCTATTGGAGGCTTACTAGTTCTAACAGGTTCAGCACCTTGTGGCATATCAGGAACCGGTTGTGGAATAGGAGGAGGAGGTTGTTGTATAGCAGGATTTGTCCTTAAAAATTTTCTGAACCACTCATTCATCATTTGAAAGAAGGCTTCTTTAGCCTTCTCACCTCGGCCCTTAGATATAGGCTTTCTACTACTTGATGCAGCTCTTTGAACTGAAGCTTGAGCATTGCTCTCAGCTTCCTCGGATTCAGCTCGATTGGATGACATTACTATATGAAAAACATGTTTGAAATGGTCAGGAGATATCACACTAATGGCATGTATAGCTAAACTCATACATTGATTCATGGTTCAGAATTTTAGTTTAGAACCAATGATTATTTGATGTATCAAAATAGAGTTAGTGTACCGAGAAATCCAAAAATTATGCAACAATTGTTACATATGGCTCTCAATGGTAATTATGTGTTCATTCAAGGAGTACTAAGATGTACAATAATCTGAGACAGTTGTACTGGTAAATGAGTTTGAAACGAAATACTTCTAACTTTGTATCCAAATGTCTGATCTATCAACAAGCTAATGCTGATCATCAAGTGTTTTCAAGACTGTTGCAGCATGTATTGCTATCTGAGTGGTAATGAAATAGAATTTCGATGAATTTTGTAAAAGATAGATGTTATCTGAACTATTGTTAATTGTTTCAAGAAGTCTGCATATTTTATCTCCGTACGTACGAATTTCTCTTTTGATAGATTAGCTGAGTTATACATAGCAGAGATTCTCAGATCACACAGCGTGCCTGACTCTATTATTTCGGGTAGAGACCTGAATTCTATATTGTGATTTGATAGAAAACTACAGTAGGCTTTAGATAAATGATTTCAATTTAGTATCGCATGACATTCTTCAACAGATGACTAATTTGAGGGAGAGATTTAGATTCACAAGGTAATGTTTTGTTATTGTGTTTTAAAATTTGAAAGCAATTGAGAAAGACATTTATTGTTGGATAAGTTTGCGTATAATAATAGTTTTGAGATAAGTATTAAGATAGCATTGTATAAGTATGGTATGGTTGCAATTACTAAACTCCATTGTGTTGGATCGAATTATGATTAAAGGAATTGTGGGGTTGATGTGATTAGAAAGACTGAAGAGAAAATGAAAGTAATTTGTGACAGTCTAAAAGCAGCTTCAGATTGGCAGAAAACATATGCAGGCTTGATATGTAAAAGCATTGAATTTTAGTTAGAAAACCAAATATTTGTGAAAGTATAATAGTGGAAATAGAATTTCTTGATTTAGCTATAAAGAGAATTTGAGTTCATGATTCATCGGGCTGTATGAGATTATCATCAGAACTTGAGAAGATCCATAATGTGTTTCTTATATCTATGACGTGATGATTTAGATAAGACCCCTGGTTTATAATATCACTTTCAGAAGTTGAAATTCATCTTGATACGATGTATAGCGAAAAACAGATCAAAATCTTAGCTTGTGAGATTAAGGAGTTGAGAAATTCGAGGCTATGTAATAAAGCTATGTGAAAGCAAATCTCCAACCAAATCATTGGTAATATTTTCAAGGACGAAAATCCCTAAGGGGGAGAGTTGTAATAGCCTGTTTTTAAGGTTAATCGGAACAGTAGTTTCGGGAGCACAAATCCTAAGTTAAAATATTTATTTTAATATTTTATTATGGTTTGCAGCATTATAGAATTATTGTGTGAAAATTTCATAAAGAAATTTTACAGTTTAAAGGCTTAATTTAGTAAAAAGGACTAAATCGCGTAAGGCGTAAAAGTTGAATTCTATAAGCTAAAAGCATTAAATAGTTATGAAATTCCAAATTTGAGGGTTTTAGGTGGTAATTAACCCATTGGAATTATGAATGGACAACTATGTGCTTTATTAATGAAAATTACAAGGTTAATTAATAAGGTTATAATGGTAATTATGAAATAAATTAAGTTAAATAATAAAAACATGGTGTCATCTTCACCATTTAGCTTCCACCACCGAAAATGCATGAAGAAAAATAGCCATTGATGAAGATATATTTGGTGAAGCTTTGAAGATTAATGGGTGAGTGATTTTTGCTTGGTTTTTAATAATTTCTACGTTTTTGAGATCATTGCTTCGTAATCTAGCTAGCCCGTACCTCCGATTTTGAAATTATTAAAGATTTTGATAGTTTCCATTGTTGAGCTTATGTGTTCTTTGATGTTTAATGGTGAAATATGAATATTTGATATTAGATTTTCATTTTTTATAAAGTGATTTTTGATGAAAATGCATATTAGGGATTAAATAGTGAAATATTGAAATTATGTGGTTAAAAGTGTGATTATTTGGAAAATGTGGGCTGTTAAGGCCGTAAGAAGAATTCGGCTAAGCATAGGTAGGATGAAATTGCATGAAATTGTGATTTTTTGTGATAAGGACTAAATTGCAAAAGTGTAATTTTTCCAAAATGTGTAAATTGCATTAAATTGAATGAATTAATGATTAAATAAGTAAAATTTTTCATTATATCAATTGAGAAAAATAAGATTCAGATCTAGAATGGAGGAAAACAAAGTATCAGATTAGTCGACCTAATTCGTCGTTACAGCGAACGAGGTAAGTTCGCATGCTAATAAGCGTATTTAAATTGTGTTATAAATGTTTATTTATTATTGAATTTAATTGAATTATATACGTTATTTTTCAAATGAGCAACTACGAGCAAGAATAGACAGAGTTACGACATCCGAAAGTCTCGTACAAACCTTAGGAATAATTTAGGATATAAATGTCATGACATTAGGATTGTCGAGATGAAGTTACACGTAAGAGCATGCTTGAGACATTGGCATTGTATTGTGATTACATGTAAGACCATGTTTGGGACATTGGCATCGTTATATAATTTTGTGTAAGACCATGTCTTGGACATTGACATCGATATGAGATAACATGTAAGACCATATCTAGGATATGGAATTGTATGAGCTTTATGTGATATCTGAGTATCCTTAGCGATTCTGAAGGGTTCAACGAGTATAGTCTAGACAAGAATGAAAGTACGATCGAAATAAGTAATACAAGTACATACAAAACCTATGTGAGATCGAATGAAAGTAAATTGGTGAGTTCATATTGTATCATGTATATTAAATAAGAAATAATTATGTATAAGTATGTTTCATGCCAAAATGTGTTTATTTGGCTATAATGAGGTATGAATTGAATGATATGTGAGATATGAGTTATAGTTTTTTAACTAAATATATATATGGCACATAGTGTGCTAAATACCGTTATTTGATGATATTTCACATAATTCACTTGGCTAAAGAAAAGGTGATGAAAATTGTATTGAATAAAGTTTATACATATAATTGCTTATGCATATGAAGATGTGAATGAATTGATAAGAAGTATTCAAACCATATGTGTTTTGAATGAATAAACTCATGAAAATCTTGATTAACTATGTGCATGAATTTGAGATAGAATGGTGCAAACAAATGAATTATATCATGTTTTGAATAATGGTTTTAAATGCAATTATTTAATAATATGAGTTTATTACCATACGAGCTTTCCAAGCTTTATAGCTTACCTTGTGTTATTTTTCTATGTTTTATAGTGATTCGTATGTTCGTTCGGGTTGGAAGTCGGCAGAGATCGCATCACACTATCTGAGTTTTGATTTCAGTGTTTATACAATTGTGATTTGGTTATATGGCATATATAGGCTTGAGTCTTTTTTATAAAGGTTTTGGTAATGTATTTGGCCATTTTATATGGCTTATCAATGATTTATGATTGATGTGTAATTTGCCTTGTGTAATGGCATAATTTGATATGGTTGGTGATGGTTCAAGTTGATCATTTGGTCATTTGGTATATGATGAGTATTTACTTATGAAAAGCATGATTTTGGACTTGATAAGTGAATGGCTAATAGATGATTTATGAGTCAAGCTTTGTGTGTGATTGATGGTAGTAAAAATACATATTGAAATAGATTGTATTGATGAGTATGATATGTACTTTGGTATATGATTGAATAGGTGAGTAGTGAGGAATGAATCATGCTAGTTTGGTATGTGTTTGAATGTACAAATGGTATTGATTTAAGTTGATGAAATGGATATAATTGGTATTGTAAGTTTGGTGCATGAAATAGTATGGTTTGGCTGCCTATTAATGTATTAAAATGGCATGAAATGTGGTGTTTGAGGTATGCTTGAGAAAAGGGTGTCAAGTTGGCTTTGCAAATAGCCTATTTTTGTCCACACTATAACATCCCGATTGAGGGCCTAGTCAGAACAGTGGTCTCAGGATAATAAATCTGAAGTTAGAAAATTTATTTTATTACAATTATGAGGTTATAACATGATTATATTAGTGTATGAAAAATTTGGTGAGTTGATTTTGATGTTTGTGAGCCCCATTGCGAAAAAGGACTAAATCGCATAAAAGACGGAAGTTGCATTTTAGTACCCAAATGTGCCAAATAGCTAGAGAATTAAAATTTGGGGCCTTTAAAGAGCAATTAGACCCTTATAGACTAGGGTGGCCGGCCATAGGAGACAAATTGATGGGAAAGTCAAAATTAGGTGGTGTTTGGTCACAAATTTTGACTAGTTTTAAATTAAATAAAACAAAGGCCATTTCCTTTTTATTTTTCTTCTTCTCCACCGATTTTTACCAGCCATAGGAGGGTTTTGAAAGTTGAAAAATTGCAGCAACTTATTCCTCTCATAATGTAAGTGATTTTGATGATTTTCTTGATGATTTTTACATTTTTGAGGCCCTTAAAGCATGAGCTTCCAAATGAGAGGTCTATTTTGCAAAATGATTAAGAGTTTAGAGTTTTGCCATAAATGGATCTATGATAGTTTCTGAGTTTTTATGGAAGAATATGAGTCCTAGTTGTGTTATAAACAACTTTTGTGAAAGGTGTTAGCATAAAAACACCTAAAGGGACTATTTTGCATAAGTTGCAAAATAGATAATAAATGTGTGAAATAGTGTGAATTTGAAGTTGCTATAAGAGTCAAAGAGGTTCGACTAGTCTTAAGAAATAAATAAATTCTATAAAAATCGATTTTCAGGCCGAGGGCCAAAATGGACATTTTGTAAAAGTCTAGGGGCAAAATGGTCATTTAGCCCAATTGTGAATTGTTGAGTGCCTAGGTTGATAAAGTGACTTAATAAGTGCATTTTTTTATTATAGATCAAGAAATATCGAATCCGAGCCTAGACCGGGGGAAAGCCAAGCAAATCGACTGAATCAACTAGTCGAGTACATTTTGTAAACCGAGGTAAGTTGTATGTAAGTAATACAACTAAATTGTTAATGCATGTTCTTAAGTTGTTATGGATTTGATATAGTATGAATTGCTAGATGTGAACTGAGAATGCATATTAATGATTGAGATAATAGAAAGATCCCGTTGGAACCCTATGAAATAAACCAGATATTCATGCCATGACATTCGGGTTATTTGTGTGCCAGTGTAAGACATGTCTGAGACATGCATCGGCCACATAATGATAGCCAGTGTAAGACCATGTCCGGGACATGGCATCGGTATTGAGACGAGTGTTAGTGTAAGACATGTCTGGGACATGCATCGGCCTCGATGATGACAGCCAATGTAACACATGTCTGGGACATGCATCGGCTAAGAGTTGTGCTAGTGTAAGGCATGTCTGGGACATGTATCAACACGTATATACGAGAGCTAGTGTAAGACCATGTCTAGGACATGGCTTCGGCAACTTATCCCATGTTTGAGGCTCATAGAATATCCGGTAGTATTCCGAAAGGTTCAAATTTAAAGGTTATGAAAGTGATTTAATAAGGAAAGTATAATAATTTTATGAGTGGTACAGGTACCAAGTTGGTATGCATGAGTAGTGAGCTCAAATTAGAAAATGTGGCTTGAGTAGTCGGTAATGAGTAAGTCAAGTTTGTGCCTACCTTTGAACTATGAGTATGATGACTAATGGTGAAATTGTTGTTGTATATTTATTTATAAGCAACTTACTAAGCTTTATGCTTACTCTCTTTCCTTTCCCTTTACTTTCAATGCCGCTTAGCTAGCTCAAGGATCCCTTGAAGTTAGAGATATCGGTCACACTATCAACCCATAATTCTCGATATAGTAGGATTTATATTTTTGAATATGGCATGTATAGGACTAGAGATTATTATTTTGTGTCTTTGAGAATTGGCCAAATGTGTTGGCTTGGAATTGATTCCACAGTTCACATTAAGCCTTGAATGAGGATAACATTCTTTTTGAGTCTATAATAAATGCACCTTCATGGTTAAATAAATGTCTATCATGCTTGATTTGGTATTGGTTGGTATTGACATGAAAATAGGTATACTAGGGTGGCAATGAAACTTGGTAAATAGCCTCATATTGTCCATATGGGTAGACACATGGGCGTGTGTCTAGGCCGTGTGTGACACACGGACAGCCCCATGGGCATGTGAGAAGGCAGTGTGTCCCCTACACTTAGAAATTTCAAGTCAGAATGCATGGTAATGGTCACACGGGCAGAGACATGGTCGTGTGTCTCAGCCATATGGAGGGGCACAGCCTAGTACACGGGCGTGTACCATGGTCGTGTAATGCTGACATCAGAAACAGAATACCCAGGTTTTTGCACACGGACTGCACCACGGGCGTGTCGTGGTCGTGTGAAAGGACACAGGCAAAAGACATAGGCGTGTGTCCAGGCTGTGTGTAGTCTGCACCTATTTTCTGAAAAATTATGAGATTAATTTAGCCACACGGGTGCGGGACACGGGCGTATCCCTAGCACATGGGCGTGTGCCCTATACTCACACGGGCGTGTGGAGCCTTAAAGCATGAAATTCTCCAAGTTTTTCTTGAGCCCTCGGTTTGGTCCCGAACTACATTGAATGTATGTTTGGGCCCCGTAAGCCCTATTAAGGGACAAATTATTTATGGATTGAAAAGTTTTAAATTGATCAAAATTTTATGGCCCGACTTCCTAAGAATGGTTGAGTTTAAGTTTGGTAGCACCTCAAACCCTATTTTGGTATTGGTTACGGGTGAGAGGTGGTACATTTAGTGGTATCAGAGCCAGGTTTAGTCGGTTCTAAGACTAACCTAGCGAGAGTACGAGTTTAGCTATACATGCCATAGTTGTACCTTAATAGTGCGATGAATTCTAATGATTATAAATTATGTTTTCATATAGTAAAAGGATCCTAATAGAACCACAGTGGATGACGTGAAAAGTAATGCACCGGCTCCCGCAGAAGGGACCGCTCCATTAGAGAGCAAGCCCATGACTATGGGCCAAGATGGAGGGGCTAGAGAAGCCTACCTCCGTATGATGGACGCTTGGTATACGGAGTTTGTTTCTGCGAACCCGAACACTCCACCTCCCCCACCTCTTCCGATTCCTCATTATGCCCCGGTAGTTCCGTAAAGTGGGGACATGTTTAGAAGAGAGAGGTCTCCTATAGACAAGATCCGAAAACAATGGGCTGAGGAATTTCGGGCTAATATAGATGATGATCTGGAGAGGGCAGAGTTCTGGTTAGAAAACACCCTTAGGGCATTCGATGAACTATCATGCACGCCTAAAGAGTGCGTAAAGTGTGCCGTGTCACTTCTACAGGACTCAGCTTATCAGTGGTAGAACACTTTCGTGTCCATGGTACCGAGAGAAAAAGTAAATGGGGAATTTTTCTAAGAAGAAATCAAAAAGAAGTACATTAGCCAGAGGTTCATAGACCAGAAAAGAAAAGAATTCTTAGAGTTAAAGCAAGGCCGAATGTCAGTAACGGAATATGAACGGGAATTTGTGAAGCTCAACGAGCATGCAGGGGAGTGCATATCTACAGAAGCCATCATGTGTAAGAGGTTTGAAGATGGCCTCAATGAGGATATTCGAGTGTTTGTTGGCATTCTTGAACTACAGGAATTTGTAGCCCTTGTGGATAAAGCCTGTAAGGCCAAAGAGTTAACTAAAGAAATGAAGAATGTGGCTTTTGAGTTGCGAGACTCAAAGAAAAGACAGATGGAGAAATCACAACAGTCCTCCTCTAAGAGGTCGAAGGAATTCATTACCCTATCAAATACTTCAGTGGGATTCTCAAATAGAAATAAGAACCGACAGAACATAACCTCGAGAGCCCAGACCACTTCGGTCGCAAGTATCGGTAGCACTCGACCCAATAGGCCAGAATGCTCGCAGTGTGGTAGATGTCATTTTGGTGAGTGCTGAGGGAATGAGAGGGGCTACTATAAATGTGGGTCACTAGACCACTTTATTCGCGATTGCCCTAAGATGGAAGAGAGAGAGAGGAAGCAAGAAATAAAGCCAAATAGTGTTTCGTTGAGGGGTAGACCACAAAAGAACCCTGAGAGTAGGGCTAGTAGTAAAGGCGCAGAAAAAAATGTTGCAGTGAGGTTCAAGGGCAGAGCGCATGCAAGGACTTATGCTATTCGTGCCCACGATGAGGCAGAGTCTTCTGATATAATCACGAGTACTTTTTCTATCCATGATATATCTGTTGTTGCATTAATCGATCCAGGGTCACCCACTCCTATATTTGCATGGAATTGATTCCTCGAATGAACATGATAATAGAGTCTACTGAATTTGTAATAAGAGTGTCAAATCCCTTGGGTAGATATGTGTTAGTAGACCAAGTGTGTCGATATTGTCCTTTAACAGTTAGAGGTCATTGTTTTCCAGCTAACTTAATATTATTGTCATTCAATAAGTTTGATGTAATCCTCAGGATGGATTGGTTGACTACTCATAGTGTTGTTGTGGACTGTTGAAAGAAAGAAATTAAGCTAAAATGTGAAGACGAGAATGTTCTTTGAGTTGGACCAAATGAGTCAAATAAATTGCCCGTAATAGTATCATTTTTAACTGTTGAGAAATATTTGAGGAAAGGATATGAGGCTTATTTAGCTTTTGTGCTAAATACTCGAGAGTCAGAGTTAAAGATTTAATCAGTGCCGATAGTCGGCGAGTTCGCAAATGTGTTCCTGGAAGAGTTACCCAGATTACCTCCAGTCAGGAAAGTTGAGTTTGAGATTTAATTAGTTCCTGGAGCGGCACCCATCTCGACTGCCCCGTAGAGGATGGCTCCATTAGAGTTGAGAGAATTGAAAGCATAGTTGCAAGAGCTAACATACAAGGGTTTTGTGAGACCGAGCTATTCCCCGTGGGGTGCTCCGGTACTTTTAGTGAAGAAAAAAGATGGGTCGATGAGGCTATGCATCGACTATAGACAACTCAATAAGGTGACAGTGAAAAACAAGTATCATTTGGCAAGGATTGATGATTTGTTCGATCAATTAAAGGGAGCCACTATGTTTTCTAAGATTGACCTGAGGTCTGGCTACTATCAGCTAAGGGTTAAAGAGAAAGATGTGCCGAAGACTGCATTTCAGACAAGATACTGGCATTATGAGTTCCTCGTCATGCCTTTTGGTTTGACTAATACCCCAGCGATTTTTATGGATCTGATGAACCGCATTTTCAGGCCGTATTTTGATAAGTTTTCCATCGTCTTCATTGATGACATATTAATTTACTCGCGTGATGAGGGTGAGCACACTGAGCATCTGAGGGTTGTGTTGCAAACCTTGAGAGACAAGCAATTATACGTCAAGTTCAGCAAGAGTGAATTTTGGCTTAAAGAGGTCGGGTTTTTAGGACATATTGTGCCAGGAGACAAAATTCGAGTTGATCCAAATAAGATCTCCGCTATTGTGGAATAGAAACCGCCGAGGAATGTAATAGAGGTTCGAAGCTTTTTGGATTTAGTCGGATACTACAGACAGTTTGTAATTGGATTTTCTATGATAGCTACCCCGATGACTAGGCTGTTGCAAAAAGACGTCAAGTTTGAATGGACGAAAAAGTGTCAGCAAAGTTTTGAGAGATTAAAAGTTTTATTAACAGAAGCCCTAGTGTTAGTGCAACCATAGTCTGGCAAGGAGTTTGTGATTTATAGCGACGTATCCTTAAATGGTTTAGGGTGTGTGCTCATGTAAGAAGGTAAGGTTATAGCCTATGCCCCGAGACAGCTAAAACCACACGAGAGAAATTATTCGACCCATGATTTGGAGTTAGCGGTCGTAGTGTTCTCGCTGAAGATTTGGAGACATCATTTGTATGGAGAAAAATGTCGGGTATTCACTGACCATAAGAGCTTAAAGTACTTGATGACTCAAAAGGAGTTTAATTTGAGGCAACACCGATGGATTGAGCTGTTAAAGGATTACGAATTGATTATCGACTACCATCCGGGAAAGGTGAATATAGTCACCGATGCCTTGACTATGAAGTTATTGTTTGCCTTACGGGCCTTGTATACTCAGTTGACTGTAGCTAATGATATTTCGGTTCTAGCCGAATTGAGAGCTAGATCGACCTTTCTTCAAGAGATTCGAGAAGCTCAAAAAGATGATGAGAAATTGCAGACTAAGAGAGTTTAGTGTGAGTCAGAAATTGAATCAGATATTCGCATCAGTAACGATGGATGTTTAATGTTCAAAGATAGAGTTTATGTACCCAAAGACAATGAACTTATTCAGAAGATTCTAAGTGAGGCACATTATAGTTGTTTATCCATTCACCCGGGTAGTGCGAAAATGTACAACGACCTTAAGAAAATGTATTGGTGCTCGGGTATGAAAAGAGAAATTTCTGAGTTCGTTTCTAAGTGCCTAGTGTGTCAGCAAGTAAAGGCTGAACATCAAGTATCTTCAGGTTTACTTCAGCCTATTATGGTCCCCGAGTGGAAATGAGATCATATCACTATGTACTTCGTGACCAGTTTGCTTGTAACCCCGAAAAAAAAGATGCAGTATGGGTTATTGTCGACAGACTAACTAAGTCGGCACATTTCGTACCAGTGCATACTGATTACTCCTTCGAGAAATTAGCCGACTTATATATTTCTGAGATTGTGAGGCTTCATGGAGTGCCATTTTCGATTGTGTCAGATAGAGATCCAAGGTTTAGCTCAAGGTTTTGGAAAAAGTTACAAGAAGCTTTAGGAACCAAGTTGAGTTTCAGCACGGCATTTCATTCGCAAACTAACGGACAGTCAAAAAGAGTGATGAAGATCTTAGAGGACATGTTGAGATGTTGTGTTCTCAAATTTCAAGGAAGTTGGGAAAAATACTTGCCATTGGTTAAATTCGCCTATAACAGCTATCAGTCGAGTTTGAAAATGGCGCCTTATGAGGCTTTATGAGGGCGAAAGTGTCGAACGCCCTTATATTGGACTGAGTTGAGAGAGAATCAGATCCATGGGGTCGATTTGGTCAAAGAGGCTAAGGAGAAAGTTAAAGTGATTCGTGACTGCATGAGAGCCCCCTCGGATAGATAAAAATCCTACGCGAATTTGAGACGGAAGGAAATTAAGTTTGATGTCAGTGATAAAGCATTTTTGAAAGTTTCTCCGTGGAGAAAAGTCCTTAGGTTTGGTAAAAAAGGCAAGTTGAGTCCCCAGTTCGTAGGACCTTATGAGATTACCGATAGGGTAGGGCCTGTTGCCTACCTATTGGACTTGCCACCTGAGTTAGAAAAGATTCACGATGTGTTTCATATGTCTATGTTACGCCGGTACAGATCAGACCCTTCGCATGTAATTGCTCCAACTGAAGTTGAGATTCTTCCGGATTGAGAAATAAGAACATACCACTTGTGAAGGTTTTGTGGCATAGACATGGGGTCGAGGAAGACACATGGGACCCCGAGGAGTCTCTAAGAGAGCAGTATCCGAACTTATTCACCAGTAAGATTTTCGAGGACGAAAATCCCTAAAGGGGGAGAAATGTAACAGCCCGATTTAGGGCTTAGTCAGAACAGTGGTCTCGGACCACAAATCCGAAGTTAGAAGATTTATTTTATTACAATTATGAGGTTATAACATGATTTTATTGGTGTGTGAAAAATTTGGTAAGTTAATTTTGGTGTTTGTGAGCCTGATTGCGAAAAAGGACTAAATCGCATAAAAGGCAGAAGTTGTATTTTAGTACCCAAATGTGCCAAATAGCTAGAGAATTAAAATTTGGGGCCTTTAAAAAGCAATTAGACCCTTAGAGACTAGGGTGGTTGGCCATAGGAGACAAATTGATGGGAAAGTCAAAATTAGGTGGTGTTTGGTCACCAATTTTGACTAGTTTTAAATTAAATAAAACAAAGGCCATTTCCTCTTTATTTTTCGTCTTCTCCACCGATTTTTACCAGCCATAGGAGGGTTTTGAAAGGTTAAAAATTGCAGCAACTTATTTCTCTCATAATGTAAGTGATTTTGATGATTTTCTTGATGATTTTTACATTTTTGAGACCCTTGAAGCATGAGCTTCCAAATGAAGGGTCTATTTTGCAAAATGATTAAGAGTTTAAATTTTTGCCATGAATGGATTTATGATAGTTTCTGAGATTTTATGGAAGAATATGAGTCCTAGTTGTGTTATAAACAACTTTTGTGAAAGGTGTTAGCATAAAAACACCTAAAGGGACTATTTTGCATAAGTTGCAAAATAGATAATAAATGTGCGATATAGTGGGAATTTGGAGTTTCTATAAGAGTCAAAGAGGTTCGGCTAGTCTCAAGAAATAAATAAATTCTACAAAAATCGATTTTCAGGTCGAGGGGCAAAATGGTCATTTTGTAAAAGTCTAGGGGCAAAATGGTCATTTAGCCCAATTGTGAATTGTTGAGTGCCTAGGTTGATAAAGTGACTTAATAAGTGCATTTTGTTATTATAAATCAAGAAATATCGAATCCGAGCCTAGACCGGGAGAAAGCCAAACAAATCAACTAAATCAACTAGTCGAGTACATTTTGTAAACCGAGGTAAGTTGTATGTAAGTAATACAACTAAATTGTTAATGTATGTATTTAAGTTGTTATGGATTTGATATAGTATGAATTGCTAGATTGTGAATTGAGAATGCATATTAATGATTGAGATAATAGAAAGATCCTGTTGGAACCCTATGAAATAAACCAGATATTCATGCCATGACATTCGGGTTATTTGTGTGCCAGTGTAAGACATGTCTGGGACATGCATCGGCCACATAATGATAGCTTGATGTAAGACCATGTCCTGGACATGGCATCGGCATTGAGACGAGTGCTAGTGTAAGACATGTCTGGGACATGCATCGGCCTCGATGATGACAGCCAATGTAACACATGTCTGGGACATGCATCGGCTAAGAGTTGTGCTAGTGTAAGGCATGTCTGGGACATGTATCAACACGTATATACAAGAGCTAGTGTAAGACCATGTCTAGGACATGGCTTCGGCAACTTATCCCATGTTTGAGGCTCATAGAATATCCGGTAGTATTCCGAAAGGTTCAAATTTAAAGGTTATGAAAGTGATTTAATAAGGAAAGTATAATAATTTTATGAGTGGTACAGGTACCAAGTTGGTATGCATGAGTAGTGAGCTTAAATTAGAAAATGTGGCTTGAGTAGTCGGTAATGAGTAAGTCAAGTTTGTGCCTACCTTTGAACTATGAGTATGATGACTAATGGTGAAATTGTTGTTGTATATTTATTTATATGCAACTTACTAAGCTTTATGCTTACTCTCTTTCCTTTCCCTTTACTTTCAGTGCCGCTTAGCTGGTTCAAGGATCCCTTGAAGTCAGAGATATCGATCACACTATCAGTTGTAATTCTCGGTATAGTAGGTTTTATATTTTTGATTATGGCATGTATAGGACTAGACATTATTATTTTGTGTCTTTGAGAATTGGCCCAATGTGTTGGCTCGGAATTGATTCCACACTTCACATTAAGCCTTGAATGAGGATAGCATTCGTTTTGAGTCTATAATAGATGCATCTTCATGGTTAAATGAATGTCTATCATGCTTGATTTGGTATTGGTTGGTATTGACATGAAAATAGGCATACTAGGGTGGCAATGAGACTTGGTAAATAGCCTCATATTGTCCACACGGGTGGACACACAGGCGTGTTTCTAGGTCGTGTGTGACACACGGACAGCCCCATGGGCGTGTGAGAAGGTCGTGATTCTCCTACACTTAGAAATTTCAAGTCAGAATGCATGGTAATGGTCACAGGGGCAGAGACACGACCGTGTATCTCCATTGTGTAGAGGGGCACGGCCTACTATACGGGGGTGTACCATGGTCGTGTGATGCTGATGTCAGAAATAAAATACCAAGGTAGGCTGTGCCAATGGTATGTCGTGGCCGTGTGAAAGGACACGGGCGTGTGTCCAGGCCGTGTGAAGTCTGCACCTATTTTCTGAAAAATTATGGGATTAATTTGGCCATACAGGTGCGGGACACAGGTGTGTCCCTAGCACACGGGCGTGTGCCCTATACCCACACGAGCGTGTGGAGCCTTAAAGCATGAAATTCTTTGAGTTTTCTTGAGCCCTCGATTTGGTCCCGAACCACCTTGAATGTATGTTTTGGGCCCCGTAAGCTCTATTAAGGGACAAATCGTTTATGATTTGAAAAGTTTTAAATTGATCAAAATTTTATGGCCCGACTTCCTAAGAATGGTTGAGTTTAATTTTGGTACCACCTCAAACCTTATTCGGTGTTGGTTACGGGCGAGGGGTGTTACACACATAGGTAGAGACACAGGCATGTTTCTCAGCCGTATGCGACACACAGTCATGCTATATGACCGTGTGTCTTCTGGGGTACCTTTTCAAATTAAGTCAGTATACCCTATATTTTGACACGGTCTAGACACACGGACGTGTCACTGGTCGTGTATGGCACACGAGATGGCACATGGGCGTGTGGCTAGCCGTGTGACCCAAGTCAGTAACCCCTTCAGCTTTCCCATGGCCATAGCACACAGGCGTATCCTCGGCCATGTGGTGCAAGTCAATATGTATGCCCTGTTTTCACACGACATGTGACACAGGCGTGTCTGGTGGTCGTGTGAGGCACACGGCCTGTTCACACGGGCGTTTGACCCCTGAATGTATGAAAATTTGATAAGTTTTCCAAAGTTCGTAAATGTTATCAGTTTAGTCTCGAACCACTTCTAAGCATGTTTTAAGGTCTCGTAGTGCCTTATAAAGGACAATGTAAATGTGTTGATTGAATTTTGTTTATGAATGCATATAATGTTTATTGTATGTTGTGCTTTAATCAGTAATGCCTCGTAACCCTATTCTGGCGACGGATTCGGGCTAGGTGTGTTACATTTTATTGGTATCAAAGTTATGATTTAGTCGATTCTAGGACTAACATAGTATATGTGAGTCTAGCTATACATGCCATATTTAACGTGTGATAGTGTGATATCTCCCGACTCTAACGAAAGTTGTTTTAATTAGACAGATATACTTTCCAACCGAACTAATTTTGATGGTAATGGAAGTGATACTTTAATAATGAGTAAAGATGTGAATGTGATTAATAGAAACCCATAAAGGTACGAATGATAGATTGTAATAGTATGTTAATTATAGATGTTATGTTATGTGCATGCATATGTAAGAGTTAAATTTGAGGCTTTACGACCCTCACCCCCTTACCAGTAAAGTATTACAATGATATCCGTAATATTAGATTGAATAAGCTCATAAGTGTAGAATTACAGAGTCCATAATTGAAGGATTAATACTATGATCAGATAAGAGAATGAGTCAGCAAGTAGAGACAGTACTAGAAGAGATATCGGATCATTCTGAAGGTCATTCAGATTATGCAATGTCAATGTTAAAGAAGAAGTTGACTTTGATGAAACAGCATATTCAGGTATGATATTTAAAGAATGTATTAACTGGAAGTTCTTTTAAATTTATCTATGTTAGTGATGGGATAATGTGAAATTAGTGATGACAAAATTAGACGGTGGAATAATGTTTGAAGTGAAATGATAGCTGAGTGTAGTGGTTATAGTCAGGCAGTTACTATGGTTTCTTCTGGGCATTCTATATGTACATTTATTCTCAGAGGTATATGTGATTGTTTAATTTCATAAGGAATTCTTATCATATGAGGAGTTAGCTAAACACACTGTTAGACGAAAGCATTATTGGTATGTTTGGTTTATAATTGGCAATACTCTATTTTTCTTTGGTATTCTATTTCATTTTATTGAAAGAAAGATCGACGATGGAATCTGTGTGATGCCAGTATTCTGTTCCTACTAGTTGTTGCTCTGCTTATACATGAAGATTATATTGTCTCTGTTATTGTTGATTTCAGTGTTTATGAGTGATGTTTTTCCTTCTGGAAATTTCCTGGGATATCATCAAGATCTTTATCATTCCTTATAAGTTGTAATTTTCAAAAATTCTGTATAGCTCAACATTTGAGATTTCGCTACCTCGGTTTTATTATGATTCTATGTGATTGTCTGCAAGAGATATTCTTTTGATGGTGATGACTATATCTAATATGATTAAAAATTTCTGGTTTGATTATGGGAGTATAGTGGTATGCTTTTCAGATTTTTAAAGGTTATGTTTCTACATTGATTACTATTGAAATCATATTCGAATTTCTCTTGTACTCAAAATGCATTATTAATAACTGGGACATTACCTATGAGTACGGTTGAGATGTTGGCCTTATTATAGCACTATGATTTTAATCTATCTGATAGTTGTGGCTTCAGTATGGTTCAAAGTTTTGTTCATCAATAATTGCAATAGTTCTATTATATATGATCTTATTCTAGATTTGGGAAAGGGATAGCATCGTAAAAAGTGTAAATGGTGAAAGATCAAGCTCAAATCTATATATTGGTTATCATTCCCAAGTAATCTTCATAATGTCAATAAGTTAAACATCAGATGTTATGTTTGAATTATGCAGTTTTTAAAGATCTTTGATTAGTATCCTAAAGAAATTGTGATAAATTGTAAGTCTGAGTTATCTTGACAACAAGAAGGTTTTCTTCGAGAAGTTATAGTTTGACAGCCGAGATCGATTCATTTGTCTAGTTTAATTGGATTATTTGCTTGAAGGAATAATCGAGTTATCTGTATTGGAATTTATCCACAGGGTTAGAAATAAACTTTGAACGTTTATGGGTAAATAGATGAATAGTTTAAATGTAGAACTCACATTCTAGAAGACATGATACAGAATTATATCCATCAGAACTGTTTTATTTAGAAATATTCTTGTAGATTAAAGTTGTTTTGATTGGGGAAATCATCGCGCTTGTGAAGTCTTCATGATATGATATTTATTAACAAAGTGGTAAACAGTTTAAGACATTGTTAACTGAAGCATCAAATCTAGTTTAGTCTGCATCGGGTAAAGAGTTATTCGACACGAGAATTAGAGATGGTTGACATTGTAGTTGTGTTGAGTAGTTAGCGACATTAATTGTTTGGTGAGTAAGGTAACCTTTTAAAGACTGCAAGAGTTTAAAATATTTGATGTTTCTGAAAGATCTAAATTTGAGACAGTAAAAATGGCTTGAACTGTTGAAAGATTGTGAGTCAGTGATTGATTATAACCCTGGGCAAACGATTATAGTCTCGTATGTTCTGAGCCAAAAATCTGTGTATTTTATGATCGATAAACATGCGATTGATCTTATCAGATGGTGGGTAGATATTAACTATATTCTGTCTAACTGTGTGTGACTTGGTGTGCTTGAGTTGTTACGTTCTGATGGGTCGTTGGTTCAAATTATGCTTTCTGACTCTGTGAGTTTTAGTAAGTCTGTTGCGTTCTAGATTTGAGTTCTGTAACTCTATTTTAAGTCCGTTTTAAACTCACACTGAGCTCGTGTAGCTCACCCCTTTAGTGTTTTCTTTGCAGGTACGCTTGGTTTCGGTAGCTGGACTCGGTGTGGAGGTCTCGAACAGTCTCGGTTTAAATCAGGCTTTAATAGTTTTTACAGTTTCTGAGTTTATAATTAAACCCCTCGGACTGTAAGCATTGTTTTGAAAACTGTGGTACGAAGTTTTATGTTTTACGAACTTAAAATGTCATTGGGACTGTACTTTCTTCTGAAAAAAAAATAGGAATATGTATTTAGCTGAGAATTCTACGTTACAGTAATATTGCAATATTTTTTGGTTTGTTAAACTTAAACTTACCTTTGATCATTTCGATGATCTATGTGACTTCCAAAATTCGGTTTAAACTTCTAGGCCGGGTTTAGGGCGTTACACCACCAAATCCGGCAAGTAAGCTCATAAATTTTACTAATTAATATTTACGAGTCAGATATGGTTTTAAAAAGATTTTTGGAATTAGTAATTTATGTTTTATAATGGTTTGTTAAGTTTGAGGGGTAAAATCCAAGGTCAAGTGGTTTTAGAAAATGAGGTATCGAGACCTTGTTTCTATAAACTGAGTCGTAAATATTTTATAAATATTTTTCAGAGTGTCAATAAGGTGGTATTAAAGTTTCGTTAAAAAATTTTAAGGTTTCGATAGTTAATTAATTAAAAAAAACTAAATTGAAAATAATACAAAACTTGCTAATTATAATAATTGAATAATTAAATGACATGATTAATAAATAAAGAAGGACTTAGGTGGTAAATATGCCTAAACTAATATAGTTGGATGGTAATTTGAATGGAAATGATAAAATAATATAAAATCAATGGCAATTTTGTAATTAAATGGAAATTAACATAAATTAAAGTGAAGGAAAAACATTTTTATTTCATTTCTTCTCCAACATTCCAACGAACACCATAGCCATGGGGAGGTTTCTTTTTTTGGCTTTATTCTTTTACATGTAAGTTTAATTTAGCACCGTTTTTAATAATTTTTATATTTTTGAGATTGTTACAATTAGGTCTAGCTAAATCTTATCTTAGTTTTTGATATTGTTAAAGATTTTGGATGTTTCCATTGATGAATCTATATGATTTTTGATGCTAAGTGATGAATTTGAGATATAATTTGTTATTTAAAAATATTTTGTTAAGTGAATTTGATAAATTTTTTTATTAAGGATTTATTTGTTAAATAAAAAAATATAAGGGTTTGTTGTGAAATTATTGAAAAATGGGTTGTATTGAATGCCATGAATATTCAGCTAGCATGATTTTGCATTAAAAATGATTAATTTGCATGATTTGGGCTTATGGACTAAATTGAATAAAAGTAAAATTTTAGGGACAATTTTGTAAAAATATAAAAAAGTCCAAATTGCATGAAATGAATTTTTTTTATTGTTTAAATTAATAAATTGAATGAAATTATTAATTTATATCAAGATCGAGTGGAAAATCGAGGGAAATGAAAATTTTACAAAATGCCCCTAAATCTTGGTATTTCTGCAATTTAGCAAGGTATTTTCGTATGAATTGTATTCTGTATAATTTTGATTAAAGTGAATGTTAATTGGTGATGGATATTATATATATACTTATACATGTTCTATTGTTGGAATTGAATTATTATTGGAAAATATACTATCGAATTTAATACTCAGTTTGGATTGAACGCGGGATTTGAGTACATTCATAAATTGGTGTATGGTGGTATTGGAGGGAGACTTCAGCATATTACCCAAGGAAACTGGGGTTCAGCATCTGTTTTGAACTCTCGTGTTTTACTTTCTATTTGGAGTAATTTGGGTATATCAACTCTCACGAGCTTCTGTTGCTGTGTTCTGATGGACTAGCTCTATGAGCTTCTGTTGACCACGTACTCTTATCCGTAGGTCATTCTTCGTATGGAAAATCTCGATAAGGTAAATTGTTTAATGAATTTGAAATATTTGTTAATTATTGAATATTGACTCGAACATAAATGAAAATGAGATATGTTGTGACTAAACGAGATACATGAGTTATGTACTAATTAATTGAGTATTGAATGGCTAATGCCAATGTATAAACAATTGTGGTTTGATATGTAAATAGCTATTTATATAGCACTTGTGTGAATTGGGACTTTGTTAATCAAATAAAAGATGTTAGCATGTGCAATTTAAGTATTTGACACTTTGTCATTGAATTGAATTTAAGTTGATTGAATGGCTTGAAATTGATATATATATATTGTATATATTGACTATTTGAATTGAAATGAATATTGGTTGTATTTGAAAAGTGAATTGGAACCTTTTTAACTGTATCGGGCTGAGTCAGAAGATGGCATCTTATAGGATTGGAAGAGTTTAGGGATTTCTTTGACTTCGAGTCGATGAGACACTGGGTGTCAATTAACTACTTCGGATTAATTCAATGAGGCACTGGGTGCCAATTTACTTCGAATTATCCAATGAGGCATTGGTTGCCAAACTGGTGTGTTTGGTTGGATATGTGTATCCGTCTGAATTCGAGTAGTGTTAATATGGGTAATTAAATAAAACGATACTATGATTGATATTAGATGATATTGTATGAGAATTGAAAATGGGATAGTGATTTGAAACATGAAAATAACTTGTGTATTAATGATGGTGATCAGGCTTATGTCAAGCTTGAGATTATGATTGATGTATATGCTTATGTCTAGTATTATACAAATGAAACGATAAGTTCATAATTGAAAAGTGATATGGGGAAAAAGGTATAAATGAGTTGATTAATGTACTTATATTTGAGAAATTACGTATGTTATGGTTGAACTTACCTATGTTATGAGTAAATATATTAATTAGTTAATTGATATTGTTATTTAAGTTTATGTTTTATAAATAAAATGGAAAATAAGTAAAGGAAGTTACTCGTAGTTTTATGAAAAGGTTAATGATGTTGTATAATGTTTATAAAATCCTATTAAGTTAGAAATGAATATATATATGATGTTGATAGACTTACTCATTTGTGAGTTGGTGGTTATGTAGTTGATAAATCTTGAGGCTTTGGTATAGCTTTATATTTAATATATAAAGTTTATTATTGAATTGGAATATTATGTTTAAAGTTTGTACGAGCTTACTAAGCATTCATTGCTTACGTTGTTGTTTATCCTTTATTTCATAGATTATCGGAAGCTCGATTGGGTTGGAAGCTTGTCAAAGTTATATCACACTATCCATTGGTTCTATTGGTACTTTTGAATGTTTTTTTTATTTTGGTTATGATGGCATGTATAGGTTATTTTGGTTAAATGTTGGTCTATATGTGTTTTGTTGAGATTAATCATTTATTTGGCTTGCGTTATGGTATTTTAGTATGTGCATAATTTGCCTTATAATATTAATGTGTGGAATGATGAAAGACAAAATAGTAGTTGAAAATGCATATGAGGTATGTTTTATAACTTGGTGTGAATTGGTACCATGTTATAGTAAGTGTATATGTATTTTATGCTATTGAATAAGTGGTACAACTTGTACCAAATAGTAAGTTTTAGTAAATGATTTACATGTTGTGTATTAATGCGATTAGACATAAAAGTTAGTTGATTACTTGGTTACATGGATTATATGGTTAAACATAATTGTATTGGTCATTTAAGGTACTTAAGGGCATATTGATTTTATGTGAAATTACTACATATTTAGGGATTATAATATGACTTGTTTATATACAAAATGTTGAGTTAGGTTGATGACCAATTGAGTGAGAAATGTGGCTTAGAAAATAGCCTATTTTTGTCCACACAGGCAGAGACAAGGGTGTGTGTCTCAGCCGTGTGTGACACACGGCCAGGTGACACGGCCATGTGTCCTCTATATCTTTTAAGAATGTAAGCTAGTATACTTACACGAGCACGGGCACGGGCTGGGACACAGCCCTGTGTGCTTATTTCGAATACCCACACGGCCTGAGACACGGGTGTGTCTTCTGACCGTGTGAGCCACATGGCCTGGCCACACGACCGTGTGAGCCACATGGCCTGGCCACACGGCCGTGTGACCCCTGCAGTGTTGAAAATATTAAACGTTTTCAAAAAAATTTTTGAGTTTCTGATTTAGTCCCGATTTGTTTCTAATGAGTATTTTGAGCCTCGAGGGCTCGTATAAGGAACAATATGTATGATTTGATTGGTTTTTGACATAAATGTTATATACTATGAAATGTTTGCATTATCTGTTTGTTGAATCTATAAACTCTGGTAATGCTCCGTAACCCGATTCCGGCGAAAGATACGGGTTGGGGGTGTTACATATGAAATATCTGTTATATGATTTGTAAACTCTGGTAATGCTCTGTAACCCTGTTCCAGTAATAGATACGAGTTAGAGGTGTTACATTTATTGGTATCAGAGCTATGGTTTAGTTGATTCTCGGACTAACGTGGCATATGTGAGTCTAGTAATACACGTCATTATGTAACCTGTGATAGTGTTCCTGACCACTTTAAAATATGTTTTCATATAGCAATGTCATCCAAGCGAGTTGATTCTGAAGAAGCTGAAAGTAATGCTCAAACTTTTGTGCAAAGAGGAGTCTCGAGTAGTAGAAAACCCATATCTGAAGGCCGAGGAGAAGAGGCTAAAGAAGCCTTCTTCTAAATGATGAATGAATAATTTACTGAATATGTAAGAACAAATCTAGCTATACAACAACCTCCGCCCCTTCTGTTTCTCAACCGGTTCCTGATATGCCTCAAAGTACAAAAATTATTAGAGCTAGTAAGCCTCCTGTTGATAAAATTCGTAAGTATGGTGTAGATTCAGCTTATCAATGGTGGAATACACTGATTTCTATTGTACCAAAAGAAATGGTCACTTGGGAATTATTTCAAACTGAGTTCCGAAAGAAATACATCCAGAGATTCCTTAATCAGAAACGTAAAGAATTTTTGGAGATTAAACAGGGGCATATGACAGTATCTGAATATGAACGGGAATTTGTTCCATGCATCCCAACTGAAACTATAATGTGTAAGCGGTTTGAAGACGGTTTAAATGAATATATAAAATTGTTACTTGAGATTCTTGAATTAAAAGAATTTGTTGTACTGGTTGCCTGAAAATATAAAGCTGAAGAGCTTAGTAAACAAAAAAGACAAGTTGAGATTGAAGCCAAAACTTCAAGTAAAAGATTTACAGGAAAGTCACACCAGTCGACATCAAAGAAATCAAACAAATATCATGACCATTCTATTACCTTTGCGGGGTACTCCAGGAGAGATAGAGGCACTCGACGCTCCAGTCCAAGATCTCAGTTTACATCTGTAGCAAGTGCGGGTAGTGTTAGAAACACAAAACCCAAGTGCAAACACTATAATAAGCTACATTTTGGTGAATGTAGGATGAAAAGTGGAGCTTGTTTTAAATGTGATTCCTTTGACCACTATCTTAGAAACTGCCCAGAGAAAGCTGAAAAAGATACTATTCAAACTTCGAGGCCGAGCAACACCGCTACGAGAGGTAGACCACCTCATAATCTCGGCAATGTGAGTGGTAGTCATGGTGCAATGAAAAATTCCACTATAAGGCCCGAAGCACAAGCACCAGCTAGAACTTATGTTATTTGTGCACGTGAAGATGCTTCTTCACCAGATGTTATTACTAGTACTCTCTCTTACTGATACTAATATAACTGCTTTAATTGATCCCGGTTCAACTCACTTCATATATTTGCATGAATTTAGTGTCTAGCAAAAATTTGTCTGTCGAGTCCACTGAATTCGTGGTTAAAGTATCAAATCCCCTAGGTCACTATGTGTTGGTTGATGAAATTTGCAAACTGTCCATTAATGATACGGGGTTACTGTTTTCCAGCTGATTTGATGTTACTACCATTTGATGAATTTGATGTGATTCTGGGTATGGATTGGTTAACTCAGCATGATGCCATGGTAAATTGTAAACAAAAGCATATTATGTTGAAATGCCAGAATGGTGAAGTGCTCTATATTGTAAACAAAAGCATATTATGATAAAATGGAATCACCCATAAATTACAAAAGTAATATTTGAATCTAAGCATTCAAAGTATTTAAAATAATAATTAAATATTTTTTACTTAGGAAACCTTATTTGCATAAAACAAAAAAAATTAACTTTTAACAAATAATAATATATATAATGAAAAGATTCACTTACATTGATATAAAACTAAAGTAGTTATAGTGTTATACACCCTTACGTATCCCTCCCATATATATACACAAAGAAAATATTGATAGTTAAAAAGTACAAGTAGTTTTCTAAATTTAAATTTGAATTTTAAGAAAATAAAAGATAATATATATATTCACTTTGTGTTTAGAGTACATAGTTTTTACACATGCGTGGTAGAATTTTTAGTTTAAGATAATATTTTATATAACTATTTTGACTTTTACTTTTTTTTCTTTTTTTTTCAACTGAATTAATTTTCAATTAACTCAATTAAAATTATAGAAATGAATAATTTTATGATACTATAACTAATTTATATTTTTTAGACTTAAAATATATTAGGTTGGATTTTAAAGTAGGCATATTTCCCATCATATAAGAAAATAATCTTATTTTATAATTTATCACGCAAAGAAAATAACATATATTCTTTTCTTTTCTTTTTGAAAACTAAAAGTAACATATATTCTTTTTAAAGACAAAGAGCATATTTTTATTTTGGGTAGGACACAACGTTAAGGAATATATATTTTTTCTTTTGCTTTTTTGGAATGATTCTATTGTTTGATAATATATCTACTTGATTAATTAGCATGAAACTTTTTTTTTTAATATGGCAAAGTTTATTGGGATTTAACTTAAGTTTTTATGCTTCATTTTGCTCAAAAGGAAGTTTGGGACTAAACATAGGATCATAAGATAATCTCTCTTTCTCTCTCTCTCTCTTATCTTCTTCATTAAGTTGAGATATTTTTACTCTCTCCATAACCATGGACCCTTGATTGACTTAAGCATCGAAGAGTGATTGGAGTACTAACTCCAATGCCTCTTAATTTATCCTTTAATCTTGTAGATTGAATAAAGCCCCTCGAAGCACCTCAACAGGCCTAATCCATATCAGCTAAAAAAAACTAGTATTTGATGTTGTCTATTGGAATTAAACAAAAATTCATGGCTCAATCTTCCCAACTAATCATGCTTCGGATTTTTCATAAATTTTTCAAACTCTACTTCATCCATTAGAGATCTTATAAAGTTGCATTTTTGAGGTTTTTTTATTTTTTATTTTTTTGCAACTTCTTCCATTTTGGGTTTCATAAAATTGACATTTTGAGTTTCTCAGAGCCCTTTAATGTTGCTATTGGATTTGGTGCCTAAGTGTAGTATTTTCATTAAGTACACTTGTAATTTTTTGAACAGATTGGTTAATAAAGTTAATCATGAATTATATTAATACTTTGTATAATTGTCCTCATATAATTTTTGCACGCAAAGCAAAATAGAAGCAAATGCTACTCATTGGTTGTTTGATGTTTAATTAATACTAAGCGGTATTATGTGGTCAGATCATAATATAGAAAGAGAACTTATATTAGTAGATGAACCTAAACATGTCTTTAGTCTAATCGGAAATGAGCAAATCAATTGAAAGACTAATATGTTGACTATTAAGTCTAATTTGGGAGATGTTTTTTTCTTGGACATCGGAGCGGATGACTTCCAAAAGATAGAGACATAAATGTGACTGACTGGACTGATAGTACATCAGACTAGACCCAAAAAGAATAGATCCTAAATTTGTTTATGGATTTATTCACTTGTGACGTTCATAGTGTAACATACCTAAATCCTAAGTGGATGACAAACTATGTATGCGTGACTCGTACACTTTAATGTAAGTAAAAGCCTAAGTTCAAATAGATAAGGAATTGAAATATCGTGTGTTAGATGTACGACTTCTATAGTATGTAGTGTCATTTACAATAGTGAAATTCATAGCCCAAGACATGGGTAAATGATATCCTCTCATTGGAATTACATGGTTGATGAAAAGTAAACATTGCCACAGGTCATTTGTCTTTGTGATGGATGACTTGATTACTAGTTGATAGTAATTGACCTTTCATGAAGTAAAATGTAATGGTTACAATGAGATAAAATATGATTATATTGGGAGAACGGGTATTATCTCAAAGAGATTAAAGATATTCCATGAGGGCAACACACTTATGACAACGTCATTAGATGAGCACTGATCGAGTTGCTTTTACAATGGTATGTCATTGGGGAGAACTTAGTCATGATACTATAGTGGAATAACTTCATGACTAAATGAGTTTATAATTAGTAGGCGAAAATCTGGAACTTAATTATACATCATTTGAGCCTCAATTACATATGTCCAATATGTCCTTCTGCTAGCTCATTGAAACAAAAAAGGAATTGCATGTTGAATCAAATGAACATAAATGAATAGAAATGGTGAAATTAAGAAATAGGAAATATTTAAAAATGATTATGGTTTTCTCCAAAATGAAAATGAAAATGGAGAAATGAAATAATTTGGAAATGAATGTGGTTTTCTCTAAAATCAAAATGAAAAATGACCTGAAAAAATGAATTTATGTTTTTCAAATTAAATGAAGTTCGAAAATGGAAATAAATCATTTGGTTATAATGAACCGTTGAATGCAAAAATATTAAATATATTTTCTCATAGATTCTTTTATGATAAAGTATTCATGATTTTAACGGAATTAGAATTGAGTTGATAAAATTATTTAATTGGAAATATATTGAAGTTTTTTGGGAAATAAAAAAACAAATATTGGGTTGGATCAATTTATAAAAGCATTAGGTTAAAAGTCTGAGAAGTACTTGTAATTGGACCCAATATGGAAGAGGCCCAAAAGCCCCTCATGTTATAAGGTGGGACAGCAAACCCTAGTGTCGCCCCTTACATCCTAGTTAAACTAGGATTTCATTTTTCTAGTTGAAATAAACTTATACAATTCAATAAGGGTTCTACCTTCTCTCTTTATAAATAGATGGCACTAGTAGGGCTATTTACACAACACTTTAAGATATTATTACTCTACTGAAAAATAAAGAGAATTTATTCTCAACTATTAAATATATTTTTCCAGAATAACAATTCTGTCGATTTTTATTTGAGAAGAAAATTTTCATTTACACACACAGAGAGACAAAAAAAAAAAAAAGAAAACTATTTCTAGTTTATGTGTTTGATTCCATTTGTTCGAGCCCACACTTGAAGTAATTCATGGTACGAGAATAGCGGAGAAGATCGGTTGGGTGAAAGTCGAGAACAACAATGATCTATCTATCTGAAAACACAAGTATGAATTCGGTCTAAGGTTTATTGCTATAAATAACACAAACCGGGTCGATTTTTAAAATTTTAATTTTTCGATGTGCAAGAAAACCATTTTCGAATTGGATTTTTCCCAATAGTTGGCATATTTATTTAATTAATAGGTATATTATGGCCTAGGTAGAAATTTGGCTAAGGTAATAATTTTGGCGAAGGTTGTGTGTGTTCAATGTCAGACATGTCAAGTTTTAGTGATTGATAAAGGGTATATCCAATGTATGTTGGTGAGGCATAAGGTCATGGACTATTGAAAACTGACAGAGCTTGGATGTACATACATATTGTAATGACCTAAAAGTTAGGGGTGTTAGAAACGGTGGTTTTGAAACCCCATTTTCGATGATCGAATTCGTAATATTTATGAGGTTAGTATAAAGTCTAATTTAAAGTTTGGTCCAGTAATTTTGGTGAATTGATAGTTAATTTCAGTAAATTGTAAAAGTCCACAATTATAGATTTATAATTGGACTAAATAATGAAGGACTTATATAGTAATTAAACCAATACATAAAATGAAAAACAAACCATTTATGTTTCTAGTGGATGGTTTAGTTGTGGTTTAATTAAAATAATTTTAAAATTTTAAATTATAATAGTATAACATGTATATTAGGTAAATAAAAGAAAGATGATATATTTTCATCTTCTTTTTCATCTCTTTCTTACCATGGCCAAAACTTTGAAGAGAAATTAATGGATTGGAGTTTCTAAGTCTTTTTCTTGTAATATTTATATTTTTGAGGTCTAGGAAGCTTGATTTAGCTAGCTCGTGTACCTATTAGTGAAACTCTTAAAGTTTTCAAAAGTTTCCATTGATGAAATTGGTAATAAATTGTTAAATTCTAAGCTTAGAAATGAAAAAAAATGACTAGTTTGTAAAGTTTAATTGCTAGTTTTTGAACATAGGGACTAAAGTGCATAAATTCTGAAATTGAAGTAAAATTTATATAATTATAGATAATAGAGGGTTATTGAAAGATGAAATTGAGATCAGTTTCGAAACCAAAGCTCAAATTTGAAAGATATTGCAATTTCGATTTTAGGGACTAAATTGAATAAAATGAAAAACTTCAAGAGGCATTCAAAAAATGAAATTTAACTAACATATGCTTATAGTAGGATGATATAAGATGTTTAGAATTTACAAATTGAATCGAATAATTGTATAGATCGAGAATTGGACCAAATCGAAACTAATCGGGGAAAAAGACAAAATTATTGATTAGTCCTTAAAGAATTGATCAGTTGTTGTTTTTCCAAGTAACTTCATATGGTATGATTGAATTTAAGTTGTTAGATACTTGAATTATGAATTTTTGTTTGATTAATAGTAATTTAAATTGTTTGCAATTTGGTGCAAAAGGTGAGATATGGACTAAATCATAAAGAAATGATAAGCTAAATATGATGAACTGTAATTTGAGACATTTGATGAATTAATAGTTGATTATTTCTGATCAAATTGTATTGGTGAGAATATGATCAATTATTGAGACAGAGGACTAAATTGAATAGGATTTAAAATATTGAATCTTGATCACAATAGGGGTGAGTATTCGGTCGAGTAAAAAATTTTCAAGTTAGTCAAGTTGACAAATCTTATTTTAGCAACCGAACTCAATTTGAATTTTTTTCGAATCGAATCGAATCGAGTCAAAAAATTTCGAGTCAAATTGAGTCAACTTAACGAATCCTATTATTTATACTTAATGTTGCGTTTAAATGGATCAATTATTTAACTAGTAGACGAAGTTCAAGATTATTTAACGACATGAACAATATAATGATTTTGCCTTTTAACTTAATGGGTAAACATTTATCAAAACGACGTAATTTTACCTTTTAACTTGATTATTTTGAATTTTAACTTTTAAAAAAGTAAACATTTATCAAAATGACGTAGTTTTGTCTTTTCTTATTTGGATTTTTGGATAACTCGAATTGTGTAATTCATATTCGAGTTAAACCGAAAAACTTAATTTTTTTTATTCGAGTTGATCCGAATAACTTGATTAACTCAAATAATTTGAACTATTTAATTCAAAATTTGAATTTTTATCGAGTTTTTTGAATCGAATAGGATTTTGCTTACCCCTAGATGAAAATGTGAAATTGACTTTGAATTGGGTTGATTCATGCTCTCTCTCTCTATATATATATATATGATTTGATTGATGAAATAAAAATGGTGAAATGTGGAATTGGGTTAAACTCGGAATAGAGTAATTGTTACTCTATTAATTGTTTAGGCAGAGTCGGATATAATTGGCATGTCATAGGATAGATAGAGTACGAGTTACATTGACTACGTATCGACGAGTGTTGGGCACAACTTTTACTTCGGTTATACCAGTGAGGCACTAAGTGTCAAACACATTAATGAGCGTTGGACACAAGCTATTTACTTTGGCATTGTCTAATGAGGCACTTGGTGCCAAATTGTTGTGTTGGTTGGATCCATGTATCCGTTCGAGTTCGAGTCCGAGTCCGAGTCTGAGCCTGAGTCAAGTTAACAAGGATATAAAATGTAAATAGGATACGAATTGAATTGATAATGTGATTTGGTGATACATATACATATTGTGATTTATGAACATCAACATCATATGAAAGATCATGCAAACTTATTATACGAGCCCGGAGGACCGATATGGAAATGTGACGAATTAATGATTTTGATTCGAAATTCAAATAATGAAAAAAGATAGTGAATGACATTATATTGAAATTGGATTTATTGTTGATAATAGATGGAAAATGATATGAAGTTGATATTGAATTGAATAAATGTTGATTATAAGTGATTAGGAATGTTATAGCTTGAATTACTATACGATGTGATATATGTTGATACTCACCTTATTGAATTGTGGTTGTTATGTTTAGGCAAACTCATAAATCTAGTGACTTATCGAATTAAGTTGTAATTGAGGTAAGTTGTTGTTTAAATACCTATGAACTTACTAAGCATTTGTAATGCTTACCTTTTTGTTTTCCTTTCCTTGTAGATTGCCAACTTGCAGAACGTGTCGATCAGATTGCCTCAAAGCTTACACTGTCCTGATATCGATTCGATAGTCTTTTGATTGTTTAAAAGTTCAGTTATGTGGCATGTACATAGATGTTTTGAAAATGTTGGTTTGGAACATATTATATATATGTGTGTGATTTGCATAATGATATTAGCTAGTTGAATTGGTATCTCTTGATATAAAGGTTGATGTGTGTATTGATGATCATATGAGACATGTAGGTGGCTTTTGATATGATGTATGCTTGAACAAATGGATAGAGTATGTTTTGGTATTGATACCTTTGTTTGAATCCTAGCTAATGTTTGATTTTGGGAAGGCTAATGTTTTTATTTATGTGTGTATATTTTGGTGATATGTTAAGCTATATGTATAACATTAGAAATGGCATAGTTGAGTATGAATTGACAATGTTAAAGTGATGATATTGAATGTTAAGCTATATGTTTGAATTAATTGTGATTCAATAGGTTGAATTGATATATTTTGGTGCCAAATTGAGGTATAATAGATGAAGTTGATTTCAATAAACTAAACTGATATGTTTTGAAGTTCAATTTATGATATCTTGAATTGGTTGAATGGTGATGATATGGTAAGATGTTGGTGTGTGTTTTGGCATATTTTGTGCAGGTTTTAAGTATGCCAAAAGGCACCATTTGAGTCAATTGTGATTTAAGCATGATAAGCGACCAAAATGGGAGATTTTTTCTTTAATATTTGGCACTATGGTATCGATACCCTAGTAGAGGTATCGGTACCTAGCATTTTTCAAATCGTTTTTTAACAAATAGATTGTCAAAATGGTATTGATACCTGGCTAAAGTATCAATACTCTATTCATGGTACCGATACTTTACAAAGGTATCGGTACTCTAAGCATCTGTTGGTTTTACAAAAAGAAACATAACTGTAAATTAGTATAAATACTAAAATTAGTATTAATACTTTATAGAAGAAGTATTGGTACCATATTATAGGTATTGATACCAATGATACATGAATGATTTTTCTTACATTGAAATTCAAAAGATGTATCTGTACCTTTTTAGAAGTATCAATACCTAATCTAAAATTTTGAAAACTTTGCAATTTAGTCCTTTTTCATGCTAGGCTCTACAAAAGAGCTTTTGTAAGGTCAATTAAGCTCGGATTTAATTGTTTGTCATAATATGAATGTGTTTATGACATGGTTGAATGTTTGATTGATTTATTTACGGTGTATTTGACGGTAGTTGCTTCGACAACGAATATGACATCTTGTTACTCAGACCTGACAATCAGGTCGAGTAAGGGAGTGTTACCCATATTATTGAAGATTTGTTGTGAATGATTATATATGCACATAGTGAAGCATGAAAAAATCCAATTTGGTAAAATGAATTTTGGTAAGGTTGTGAATTTTTGAGAAGGAACCAATATTGGCAAAGGTGAGAAATATAAACGAAGATCATAAATTTTGAAGAGATTTGCTTATAGTGTTAGTGGTTATAGAATATATGCACACAAATACGTGATTCGTAAGGCTAGGAAAGATTATGTACTATGGGTATTGCATTTCAATTTTTAGTGACTGCAAATAGTATGCTCACATTTTAATATTTGGCTAAAGATGCCTCAAGATTTATTGATACATTACTGTGTTTGCTTTTAAAATTCATCAAGTTCAGGTGTTTTGTTTTCACATGTAAAAAAATCGTATTGTTGTATATAAGATTTACCAACACTTATTTTAAATCTTGTAGGAATAAATACCATGTTTGTACCTTGTTAACGAATATCATTTAACCTTTCCAAAAAAACCTTGATAAAAATATAAATATACGTTATATTATAAAATTATCGACATTTTCAATAAACTTCATAGGTATAAATGTTGTACAACATACCTCATTGGGCTAAATATTGCATGAATATGCCTTGCCAAAATAATAATGCCTCGCCAAAATAATAATGCCTCACCAAGTTTCAATGCTTAATTGGCACAACTCTTGCCAAAGAAGTATAAGTTTCCACCTTGAACAATATATATTTTCTTATGTTGATATATGTTTTGCCAAAGTTACTAATGCCTTTTGGATATGAATATTTACTTTATTTTTACCTTCAAGGCGAATTTTACTCCGCCTTCAAGGCGAGCGTGATTCAAATATTTACTTTAGTTTTGCCTTCAAAGTGAGTCTCATTCTATCTTCAAGGCGTGTGTGATATTTACTTTAGCTTTGCCTTTAAAGCAAACATGATATTTACATATGTTTTATCTTCAAGTCGAACTTGATTTATCAAAAGCTTTGCCTTCAAGGCAAACTTCACTATACTTAACCATCATGGCACACTTGAACTTTTTGAATACTTAGCATCTACGCTTCATTAAAAAGACTTTGCTTCCAAGAGCACTTAAGGCTTATTGTGCACTAAATATGGTATAGCTTTTCCAGGCATACCTCGCCTTCTTGGCCACTTAAACTTTCACAAATGAAGCATTTTTAAGTGCATTTAATTTTTTAGAAAAAAATTAAAAACCTCATGCGGGTTTATACTTTATTTTATAATTTTGTGCATCCATACTTTAATCATTACATTTCGCTTTTAATGTCCCGTACAACTAATTATTACACAAATTTATATATTTTCATCATAGTTACATGATTCTATAGCCACCCTATATTATTTATAGGGTACCATTACTTGAGTCTTACCAAATACCCCTTTTTATACACTCTCAAAGACATGAAAAAGAGGCTCTCTCCTTTTATCTCTCTCTCTCAGTGAAGCTCTATGAGTGCTCCTCACAACCTCTCATCCTTCAACACTTCCGCTTACAATTCTTGATGCACCAAGTGAATAGCCACCAACCTCACTAAAATTTTGTATCAACAAAATTATTGTTGACTTTACTTTAGTGGAAATGGTTTTTTTTTCCTAAATATTTATTTTAGAAAGCAATACACTTTTTTTTTTTTAAGATTTAGTTCAAAAAAGCTTGTTAAGGTTTCAACGATATTATATAGAACAAAGATATAAATCCCATTATAACAATATTTATTATTTTTTTTAAAAAGTTATTTTTAAAATTTTTAATTAAGTCGGTGCTAAATAATTCATAAACGAATTCAATTAAAAATTTATATAAATAGATATTTTACATGTCAAACAAAAGAAAAAATAAAAAGAAAATATTCAAGTATGACATAACCAATAAATTTTTTAAAGAACTTTACAAATACAATTATATAAAGCACAAATAACCAATAACTATAATTAAAAGCATGCATTACAAATCATAATTGAATTTATAATTTAAATATATCCAAATTTATATTACAATAAATCTAGATGTAATCTACACATATTTAAAATTTATTCAAAAAGAAATTTTTGCACGACAATATTTTTTTTATTAAAGAAGGAAGCAAAGGGTCATTATATAATAGTAGAATTTATCATAGGTCGAGTTTGGGCCAGGTCAATGCAAAGTTTTAAGCCTGTTTTGTAGGTTCAGGTTTGGTCCTATCTGAAAAATGGGTATAAAATTTTGTCCAAGTCTGACTCAAATAAAAAATGTTAAACTCAATTTTGGTTCCACTCGTATTAAATTTTTCTATGTTAAAATAAATTTTAAAAAATATAATACACCAAATACACTAAAAAATATATTATTTAACAAATTGAAAATACATTAAACAAAGTTACTTAAATAACATTAACATAGTTGCAAATTAGCAAGCAAATGCTTCTAAAATAGTAGTAAAATTAATAATAAAACAAGATTTATACAATATCCAAATAATAATAATAAAATAGTAACAATATAATAGCAAATAACACCAAAATAACAATAAATAGCAGTAGGGGAAAAATTAGGCAAATTTGGAATGGGCCTTATTTTTTGTCCAAGCTCGAGCTTATATTTTTGCCCAAACCTTCCCACTTTTTGAGCGGGCCTTCGATTTTGTGTGGGTAACCCGATCCATGATCAGGTCTATATAATAGTGATTAGATAATCATTTTCTCAAAAAAAAAAAGGGAGGGGAGGAATCTACAATTATATCCAAGTAAAATTGAAGTCATTTTACATCCTTCCATAACTCTTTTATAAAATTAATATTTTAACAATCCAAACGTTATATTTCATGCTTCATTTTAGGTAGTCATGCATGTCAAATTTGACATAAATTAAAAATTTTTAATTATTCGTTTTACATAAAAAAAAACACTTGCAACCGTTAAATATATATTAATATAAATGATATTTTGTATCAATTTAAAATTTTACATGCATGACAAGTACAAACGTCTTAACAAATTCAATGATTAGATTATTAAAACATTAATCATATAAAAATTATGAAACTACTTAAATTTTACACCAATATAAGTGGAGCTTCCCTAAATAAATAATAAATTATGATATTAATGAAACCTATATTTTCAAAAGTGAAATCCTTCGTAAAAACTACAAATACTGTGAAGTAAAACAATATTTTGTTTGATAATGACGTTAATTGTTATTCATAATTTCTTGATTGAAAATTGCTATCTTATTCGCCTTTACCATATTATACGATGAATATAAGTAAATAAATACATGTACGCAAGATAATAAAACTAAGAAACTACATAACTTATAGGAAAGGGAAAAAAAAAAGAAAAAAAGGGTGATATTATGAACTGCAACGAGCCTGGAACTTATTCCATGCGATGCTAGTATCATGCATCAGGCTTCAGCGCTCCATCATCCCCAGGCTTAAGTCCGGTCGCCATTCTGAACTCAGTGGGACCCCGATTTCCAGGTATTCTAATTCTTGTTGGATCTCTATATCCAGGTATTCTAATTCCTGTAGGAGCTCCATTTCCAGGCATTCCAATTCCTGTCGGATCTCCATTTCCAGGCATTCCAATTCCTGTTGGATCTCCATTTCCAGGCATTCTAATTTCTGCTGGATCTCTATGATCTCCATTGCCAGGCATTTTGAACCCTTTGCTGGGGTCACCACCATGCTCACCTGGTTTGGCAGCCGGAACCCTCCCATCGAACCCCAACTCCACGTCCCTTTCTTTAGGACCGAAATTTTGGTTATGGTCGGAGGGTTTCGTTTGATTCTTGCCCCGGTTACACAGCCTTCCAAGAAAGCAAGCTATAGCTGATATAACAATGATCACTGCAAGCACTATAAAAACTGTTCCAAACGATCCATCCGAGTGATTATCGGATGGCGGCGCTTGCCCTGGCACCGTATTTGGTAAAACGACAACGGGTTGTTGCGGTTGAGTGGACATGGGTGTGGTTCGAAATTGTAAAGATGGGATGGGAGTGGAAAATGTGAGTTTTTAGTAGGTGTTTTAAAGGGTTTGGATGCATAAATGTGCAGCTCCTTGTTCTTTGAGTGCAGACAAAGGGAGGGAGGCTTTACAGTAAACTGTTGAAACAAGTAAGAACAATTTTGCCTGTAACAAGAGGTTATGCATATAAAAAGGTTTAGTCATTTAGAATGAGGAGCTTCCTTTATTAAGGAGACAAGCTAAAAGATTTTCATGCTGTTCTTTAATTAATGCACAAGTAAGGTCTTTGGAAAGGGAAAAAGTAATGATTTTGAGTGGCCTTTCCAAACTCATCTACCTGCACTTTGCCGATCGCCGAAATATGGCTAAAATTGATCACCAAAACTTATAACGGGTGTAACTCTAAAAATATGGATCAACCCATTCCATTGATAATGACGTTTTAGACGAAAATTGTATCCCTCAAAACCCATTAATTTCGCCGACTCCTCATATTCAACTTATTTTCAACTATTCTTGTATATATATTTTCAATCATATTTATCTTAATTCAAATTTTTTTAATCGTAAAAACAACCTCAAAAAAACAAGCCCAAAATAACAAACAAAGTTGTTAACAAAAGTCAAAAAATCAAAACAGCCCAAAAAATAAAACAAGGATCCAGAATGCAGAACGGGGAAGCTCTAGAGACATCTTCATCCTAGCTGTTATCCATTTAATCGACCCCTCTCCTGAAAAGCAACAAAAAAACATGAGGAACCGCAGAAACTTCATCATTATGCTCTATTAACTTTCATCAGAAACAGTAACTTCATCATTATGCTCCATTAACTTTCATCAGAAACAGTCACCCTCATCAATGCATCTTTGAAATACATCGAACCCACTGACCATTCAAGTCCATTTTCATTCTCTCCTTCAATGCTCCTTCCTCTTCACTCCCTCATGGATTCCGTTCATCTTCGATCGGCATCCACCGCGACAGAAGGAACCATATGCATCAGATAAGTTGTCTCCCTCTTTTTGATTCCCTCTGTAGCTATGATATGAGCAACCCTGTAAGATTCTCTATGGATAAATCGAAAGACACAATACCCAAAACCTAAACGTAGTTGCTTAGAATCTTTAATATAAGTTTTGATCTCAAATCTTTCTTCTTCCTCAGTTTGCAGTTTACGGATCACCGAACGAGAATCTCCTTCGATTTCAACCTCCCTCAGTCTGAGATTTAACCCAAGATTGAGTGCATGAAGACATGCCATCGCTTCTGCTGCAAAAACAGACGGTATGTTCTCATGCATAACTGTTCTTGAACAAATAACTTCTGCTCTTTCGTTTCGAACCACTAACCCGGAGTAAGACTTATTCTTTTGCCTGTTAAATGCAGCATCGAAGTTGATTCTTACCATCAATCCATTCAGAGCTACCCATATGTCCGTATGTATCCTTCTAACTAGTAGGTGTGTATTCAACCCATCAAGCTCCTTAAGGTAGTTGATCACGAAATATGCTATTTGAGATCCTGATTTCAGCTTTCCTTCATGAATGAATATGTTTCTTGATGTCCATATCGCCCACATTGCACATGCTATCATCCTACACTTAGCCATAGAATTTGAATCAAAAATGTTTTTAATCCATTCTTTGAATTCAGTGTTTGCATTTGTAATAGGCCATGTAACAGCTCGTTTTCGGTAAAATCGAAACAGTGGTTTTGAGACCACAAATTCGAGGTTGAAATATTTATTTTATTATTTGAATGTCTACAGCATGATAGTAGGTTTGTATAAAAAATTTCTTAAGAAATTTTGATGTTTGCATGCTTAATTTAATAAAAAAGAACTAAATCGCGTAAAGTGTAAAAGTTGTGTTATAATAGCTAAAGGTTTCTAATAGGTATGGAATCTTAAAATGGAGGTCCTTATTTAGTAAATAGACCATTAATGAGATAGTGGAGGATGTTGGCTTGGCATATGGAGTAAATTTTTAATTAGTGAAAGGTTAATTCAGTAAATTAGTTAATAAACATAAAATAAATAAAACCAAATTAAAGCTTTCTTCCTTATTTCTTTCTTCAACCGAAAATGGAGAATTAGAATGGCCATGGAAGAAGCTTGTTTCGGTCAACCCTAATTTTTCAATTGGTTAGTGAATTTTGATTTGTTTTTAATGATTTCTATGTTTTTGGAGTCATTGCAACTTAATCTAGCTAGCCTAGGGACTAATTAGTAAAATTGTTAAAATTCTAAGGTTTTACCATTGATGAATATGTATGTGTTTTGATGTTTGATGATAGAAAATGGATGTTGTTGTTAGATAAACAACATTTGTTAAGTGATTTTTGATAAAATTGTAATTAGGGATTAAATTGAGAAATGTGAAAATTTTGTGGTAAATGTCTAAAATAATAAAAAAAATATGGGCTACTATGAGTGTAGGTGAAATTCGGCTAGCATGGGTATGGACTTAGTTGCATGAATTTGCATTTTTATGAGCTATGGACTAAATTGTAAAGAAGTTGAAATATTAAGGGTAAAAGTGTAAAATTGCCATAATATGAATTTTTTGACTGAATTGAATAGAATGTGTTTTAAATGAGTTAAATTTGATTATATAGATCAAGAAAAGAAACGTATGGATCTAGATTGGGGGAAAAATAAAGTTTTAGATTAGGCGATCATATTCCATCGTTTTTGTGATCAAGGTAAGTTCGTATGTTAATAAGCATTAATTTAATTGTGTTTTAAATGCTTTATAATTGTATTGTTGACGAATACGATCTTACAGAAATGTTCAACAAAGATTCGGCAATGTAAAATCCCAGTTGAACCTTAGGAATAGATAGGATACAAATGACATGTCATTAGGGGTTATTGTGTTTGGGTGCTAGTCCATACGTTCTACCGGTGGCTGAGTTTTCCAGCATGTGTTGTGAATTCTCGTCAGCTTGTGTGAGCAGCACCATGTAGCTACATTTTGACCGTCAGCTTGTGTGAGCAGACCATGTGATAGCTCGAGATGAGCATTTACATATGAGATATGAGATTGAGATGGTTTCAACCATGTATTAGCACTTAGGGTGCGAGATTCCTGAGTATCCGATATTATTCCAAATTGTTCAACAGGTATACCGAGGACATGAAGGGTAAGAGATAGATATGTATTAGCATTGGTATGTACGTAAATTATTAAGCACTGAATCCCTGAAATTTATGAGCTTCATGATGTGAATAAATATATTTTAGCCTTGTGATTATATGGATTTTTAGTATATTATGTTTATATTACTTAAATGGTGAATGAATGGTAAGTTATACTTATTAACTATACGAGCTTACTAAGCTTTATAGCTTACTTTGTTTACTTTTTCGTGTTTTATAGTGATTTCGAAGCTTGCTCGGATTGGGAGTCGTCGAAGATCCCATCACACTATCCAGCTGTTACTTTGGTACTTTTGAACTTTGGATATATAGGTTATATGGCATGTATAGAAGTTGTGGTTAAGATATCCTATTTGTCGGTAATGTATTTAGCTAATTGATTTGGCTTGTAAATGATAAATGTTTCGGTTATGTGTATAGCCATGTGATTTGGCTTGTTTTGGTATACTTGGTTATGAAAATATGTATAAATGGCATTTTGATATGTTGTGTATAATTGCTTTGTGAATGTCTTGTTGTGGATTGGTATTTTGTGAAGTAAATGGTTAGAATTGAGATGAGCATGTGTGCTAAGTTAGGCACAAAGTCTAAAATAGATAATTGATCATTTAGGTATACTTTCGAAGCATTTTTAGTATGTTTAAAAGTGTTCAAGTGAATGTGCTTGTGGATATCATGTTGTATGAGTGATTAGTACATGATATAATCTTGATATTGGTTAGTTTTGAGGGCCAATTTATGCCATGATTATATGCATCTTGAGGTGTGCAGGTTAAAACCTCTTTGGGTAAGAAAAATTTCTTGGAAAATGGCCTATTTTTGTCCACACGAGCAGAGACACAAGCGTGTGTCTCAGCCGTGTGTGACACACGGTTAGATGAAACAGCCATGTGTCCTCTGGTACTTAATTAGAAAACAAGTCAGTAGCTCCACACGAGTCAGCACACGGGCGTGTAACTTGGCCATGTGGCATAAGTCAGTATACCCTACAGTTTTAGCACAGCCTAGCACACGGCCTGGCACAAGGGCATATGAGGCCATTTTGAAGGGTACACGGGCTAGTCATACAGGCGTGTGGTTGGTCGTGTGACCCAAGTTAGTGAGTTACAAGGGGTAGGACATGGGCTGGGACACGACCATGTGATCCCATTTCAAATGTCCACACGGCCTGTGACACGAGCGTGTCTTTGGCCATGTGAGACACACGGCCGGGCCACATGGGCGTGTGTCTCCTGTATTTTTAAAATTTCTATGTTTTCCCAAAAATTTTCTAAGTTCTCAGTTTAGTCTCGAACCACTTCTAATGCTTGTTTTTGGCCTCGATGGCTCGTTTTAAGGACTATATGATTGTATTCGAATGGTATTTGCTTGGATATGATAATTGTATAATTGTTCAATCGATAAGTCCAGTAATGCTCTGAAACCTTATTTCAGTGACAGATACGGGTTAGGGGTGTTACAGGCCAGGTAACATTTAACTTCTCCCATGTCTCCTTTGTTGTAGAACACTCCCTAAATAAGTGTTCCCTCATTTCTACTCTAGTCTAACATCTTTAGCAAATGGCGAAACCCATCATTCTTCTAAAGTGTAGATTACTAAAATTAGGCAAATAGTTACAGGAAAACCTTCAGTTTGTAATTTTATTTTTTGGGGGTAGATTTAAATTCCACAATTTCTTGTAAAATTGTCTGTAATTTAACTCTTCTTGGTTCTATCCATCTTGTAAAATAAATTTATGCCCACTACGAATCCAATACTCCTCCGTCCGCTCACTACACCAGATGATATGATATTTATGTAGATTTATAGACAAAGGAATGCATAAAATCCTCTATGCATCCTTCTCCATAAAGGTATTACAAACCAGCTCAACTTTCTATTTTCTTGTATTGGCATCAATCAAATCTGTAACTGTATTTAGACTCGAACTAGCATCCATGTTCTGAACTCTAAAATCATCATTTCTAGGAACCCAAGCATCTCCTCAGATAGAGACTTTCCTCCCATTGTCAATCCTCTAGCCCAAACCCTTCAAAAAGAGCCCTTTTGCAATCCATAAGCTCTGCCAGGTAAAAGAACGTAAATTTCCTAACCTAGAATTTAAAAAATCAGAGTCTTTAAAATATTTGGCTTTCAAAGTTCATGCTAGTAAAGAATTAGGATTACGTAACAAACACCAACCCTGCTTGGCCAATAATGCAATGTTAAAAAAAAATTACGAAATCCCATACCACCCTCTTCTTTAAGCGCACATAAAGACTTCCAATCACACCAGTGCATACCTCTCTTCTCGTGACTTTTTTTTGCAACAAAAAGACCCTATAATGTTCTCCATTTCCATACAAAAAGAATTTGGCAAAAGAAAGTAAAACATCGTATATGTAGGAATTGCTTGCAAAACAACTTTGATAAATACCTCTTTTCCACCTTGTGAGATATGTCTTATACTCCAACTGTTTATCTTCTGCTCCAGTTTGTCTTTCAAACCTTGGAATGCCATTTTCCTTCTTCGACCCACCATATTCGGTAATCCTAAGTATTTCTTCGGATCTGTCGAACAATGAACATTGAGTACCTAGAAAGCCAAGTTCTTATCCTAACCATTTACATTCGTACTGAAAAAACCATGGATTTTTCAAAATTCACACATTATCCTGAGCAAGATTCATATTCACTTAGGATATCTTTAAGCACATTAATCCCTCTTTCCGAAACCTCTCCAAATAGTATACAATCATCTGCAAACATGAGATGGATGATTGGTGGGAAAGATCTACAAACCTTTGCCCCTTAATATTTTCCTTTCCTGACTTGCTAATCGCATCAGTAAAGATAACCCTTCTCCACAGAACAGAAATAAGTAAGGACTTATGTTACAGCTCGTTTTTAGTGAAATCGGAACAGTGGTTTCAGGACCACAAATCCGAATCAGAAAGAAAATTTTATTTTAATACTATTGCATGGTCTACATTATGATAGGAATAATGTATGAAAATTTTATTAAGAAAATTTTACCGATTACATGTTTAATTGATAAAAGGACCAAATTGCATAAAATGCAAAAGTTGAGTTCTAGTAGCTATAGGTATCAAATAGCTATGGAATTCAAAACTTGAGGTCCTTATATGTCAATTAGACCATTAAATGGAGTTAGTAGATATTTATGATGAATCATCCATGGAAAATTAGAAAAAGAAAAGGACTAAATTGGAATTTGAAATAAATAAAGATGATAATAGCCTAATATCATCTTATTTCATCATCTTCCCTAAATATTTTCCATGGAAACCCTAACTAAGAGAGAGAACTTCAAGCAAGCTTAATTGGGTAAGTAATCATGTCCCGTTTTTAGTAATTTTATATTTCGAGATAATAATAACTTAATTTATCTATTTTGGGGATCAATTTGTAAAGATATCAAAGTATTTAAATTTTTTCATGGATGAGTATGCTGAAATTTTGAAATTTATGGTAGAAAATGAAAGGTTGTTGATAGAAAAACAACTTTTGTAAAGGAAATTTTGATTAAATTGTGATTTAAGGACTAAATTGTAAAGATGTAAAATTCATGGAAATTTTTTTATTTTTTTGAAATACATGGGCTGTAAATGTTATATGTTCAAATTGATTAGGCTTGGAATAAGGATTAAATTGCATGAATTTCAATTTTCGAGCCTAGGGACGAAATTAGAATTAATCAAAAGTATAAGGGCAAAATGGTACTTTTCTTAATAAGTGAATTGGGTTGATTTGAATATGAAATGTAATAAATTTATGATTAAATTCATTTATATATATCCGGAAAGACCAAATACGAAATTGGATCGAGGAAAACAAAAAATATCGGATTAGTAGATTTTCGCATACGAACAAGTGTCGAGGTAAGTTCGTGTAACTAAATTATGTATATGAATATGTTTGAAATGAATGTTGTATATGAGTGAATTGTATAAATGTCTTATGTATGAAATTGATCACATGTCTGATAATGCCCGATAAATAATAAATCTCGTTTGAATAGATGAAAATCGATGGATACAAGTTTCCCATACTGGTTGTGGTCCTGCATACGTTGCGGACACACCATAGCTCAAAAGAGCATCCTGTTATAAGCCCTCTCAAGTTTCTCGTTACATGGTTCCTGGGAGCATCTTGGTTGGTATTGATTAGACTTGCTCATGGGTCGGGCCGGAGGCCCGCCCGAAATGTGGGAGGGTTTGGGCAAAAATATAGGCCCAAAAAATGGGCTTAGACAAAAAAATAAGGCCCGTTTAAAAAATGGGGTAGGCCTCAGGTAAGGTATTTTGGCCCGGGCCCAACCCGAATTCACTAAATTACAAAAAAAATTTATTTTTTTAATGTTATTTTCTTCTTGTTTTCTCTCTATTTTGCTACCATATTACTATTATGTTGCTACTATTTTGTTGTTATTGTTTGGATATTGTATAAAACTTATTTTATTATTAATTTTGTTATTATTTTAAAGGCATTTGTTAATTTTGTTATTATTTTAGAGGTATTTGCTTGTTAAGTTGCATCTATTTTAGTGCTATTTAAGTCTACATATTTTTTAAAATTCATTTTCAATTTGTTGGAAAATATTTATTTTGATTTTTTTAGTATTTTTGATGTATTATATATTTTAAAAATTATATAAAATAATATAAAAAATTAATACGGGCGGGCTGGGCCGAGCTTAGGTTTTAGCATTTTCATTTGGGTCAGGCTTGGGCAAAATTTTAGGCACATTTTTTGCGCCCGACCCGAGCCCAATGAATGGGCCTAAATTTTTAGTTGAGCCTGACCCGAACCTGGCTCGTTCTGGCCCATGAGCACCTCTAGTATTGATCTTGCATGTGTTGCAAATATACCGCAGCTCTTTGTAAGCGTCCTGTTATATGATCGATATTGATCTTACATGTATTACAGACATACCAAAGCTCTTTATGAGCGTCTCGATATAGGCTCTTTGTGAGCTTATTGATATAGCTCATTTGAACTTCCTATTAAATGGCTATCCGGAGCTCCCCAATAATAACTCTTCGGAGTTACCTGTTAAGCTCAATGAATTTCTTGTTTTAAACTCTTATGAGTTTCCTGTTATAGCCCGGATAAGTTTCTCATTACATGGCTCATATGAGCATCTTGTTATATGACTTGAGAGAGTGCTTCCTGATTATGTACCCTTATGGGTATCCCCGAATATGAATTGACGGATCATTGATTTGTACACCTCGTGTGTACTACCTAAGTATCCATCGATATTTCAATAATTCAACGGACAAAACTCTTGATGTGAGAAAGTATGAGATTAAAATGAAGTATATCTCGAATATCCCTGAAATACCTGGAAATTGTTGCACGATGAGCTCATCTTTATTTTCTTGATATTCATATGAATTTCATGACTAACTTGTTTTCATAAGAGTATGTGTTTAGGTAAATGGCCATAATGATTTGGATGCATGTTTGTATGCTTATTTTGATTGAACATAATTGGTAAGTTAAATTCTTGTCATACGAACTTACTAAGTATTAAATGCTTACTCTATTTTATTTTTCTCTGTTTTAAAGTACTCGGAGGCTCGTAAAGGTTGGAATTTGATCGGAGTCACATCACACTATCCCTCAGACTTCTCAGTATATGAAACAAGCTTACTTTTGACATAATGGCATGTAAAGGCTAAAATAGATCAAATGATGAAATATTTTGGTTGTAACTAGACATAGGAATGGCTAGTGTTGAGCATACTTTGATGTAATTATATAAGTCTTTATAATATTTGATATGTGTTGAAATGGTTATATGGTGGAGAGTATATAAACCAATTGATGAATGGTTTTAAATTAGTATAATTGATAAAATTTGCCTATGAACATAAGTGTGAATTTGGTAAATTTAAAACACTTGAATACATGAGCTAATATGACATGCATAAGTTTGATTTTGATTTGGTTTTAATGTCTTGAATTGGTTGGTGAATGTATTTAAGTGTTATTATAGGTTGATGGAAAATTTGGTTGAGAAATGCGGCCTTAAAAATGACTTATTTTTGTTCACACAGGTAGACACTGACATTGTTGTCAATGTAGGAGAACGTGGGTTCGAGTGTGCTGAAACAAATTATTCTCGTATTAAAAGATTGGGAAGGGATTATAAGTAATTTTAGGTATGAGATAATGTTTTAAAAAAAATTAATAAGCTTAAATCTAATTTTGTAGAGGACAAATATCTTTCCCCTAAAATTAGATGATTAGAAGCTTAAATTTCATTAACTAAAAATAACCTTTTGGAAAATGGAAATACAAATACCATTTAAACTAGTTTGACTAAGACTTGTCTAATGGGAAAGATCCCAAATTCTCAATTGAACCAACCAATATTTTAAATGCCAAAATTTATTGGTGTAGTTATTTTAACTATAAATGAAAAGCTGGATAGTAAGTCATGGAATCTAAATGAGTACCATTTTTCAATAAACAAACTAATTTCATCACTCATGGCCTTCACTGCTATGTTCTTGGTGGTATTGTGTATGTCAAATCCTGTTCCATCACATCACTATTTGTTGAATACAAGCATTGAAAACAGATATTTTAGGGGAAATAAAAACCCCTAATAATAGAAAATTGCCAAGTACATGAAGCCTTTCAAACCAAAACTCAACCTAATTTACACCAAGTGTGCAATCATTCTAACCGGTAACACTATATATTCAACAAAGATTCATCTCTTTTCTTCATTCTACTAACCAAACATTGCCTGGAAAAAATTGAATTCGTTGAGCTTGGAAAAACAATGCTGATAACAATCACAATTCGGGATCTTCTATTTCCAGTTTCATTTCTCTTGCTTCTTCCATGTGAAGCAGGTGCCAACATCTCTTATCCCTTGCGCTATTAGATATTGTCAATATATAGGAATGGGATCTCATGATTTTTATAATCAGTGCTTGAAGGGTTTTTTTTTTTTTTTTTTAAATTTTAAATTTGGATTTGCTTGCAGTTGCTGCAACACTTGGAATCTGTTATGGCCGTGTTGCCAACAACCTCCCACCAACCTCGGAAGTGATCAACATTCTCAAAACCAATGGCATTTCGAATGTCCGGATCTTCGATCCTGATCCGTTTACTTTACAGTCATTTTCAGCCACCGGGGTCAATCTCATGACCGGTGTCCCTAATGAAGTCCTCCCTTCACTTGCCTCAGGCACACCTGCCTCTGCACTCCAATGGCTCCAAACCAACATATTCGCGCATATTGTTCCGAGCCAAATCCGATATATTGCGGTTGGAAATGAGGTCCTCTTTAAAGACTCATTATATTCTCCCTATCTTGTACCAGCTATTGTTAACCTTTACCAAGCACTTAAAATGCTAAACCTTGATGGTACTATCAAGTTATCCTCCCCTCAAGCAGCATCCGTGCTCTCTGTATCCTACCCTCCCTCGCTCGGAGCCTTTGATCCTTCCCTTCGTGCTGTCTTGCGCCCTTTACTGAGTTTCTTGCATGAGACGAAATCACCATTCATGGTCAACGTGTATCCATACTTCAGCTACACAAGCAGTAGGTCGAATCAAGTAACGTTGGACTACGCATTGTTTAGAAGCAATGACATGGTTCAAGACGGTCAGTTGATGTATGGCAATCTGTTTGAAGCGAGCGTAGATGCAGTGGTTCATGCAATGGAGAAAGAAGGGTTTGCAGAAGTTGAGGTGGTCGTGTCGGAGACAGGGTGGCCAAAGGGTGGAGGGGAGGCAGCCAGCGTGGAGAATGCATTGGCTTACAACGAGAATGTGGTTAGGAGAGTAGTGGGAAATGTAGGGACACCAAGGAGGCCTGGGGTGGGAATTGAGGTTTACTTGTTTGATCTGTTTGATGAGAATGGGAAAGGTGGAGATGAGTGTGAGAGGCATTTTGGGATATTTGGACTTGATGGTGTCAAGGCCTATGATCTTAGATTTAATTCAGAAAATTAAGTTGGATGTAACCAATAAATAGGATTCATCTTCTTGACAGCCTCTTATACTTTCTTTTTTGATTTGTACTTCACTGTATTTTCCATACACTAAGTGTAATTAAAAATATTGAACCGTCTTGATGGCTTCAAACTTATTCAACGAAAGGGCTATGATCAAGTTATCATTCATTCTAATAGCTTAGAAATTGTTAGACTTTCTAGGAAGCTTTTATATTGTCTCAAATTCCGCTTTGATTAGGCGAATTTATAATATTTTGTCTCACGAAAATCAATGGTTTCGGCGGTATATTCTGAAAGAACAAAATCAAGTTATAAATTATTTAGCTAAACAATCTTTAATCGAGAAAGCAAATTTGCAAGTTTTAGACATTCCACCCGAGATGGCTCCTACTTTTATTGATAGGGATAGATTTCTAATTTTTAATTTTTAATCATTTTAAAAGATAAAAATATATACATTAATAATAGTTAAGAAAATTTCCTAAAAATTTAAAACATTTAAAAATTACTTTTACAGAAGAGAACATAAAAAATAGTTAAAAAATCTTCATTCTTTTTTGGTAAATTATAAAAATGTCATTCAACTATTAATTTTTTTGATTTAATCATTAAATTTTTCGAAATAAAATATTTTGATCACTTTTCTGTTACTTGTTGTTAGATGATGTGGGCCTTTTTTTATTGGACTAATAATAAATTTAGTCCTCCAATATTTGCATATTTGATCTTAAAATATTCAACAAATTCAACTCTCATTGTTTATAAAATTTGTCATCTTAGTTTTAACTTCTAAAAAATAAATAAATTTAACCCTTAAAATTTATAAAATTTATTAAATTATTGAATTAGAACTAATTTAAAAATTTTTGAGGGCTAAATTTATAAAAAAAAAGGTTAGAGTTCAAAATAAAATGAAAAATTTTATAAATATTGAGGGTTAAATTTATTAAATATTTTATATTTAGAATCAAATAGATAAAATATGTATTTAGAGGATAAATATGAAAGGGTGTCTTAATTGTAAAATTAATTATGAAAAAAATTAAATTGTAAAAAATAAGGGAAAATAGGTTAATGATTATTTTATAACCCTACATTAATAGTTTAGTGAAGCTAAGTATAGAAGGTACAAGTTGAGAACTGCTATAGGAAGAAGGGAAGCTCTGAAGTTCATATTGCTTCCTCGGATTTGTGATCCATGTGTGCTTCACGTGTTGTACCTAACTTCTACAACTCTAAACAAAAAACTGGGAAAAGAAAATAAAAGTAATCCATTCACAATCTCCTCTCTTTTCCCACGAAGAATCTCTACTGGAATGAACATTCTTGTCACCCCATCCACCTTGTAAGTTACTCCCATTCTTTGTCTTTATTTTCCATTGCGAAATCTGCTTTTGATTCTGCCTTTTCTACTCTCTTCCTTTATTTATTTTTCGTTGTCAATTCTGATGGCTACTGATTCCACTTCATCCATGTTGAATGCAAATCTTGAATTTTGCCCAAGACCATGATAGACTCGGCTAAGAAATTGCCTCAAATTGCTTCATTTATGCATAATTCCCCCCTGCCGTTACTTTAGAGTTGAGTTAATTTGATTAATTATATCAAGGGTTTGTGGGAATGATCGTTACTTTAATCTGATTACGAGAGACTTTTGCTTTAAGTTAATCAACTGATGAAAATACAAAAAAAATGTTAACAAATTTTGGTTTTCTGAAAAGAGTACCATCCCACAAAATCCGGAGATGCTGTAGAAATTTTAGAGATGTGGCTTAATGTTCTTGACTTATGCCAAACATAACAAGAATATGATATCTTCCTTCGGTTTCTTTGTACGGTCAGAGGGTTACAAGTACAATAAATAATTCTGGAGAGTGGCTCAGTGTGGGTAGTTTGTTTAACTAAGGGTGTGTTTTATCTCATCTTTGGTATGTAGGATAAATTTACATTTAACCTCGGTGAATAAGCTTAAGTTCTAATGTTATATCATTCATCCTGTATTTGTTCAAAGTTATACAGGTTTTGGTGGATAATAAGCTTTTCCATTCTCTGCTATCTGTAAACTTGCTGATATAGTATTCTTATACAAAGCAATGGCATTAGCACACCTTTTAGTTTATTGTGGATTAACATTTGTATTAAATTTCAGATTTTAACAGCTTAGATGGAAGGGAGAAAAGTAAGCATTGATGTTCCTAGGAGTGACAGAAATGGAAAACCAAAGGTTCTTGATCCAGCATTTTCTGCCTTCTTGGTTCAGCTTCCAAACCAACTTCAAAATTGTCTCAAGGTTTGTCATGGCTCCTATGTAGAGGAAAATTCATTCAATGGAAATTGAAAAGCCGTGTTTGATAGATAGGTTTTTCTATGTTGGATTTTGAAGGGAAAGTTCCGTTTTCTTTTGTCAAAGTCACAGATCAAGAGACTAGCTAAGGATAATGTTGGAATAAAATCAGTTAACCCTTTTCTTGGGAAGGAGAAGAGTTTATCTACTGGATTGGGGATCGATCTGGAGAAACAATTGCAAGCTTGGAGAGAAAATCCTATATGGGTCAATCAACCTCCAGAAATAAAGGTAAAGAATCCTTGGGGAAATTTGTGGTTTCATTCTCAGTAGTTATTCTAGTTTCACCCTTTCTTTCAAACATCATGTATATCATGCTATGTTGCTTCAACTCTTCATTTTTGTCAAAGAACCCATGTTTGGCACTTGTGTTTGACATAATTCTTGACATGGATATGAGGATACAACCATCCAAAAACAAAGAAAAGTGAACATTCCCGTCCCTAACACATGCTCATATCCGACACTCACACCTGAGTATGAATAACATAGCTATCATAGATTATAGTTTTGTAACTTTAGAGTACACTTTGTTAGTACGATTTCTTTCATATAGCCAACACTGAAGAAAACTCCTGGATTCTAATTTTGATGGTTGATTATATATCCAATGTTTGCAGAAGATTGCTGTCATCTTACATTCCTAATTGCTTTGATGGATACTTTACCCTAAGCATCTATCATTTTGCAAAGTACTAGGAACCTAATGTTATTCTTGGCAGGTCAGTGTACCAAAAGGTTCTCTTTGCAACCTTAAGGCAAAAGTTGATGTTGGATTGCCTCCTGATGCAGTGTATAATATTGTAACAGATCCTGATAACAAGAGAGTATTCAAAAACATTAAGGTGAGTGGTACATTTTCACAGGCGATAGTAGATTTGATGTTTTCCATCTTCAATGTCATTTGTAGCTTCAACATTTCAAGCCTTTTCAGAAATTTCTGATTTTTATTTAATAAACTGATCTTATGCTTCAGGAAGTGATATCTAGAAAGGTTTTAGTTGATGAAGGTAAAAGACAGGTGGTTGACGTGGAGCAGAAAGCTTTGTGGAGATTCCTTTGGTGGTCAGGGACCATCTCAGTTCATGTTCTAGTGGATCAAAACAGAGAAGATTACTCAGTAAGGCTTACTTTTTCCGATTATTTGATTTTAAAATCCATGAGTGAGCCTTCTCTGTGAGAAGTTGGACTTTTATTTTTGTGGTTCTGAGTTACATTCAACAATTTGAATCTTTGAAGGATTTGACACTCCACTTAGTGAAGCATTTAATTTCTTTTGCTTAATCTTGTATGCAAAAAGATCATGCATGGGTTAGTAGCGAGTTACTCTCAGTAATTCTAATAATGACTGTTAACAGATGAAGTTCAAGCAAGTAGATGCAGGATTCATGAAAAAATTTGAAGGTCACTGGAGAGTAGAACCTCTTTTCATTGATGAAGAAACTTGCTTTCCTTTCAAACCTAAAACATGGGCAGAGTATTGTTCATGTACTGGGGGTAAAGGAAGGATTGGGTCGAAGGTGAGCTTGGACCAACTGATTCAGCCTGCCATTGTCCCTCCCCCACCCATTTCTTGGTATCTAAGGGGAATAACCAGCAAGACCACTGAGATGCTGATCAATGATCTGCTCGCCGAAGCTGCTAGACTAAAGGGCGGCTTTGACGCTGAAAATTCAGTCAACGAAATCAAGGAACAGCACCAAGTTGAGCAGATTAATGACATTAAAGAAAGATGGAACCTTCATAGGAGAAATGTGAAGCTGCGTGGTAAGAGGCTATTGACTGCTGAATCAACTACGATTTGATGTGTTGTAAGTTCATATATAGTTGGTTGACTGTAGCATGTGAGTATTTTTTATGAAAAATGTCCATCATTATGATGTTTCAGTTTGAACTTTTGAAATCTTCCAAAAGCATTTGAATCATCATCTTGCAAGACTTGGATAAGGATATTTGTCCGATATGAAAAATCTATTCTTATTCTTTTATATATATTTAAAAAGTCATACTATTATATCGATGTTTGAATATACGTCAGACATGAATGTCAGGACATTTGATACTTCTTTGTTTAAAAAAAAGCATCTGAACTCGATCACAAGCAAATAAAGTGCAAAGCAGACCCCTGAAAGATCATATACCAAAATGTGAGTCTCACCAAACAAGAATTGAAATGGAATGCTTGAATTCAACCAAAAAAATCAGACATTCAGAAGAAAAAACAGTTTAAAGAGAATAATTTCATTAGAAGAAAGTAAAAAAGCAATACATATATGGTACATGTAATCTACAATGAAGGGAGATGTAAGACAATCTTGTCTAATTGTGAGTTGCAACTCTTTTATTGTTTCTTCACATTGGTTTCTGTTGAAATGATTGGTCCTACAATATATCTATAATGTAATACATGTTCTCCGAATGGAGAGTTTCTCTCTTGTACAGTTACCTAGATATTCCACAAGAATCACTTTGTCTTGTATGCTCTATCTCTATGTTCCGTATACAGTACACTCAATACTTTCGTTGTCATTTGATTTACCGTTCATTGAGCAATAAATCTTATTGCCAGCAGAGGATACACTGATGGGGAACTTTTGCGGTATTTTATTGACAGTCAAGCCGTCAAGACACTGCTTCTCATAGCTCATGAATGCACCTAGTGCCCCAAGAAAACCTTCATGCCGTAGAAACATTGCTTCAGCCTCACCTTTGGACCTGTAGCATAAATTTGAGAGAAGAAAGGAAGAAAATTAATTAAACATCAAGGAAGATCGATGTTAGTAAAAGGGAAAATTATTAGAATGCACAGCTTCTAGGTAACAGGACCTGATGTCTACAGATGGAACTATGTATCAAGTGAAAAAGAAGATGGCCAGCTAGTCAACTTATTTCACTTTTTTATCACATATTACTAAAGGTAATCTTTTTTTTTTTCTTGCAGACACATGGTAATTGTTAGGATTTCAGGGGAAGCAATTTTGTTGTTCCTTTGGTTAATAGAGGTTTGCAATTTTATCATTGTAATAATTACCTCTACAAGGTAAGCTTTCACATTTTAATTTTCATTGAAAAGATTCCGTGAGGATGAATTGAACTTGAGAGAATGAAATCATTTTCGACAATCAGCCTCAAGTATTGAGAATTATCATTTGAGTTTCACGAAAGGGAAACATATAAATGGTTTATGACGAGGAGTGCAACTGAAAATTTAACACTTCAATAGTTACCAGAAATTAACAGCGACGGAAATAGTGTCCATAGTATAGGCATGACCCCGAATGAAAAAACCGGCAAAAAATATCCGCTTAAGGCCAAACCGAAGTGCATTCAAGTAAGATATCTGGACCAAAAAAAGATAAAAATGAAGCCAACAGAACAACAATCAGTATTAATTATAAAGCCACAAGCACGATGCTTATAGATACTAACATGAGAGAAATCATGAAAGCGAAGTTTCTTTTTCTTTGACCCAAGAGAAAGTATAATCAAAGTACTGACAACCTAAAAGCTAGTCCTTGCAAAAAAAAATTATACACATAACTGAATCCTAAACAAACCAATGGTACCCAAGGAGTAGCAGAGTAACCATATAATCTGTAGCATCATTACTATTTAAGTTATTTTGAAGTTTAGTTATATTTCTCCTTTGGCCTGGATGAAGGTACTGTTAATGGGTTTAGTCCAAGTGATGGACCCATGAGAGTCTAGTCTAGTTACCACTCAATTACTGTGAGAATTACTGGTTCTGTTACGGTTACTGTTAGTAGCTATCAGGTATTGAGGATTGTATGATCTGGGAATCTCGAGTATATATGGAGAGCAGTAATGAATAAAGGGCATAGAGCATTAGACAAAACTCTTTCTCTCTTAGATCCTCTCTGTTCTCCAAAGGCTCTTTTTCCTAAAAATCCAAAGATTTAGAAGTGAGCTGCATCATTGGTATTAGAGCTACATTCTGGCAAGATAGCCAAAGGAGTAACCACTAGGATGCAGAAGGAGATCACTCAGATCCAGCAGGAACTTTCTCGGATGCATTTAGAGGTTCAGCATCCCGAAAAGTCAAGCAGAATTGAAAAGGAAACAGTAATTCTCAGGGTAATGGAATAGTAACTAGACTCTCGTGGGTCCATCTCATGGACTAAACCCATCAGGACTACCTTCACCCAGACCCAAAAGAGAAATATCAACTAACTTAACTAACTGAGAATAGCTGAAATATTAATTCTGCAACAAAATCAATTAGGCAAAACCGAAATCTGGAATTCTCATCCACCAAATGAACTTGGAAAGATTGTGAAAGGTTAAACCAGGCATGAGAAGCAATATCTATCAACATTAAGGCCAAAATCCTTGTAATGATACAAATTTTCTATTTTAGTAGGCAAGCGTCAAGGTTAGCACTGTTTCAGGATAAACATTTGATTTACCATACAGAAACTAACCTGACCAATATTATTTGAAATCATTCGAAGAAGGGAGCGGGAAATGTCTTCAGGTTTGTAATCTACCAGCTCTTTATTATCAGAAATGGCCTTGCCAAAGCTGGAAGCAATCGTTGTTGCAGAGAGACCGATCTGTCATTAATAAAACAATTGTAAAACAGTTCATGATTACATGTCAAAAGGTCAAAGATGGTAATTTACGAACTCTTATTGTGTTGAATGAAACTGACGCTATTTGATATGAAAACTCCAATTTACATGCATTGATATGGAGAGTGGAAATTCTCCTAGTCTAAGTTCGAACAAAGACATCTCCGTACCTTTGCATAGTCAGTTCCACCATAGATATCACCAACAAGCATATCTATAACTCTATTATTTCCCTGATGACTTAGCTCCAGTAACTCATCAAAACTGTGACAGTAAATTAATTGGTTACATACAATAAAACACAGTATGGAAGGAAACTAAAGATTGCAGTAGTCAGTGAGGACATAATTACTTCTTGCACTTTGTCAAAAGCCTTCCCAAACCCCAAAAGGTGCCACCTCCAAGGCTAGTTCCACTAACTCGCTCAAACTTGCCATCTCCATCCACCTATATACCCAAAAGATTGAAAATCAACTATATAAATATATATATATTAAAAGCTTTAAATATTACCAAAGTAATGAAGATGACTAGAATACCTTTATCATGCTAACACCAGACCCGATGTTAACAAGAAGATAAGGATATAAATCATTAGGGTCTATCTGAGCAAATTCCTTCTGACCATCCAAGTATGTAAAAGCTTCTTGATGGACTGCCTATCAAAGAACAATATGCAAATAGATATTGAGCATGTCAATAATAAATAAATAAATAGCCAGAAGCTATGTGCTAACCGCTATAGAACAATGTCAAGGAATATGTAAATTAAAACTGTATTTTACTGCCAGACATTTTTTTGATAAAAATATTCCACAACCCTTAAGGAAAAGAAGGAAGGTTCACACCAACTTTCGGAGAATAACATGACTGTGACTAAAAGAATAGGCAAAAACTTCCAGATACAAACAAAACTCTTGCATTTCCAAAAACAAAGATGAGTGTGTTCTCTAAATTTAAACCTGAGAAGAAGAAAACTTCAAAATCACTTCCATTATAACTCGCCAAGACTCCGCAACAAGTCAAATATCATAAGAAAACCAACTAGAATAGTCTCATTGATAAAATAACCCTGCCATCAAATAGCAATGCTGATAACTTTCCATTCTCTCACTCACACTTAAGCTGCCCATAGCATCAGATTGTAAATATTTAACCAGTTAGACACACTGCTGAATAATGGTAGACTACATAAAGGCAAGAGACATGATGTTAAGTTTTCCATTTAAATCATATGATATGCTGTGTTGTTGAAAATATCATAATCATGTCAGACAGCCAAAATGAATACAATATATTTAACAAGCATGCATAAATTTCCAAAAAGTGAAATGGGGAAAAACATTAGCACACATATATTTGGCAGGAAAACAGAAAGGATTGGCTTCACAATAGTCAGACATTAAAAGACTACTTAGATTTATAAGAGGATTTTATAAGATTTAAGACTCCAATTGGTGCAGACTCACAACATTTATGCAGTATTAGAAACCCACCTTAAGCAAAAAATTTGCACCAGTCACAAGGCACTCCATTTCATCTTCCTTGTCAAGACTGACACCGAGCTTTTCTTTGAAAAGGTCAGCAAATTTGTAGGCACCACCGCCTGTTGCCTGCAGACAGGTATTAGCCATTTAAGGTATCTTTCTACTGCAAAACATCCTACCAAATATGGCTGATACAAGCAGGTTGAGAGAAATAAGTGCTCAAAGCAGTAATAATTATAGCATTCGAAAAAAGTCAAAAATAAGAGAAAAAAGAAAAGAAAAGAACATAAATTACATGATTAGTAATAAAATTTATCAATTATTAAGAATGAGTAGCTCCTATCAGATTATAAAGCAGAATATCTAGAAATGTTGCACTCCTCCCAAAACCAGAGAAATACCAAGAAAGTTTACCTTTATAAAGATCTTGTCACTGGAAGGGGCAGTGCAGTCATGGAAACCTGAATTAACATTCATTGATAAGAAAATAGGCTTAAGCAACGTCAGAATAAAATAAGCTTCAAAAGCATATTCAAGAAATTGCAACAAAACTGCAACTGTGGTTAACCAGGCCAGATGTCTTTCCTAAGTACTAACCACAGAAGAAAAAACAATGTCCAGTGACATGATAGTATTTTATTAGGGCAAAAAAAAAAAAAAGATAAGGGGCTTATTAACCCCAAATAACATCATCCTAGCACAAGTAGGAATATCCCTGGATAAGAAAAGAAGATATGATTCCGATATTCAATGCCAGAATATGAGAAAAAACAAACAGGAGCACCTAAAAAATTTCTGGAGTAATATATTGTCAGTCATGCCATTATGCTTCAGAGCCCTTAAGCAAAAATCAAATTGCACACCATAGATATGGGTAGATGTTGAGAATTCAATTCAACATCTTTTCCATTCTGTAGTAAATACAGGTAGTAGATGAGTAAGGGCATCCTAGCACTTTCTAAACAGTGCATGATGCTGAAATATAGCTAGGGTAGGCTCATGGACAAGGCAAAGTTTAACAAATATAGGTGAAAATAACCTTAGCACTAAATGAGCTTAACTAATAACTTAATTAAGCAATCAATCCTCATTTAAACTCAAATAAGGTCTAACGATCCCTGTTATTCATACTGTGTTTTAGAAGTTAAAAACACACTTCTCAAATATCAATTTAAGACTGCCAAAAATTAATGATATTCAAGGACAACTGCATCTAAAGAATGATGATAACAACAACCATCTTCTCCAAATTGTAGTTAAACTACAAGTAGTAGCCATCTAAGAACATCCAATCACTCATCTAAACAGTGCATCAGGCTGAAATATAGCTAGGGTACGCTCATGAACAAGCCAAATCTCAACCAAATATGTGTCAAACTGGAAATCACTTTCATTGTGCTAAATGAGCTTGCATATTAAGTTAAACTAAGCAACTGAATCCTCGTCTAAACTCGAATAAGATCTCACAATCCCTGTTATTCAGGTCAGGACTGTCAGGTGGCTAATTACGCACTACTGTTGCTGGCAATCATACTAACTCTTAGAATTTAGGAAACACACTTCAAGAATGCAACCCAAAAACAGCCAAATTTTAATGATATTAAAGGAAAACTTTAAGGAATAATTGTTACAAGAAGCAAAAGTAAACGTACCACCAAGGTGAAGTTTCATGGAGTGAATGAACTCCAAGCAATCATTTATCTTGCTAGTTTCAAACTTTGCGAAATGAAGCTTTCCTCCAAGAACAGATCGGCTGTTATCACTTTTGGAACCAAGGCTTTCATTTTGGGACCTTAGCTCATCATCATCTCTACAACTATCATCATATCTACAGAAATACACCAATTTGATCAAAGAACCTGTCAACCAACATAGAAGATTGTAATAAGTTCTACTATCTCTGAAATGTAAATTGTTGGATACTCTAAATGGAGTGTGAAGTAAAGACATGAGTATAAATGATTCGGTCCTTTCTTTTCAGTACATAAAAAAATATTGATTCGAACCCTCAGACCCCAAAGCTCAAACTCTCTTAATAACCGTTAGGCCATCTTTCAGACAGTTAACTAAAAAAAACTACAAATCCTAACAAAGAATTAGGAGGAAAAAAAACACACTAACTAGAAAATAGATAAAACTGGAAGCAAAGTAGGTTTGAAGGCACAAAAAGTAGCCCAATTCAACAAACCAAATAATAACAATAACAATAATAACAGCGGGATTCAACACAGTACATGCGAAAAAATCTAAATTGTGTGACAAATTAGCTCAAAACAGGGGGGGGGAGAAGGAAATTGGAAGATCAAAGGATAGAAAACAAACCTCCAATGTCGAGAGCCAAATGAGAAATTTGAGATTGGGGCTGAGAATTTGGTTGGTTAGAAACATGGGCGAGATGATCCATTCTTTCCCTTTAATAATTTAGAGCTTAAAACCCAGAAAAAGAGAAAGAGAAAAAATAGAAGGAAGAGGTTTGGATCTCTTCTGGCCTGCGTCTAACCCATCTGCACCTCATTGGAAAGAGAATATAAAGAAAAGCAACAAGGGATTTGGTGGAATAATGAAATCCGTAATATTATTATACGTTCCATTCGTCAAAATCAAACGTGATTATTATGCCACCACTGGTGGCGTTGAATTGAATCATCAAGTTGAATTTTCTTTTTCATGGGCCAAAAAATGGGTAAGAAAACAATAATATGAGATATGATTTAGTTGAATCTGCCAGTCAAACACCTTTTATCTTTGACTCCCTTCAGTCTTTCATCCATCGCCCTTCCCTGTCTTCTTGAGTTATTTTCGGATGTTTTTATCCTTTATTTTTATTAATATTTATTTAGAAAAAAAAAACAAGAAAATTCAAATAAACTCTTATTGTATTGTATATTTTCATTAAGCGGTATATCAGACAACTATTCGCTGAATGAGTGATAAAATTTTCATATATAATTTTTATCAATCCCTAAATTCAATCTTCCACAATTTATTTAATTTTTAAATAAAAATATTAGAAAACAAAAAACATCATTATTATAACATTTAAAAGAAAAGATTATGACATTTATGTAATATGAGATCAGAGAGATTTTAATGTCAATGTTTGTTGACACCATATTGTTCTTTTTTCTTCCAATTTTCCATGTTGACCCACAATTTCTTTTACGATTTAACAATGTGTTTTATGCTCCCTTGAAAAAATGTGTTTTATGCTTCTAAAAACAATATATTTTTACACATTTATAATTATTTCTACAATATTATATATTTAATATTAAGATTAATTCTCTTATTTGGTATTTAAATGATACGATTTGACAAAAATAAAACCATCATGTGTCTCTCTTTTTTAAAATATTTATTTTTTTAATATTTTATTATACCCTTATACGATATTTATCAACCCCTTAACCTTGAAGAGCCTAAAAATTTCATCGAATATTATTACTAATAACATATTATGTTAATTTTAAAGTGCAATTTTTAAAAGATATGATCAAATTAATTAATTTCACATTAATAGACTTTCTTATTAATTAATATTATTTTTATTATTATCACTTAATAATATTAATAAATTATTATTCTAATGACAATTAAATAATATAATTAATAATAAAGAGTATTGTCGTCAATTTAAATTTTTTTTTCAACTTATAGATTACATATAAATTTTATTTTATTTTCTTTATGTTTTAGTGTGACATTTAAAATTGAAATTTTAAATATGTAAAATTGGAATACCGGTTAATTTATTGGTTTATCACACTTAACTGCTACAATTGATTCGATATTATTTAAGTAAAATTCAACAATGTACAACATTATAAAAATATGTTACAATTTGTCAGCAGTCACTGAAGGAGGAAAAAATAACTTTGTCAGATACATTCAACGATGTACAACATTATAAAATATTTGGCAATCTAGTCAGTCCGACAAGTGTAAGGCTGATATGAGTGGGTTAAGTTTTGAATTAACTTTATCAAAGAATTATTTTTAAGAAATAATTAATTATTTTTTAAAAAAATTATTTTTAATATTTTTATATTTTTAAAAATTAAAATACGTATGACACGTGGTACAAAAACTATATTACAATCTTACCTATCCACACCACCTTAATTCTGATCTTTAGTTTCAGTATTCTTACTTTTGACATTAGTACATCGTGAGACGGTCACTGCTAACTGGTGACTGAAGAGGATGGTGGGTTAGTGGCTAATGGGTGTTGGGTATTGGAGTCGGCTGTGGAAAAGGGAGTTAAAAGGACAAGGAAATGACAGTGGTTAGGGATTTAGAAAAGAAAAGAAAAGAAATTACTTGTTGTTACTATTAGGGATTACAAATTAAAATTTGGGGGAGTCGGGAGGAAAAGAAAAGAAAGGGTAGCATGGTATTTGGGCCGGGCTAAAAAAAGTTTATCCAAGGCTTAATTCGTCTAGAAAATGAATTTTATTTTTTGTCTAAGTCTATTTTTCGAATTTATATTTTTTTTAAATCCTTCAATTTTTCTGACAAGCCTTCGGGCTTGGTCGATGGCCCAGTCCATGATTAAATTTACAAAAGATGGCTTTGAAATTAAATTAATTTTTTAGATTATTATTTAATTGATTATAATTAAATAATTAAAGGTCAAAGTGAGAATTAAATTAATTAGTTATTATAGTTTTATTGGAGGGGATAATTAAAAATATTTCTCATATATTCTAATATAGTAAAGTTATTATAACTTTAAAAGAATTAGAATTGAGTTGAGAAAATAATTAAATTTAATTAATTATTTATTTTAATTAATTAATTAATATTTAAAAAATAAAAAATAATTATAAATTGGATAAATTATAAGTATTAATTAAAAGTACGAATAAAATATAAAATTATACTAGTACACAAGACAAACCCAGAAACTCATCCATTGTGAGGAGGGGCGATAAACCCTAATCCCAATAAGGGTTGTCGCTGCCCCTAGGATTTCCCAAGTAGGGAAACTACATTTTTTATTAAAATATTATTATTTAGTTACCTTTTTGTTAAAGTAAAATTGTTGTACCTTTTACGCTATAAATAGGAACTATAAGATGAGCTTTTGACATACCAATTGAATGTTGGTACTTTGTTAGAAAATGATGATATTTTATTTATAAGAATAAATTCGATTTTCTAAAAAGTTTAAAATTTTTCGGTTCTCATAGAAATAAATTAGTTTTTTCACTCAAAGTTAATTAATTTTTTTCATTTTGTGCGTCCGATTCATGTTGTTTGAGCTCACACTCAAAACAAATCGTGGTTCGAATATATCAAAAAGAATCATTTGATAGAAAGCCAATAAACAATTTAAACTTTCTTGCACAAAACACATGTAATAATTCAAATAAATTTATTACTATAAATATCTTAATGCTCGATTTTAAGAAAAAAATTAATCTTTCATTGTGTAACGTACACTATTTTCTAAACCGACTTTTTAACACTTCGACCATGTTAAATATATGAGATTTGTTTATCCTTGTCAGAATAATTCAAGATTTATATAAGGTGAATTACAATTAACATTGATTTTGAAAATGATTTAAAACCGTGTTTGAAAACTTAAATTTGAATTTGAATTTTAAATTTTAAATTCATGATTTACAACTCAATATAAAATTATTGTTTTAACTTTAGATTTGAATTTCAATTAGTTTTAAGCTTTAAAAATATTTTTTAAATAAATTGTTTATATACTATAAGTGGAAAATAATTAGAGGTGTTCATGGGTCGGGCCGGGTCGGGTTCGGGTCAGGCTCAACTAAAAAAATCATGCCCATTTATTGGGCTTGAGCCAGGCTGGGCCCAAAAAATAGGCCTAAAATTTTGCCGAAGCTCGATCCGGATAAAAATACTAAAACCCAGGCTCGGCCCGGCCCACCCGTATTAATTTTTTATATTATTTTATTATTATTTTTAAATATATATAATACATCAAAAATACTAAAAATATCAAAATAAATATTTCCCAACAAATTGAAAATAAATTTTGAAAAATATGTAGACTTAAATAACACTAAGATAAATGCAACTTAATAAGCAATTGCTTCTAAAATAATAAAAAAAATTAACAAATGCCTTTAAAATAATAAGAAAATTAACAATAAAATAAATTTTACAATATCCAAACAATAACAACAAAATAATAGCAACATAATAGTAAAATGGTAGCAAAATATGGAGAAAACAACAAGAAAATAACATTCAAAAATAAAAAAAAATATGCAGATTTTTTTGTCCTTTAGTGAATTCAGGCCGGGCCGGGCCAGGCTCGGGCTAAAAATATCTTACTCGAGGCCCGGCCCATTTTTAAACGGACCTTATTTTTTTGTCCAAGCCTATTTTTCGGGCCTATATTTTTGCCCAAACCCTTTCACATGCACACCTCTAAAAATAATATAACAATGATAATATATATCAAATTAACCTCAAGTTCAAGCTTTAAAACTCAAGATTTAAATTTAAATCACTTTTAAAAAATTTAAAAATTAATGATAATAATAAATATAAAATATTCTAAAAAATAAGAAAAAAATTATTTGGGTTTCATCCGTAGTAACTAATTATAAAAATTATTTGACTTGTGGATTTTCTTCTCTAAAATCTATAAAAGATTATACAAAGTTTTCATTATCTTATTGAGATGAATCCAAAAAACAAAAGCAAATACATGTAAACACTACAACAATCCATACACCTAGTCTGATAATGCAATAATCCAACTAATTCTATATCATCAAATAAAGATTTCAACAAATACATCTGTTTTGGATTATCCTTCATCAACCTTTTAACTATTTCGAGTAAAGCATGTTATCTTTTAAACAACCTCATCTATCACTTCACTAGTCTTTCTTGATTTTTCTTCATTTCAGTGATGGCTCCTATGGTTCAAAACCTCTATATCCACCATCAAAAGGTTATTTTGATGCCACATGTAATATCAGTATACCTATTTATCGTCGAAAATTATGGTTGTTAAAATAGATTTAAAAGTCTACATCGAGGTGTGAACATCACTAAAATAGTAACTGTCGATATAAATATTGTCTGGTGCATATACCAACAAGTTTTATCATTGGTATAATTTTCGAGTGTTAAATAAATAGTTAGTACATTGTTATATGATATAGTAATAAATTTCTGTACAATTTTCGTCGATAAAGAGATGTGTTACATTTTTATTTATTTATTTTGCCATCGGTAGATAATTGCATCCATCGACAAATGCTTTTTATACTAATGAAAATATATAATTAAAATCACTGATACAAATTAAGGGGAAAATGTATTATAATTTATTAAATTAATAAATTTCACAAAATTAAGATGGAACCACAAATTCAAGCCAACTAAACTTGATGACATCTCCATACTCCATTCCCCTTGTATATCAAGCAACTATTAATTAGTTTCCCTGTATAAAACACAATAAGTTTACTCATGAAAAATAAATTTGCAAAGTTATTTTCCCTAAAAAAAACTAACAATTAGACAACACCGAAGATTGCAAAGATGATAAATCTATTTACCTATTTATGTATGAAGGTTGCAATTTACAAGCGTTCAAGTGTTTGATACAAAGAATTTAATTTAATGTACAAAAGAATTCCATGTGATGGCATAATAGTTAAGGATGTTTATCACATTAAGTGTGATTTGGGTTCGAGTCGCATTAGTCACATTTATTGTTCAGGAAAAGAATATATTGAATTTTGACATCTGAAGCCCCAATGCTATCCCTGGTGCAAAAAGAATAGAACATCAATTTTTAGAAAAAAGCAAGTCGGAGAAGAAAAAGATCCAAAGAGGAAGAAAGAGAGAAGGATGACCGGAGGAAAACCACATTATTCGGCTCATTATCTCTTTACCTTTCTCTTTGCCTTTTGTTTCTTTTCTTTTGCTATTTTGAACCATGATTGAGTTTTGTTTGATTGTTTTTAATTTGATGATTATGGGCTAAACTTTTGTTAACTAGAATAATTATGGAACCTTAATATGGGATTATTAGTACTTTGCTAAGTATGCTTGTTGCAATATGAGGTTTATTCATTCACGGGTTATTTATGTTTTATGCTTGTTATTGCCTAATCAACATTAGTGGGTAATTGAGTTAGTTGTTAATTCTAAAAAGGATGTGATTAATGGACGTAAAACTTGAATGGTGCATGTTTAATTTCTTTGATTTTAAATTTGTAATGATGTAGACATATATTGTTACCATGCATAATCTTGTAGGGATGGTGCTTGCTATTGTCTTCTTGACATTAAATTAATGTAGATATATGTTAAATTAGATAAATGATTGAACATAATGACTTCAAGAGAAGCCTATAAATTGTCGATTTCAAATTAATAAATTGTCATAATGTCGCAACACCGCTACCAATAATTGTATATTAGGGGGAAATAATTATTCTAGCTCTTCAATTCATTGCTATTAATCGGTGTTATTATTTTTAAATTGCTTTGCATATTTATTTGAATCCAATCAAATTTTTATTTACTTTTCAAATTGTTATTTGTTAATTTTATAATTTATATTTTAAAATGTGAAAATGATAACTCTAGTATTTTCTACTATATTACTTATATATATAAACCTTTAATTTGATGCCTAAGAAGCTCTTAGATTTTTCATGAAGTTAGGCCCTCGCATGAGAAACTTAATGGTTTCACCAAAGCACGTTGGATAAAGAATTGGTGATAATAGTCCTTGAAGAATGAGTGCCAAATTGTACATATGAATTCCCTAGATAAGGAATTACAACCAATCACCACAAGAATCAACTTATCCCCATTTTTAAAAGTAATTAAAATTGTACTGGCAGAGTAAACGATAATTGCAAATTAATAGAATTTGATGTTAAAGTACAAACTTACCACCATTTAATTTGTTTAGGTCTACTGCATTTTGCTTCCATGTCTACTGCCCTAGTCAAATTACCATAGCTAAATGTTAAAAAAATAGTTGAAAAGCAAAAAGTAAACATGAAGCTTGAAAGCATTAATGGCATTGGCCTTGGCTATTTACCTGTAGACGGTTCTTCGAATTGTACAGTGTTAAGCCCTTCATGCCCCTCAACCTTACGACAGACTTTGGAGTAAGCAACACTTCACAAAACATCAGACTAAAATGTAAACGATGCCAAGGGGATATAAGCAACATCAAGCAAGATAGATAGCAATTGAAACGGGGAGCTCGAACTCGATTACACCAGTAAGCATATTTGAAATTGTACCCAAAGCTCCAATGAATCTAATTTTAACATGGAAAGAGAATTGAGATTTTCTATGCATCTTTATTGGATAACTGCAGATACAAATACAAAATTAACTAAAAGAATATGCATCTTGTCAAAAACCCCAAGCTTGTTTTCAATCCTATTGCTTGAGGAGCAGTGTAAGGCAGGACCCATTGGAAGAGCAAAATTTCACTCCAACACATAATCCAAGAGTAAAATGGCAAAATCATTTTCTCAAGGTTGAAATGTACTCACCTGATGTTAAAAGATAAAAAGGGGAAATGGGTTTTAGCCTTTTAGGATTGAGTCAATTTTGGGTTAGCCTTTTTATTTCTACTGTTGGTATACACAAGATGTATTGATGGATAATTTTAATCTGTCAGTATAGGTACCTCTATATCGACAGTAACAAAATATCCATCATGTACTGATGGATAATAATTTGATCTTTGATAAAAGTATCATTTCTAACTTCTTGTGTCATAAATTCAATAGTATTTTCGAAATTTTACACCTTCACTTATTATTCTATCTTACCATAAAAAATCATAATATCATCTCAATATTAATCATTTTATTTGCGTAAGATGTTACTTTATAATTAATCTGAAATGTCAAACAAATAAATACAGTAAGAATTCTCAAAAAATACACAAAGCACAATACAATAATGATATAGCTTGATAAATTTTATCAAAATTTAATTTAGTGAAGATGTAAATATTAAGTAAAGATATGGAGAAAAAAAATACAATCATAACATACCTTTAGGTATTCATTAGAAAAGTACCCTATTCTTTGATGGAGTTGAATTTCAGTGATAAAAGCATGATATGTCTTCCAAATTTTAAACCTTCTCGAGCCAAATTGAGCTTCAAAGTAGAGTTGATATACTCTTTAGCAACATCAAGAGAGAAATGATGCAAACTAGTCACTAAAGCTCTACTCACATTCAACATTAAAATTTTTGGTATAACAAAGTTGTTGCTCAATTTGTTTTTCAGTATAGAAGCTTAGATGCAAGGTCCATTTACTTTTTCTAGTTTAAAGACCTAATTGTAAGGTCCATTTATTTTTCAATTTAGAGGCTTAGTTGTTAGGTTTATTTTTGCTTAAATTTGAGGTTGATTTTTATTTGTCCCACGCAGATTGTTTTCAATCTTCTGGTGAAGATATTTTTGAACCCTCTCTTTGATTTCTTTGAAATTTAAGAACACAAAAAATGGAATCACATTACTCTAAACCAATCTTCCCATAGAAACCCTACACATCATGCACAAAGGAGAATATAGACAGATACACACATCCAAAACAAAAAGTGAGGGTAATTTTGCAGCAACTTAACTACGGATAGTCCAATCCCCAGAAGGTGACGCTGCCGCTCACTGATTATCTTCTTCTTAATGTAATGTCGTTTACTATATTAACATCTATTATTTTGTACACCTCCCCCATTTCTTATTGAGGTTTGGAGTTTTTTATTCTATAAATTAAATTAAAAATCTTATAATATGCGTATACATATGAAAATTATAAATATAAGGCATAAATGTATGTTTAAAAATAATATAGAATAAATAATAAAACGTATGACTTGAAATTAATTAATAATAACATATGAATTATTTACAATATTAAAATTTAAAAAATTAAATCAATTTATTTATCATCATGCTGTCATCAATCTTGAGTTAATGTTGAGTTAACTTGTGACACTAACTCAATCAAATTAAAGTGTGCATAATAAAATTAAAATGTATAAAAATATAAAAAAAAAGTTGTAGCTAAGTGATAAATTAAATGCTTTATAAATGCAATTGGTTTAGGTTCATATCCTACCATATGTATTTTTTTTTGGTTTTTTTAAATAAAAAGACTAATGTACCATTGAATAATATAATTTATTTTAATTATGAAAATATATTTTTGTAATTTTTCTAATTGAGTTGATGACCCTGTTGAGGGTGACTTCAACTCAGTCAAAAGCTTAAATAATAGTATAAAAGTATACATATAAAGAGAAGGCCTTAGATTATATAATAATGATTAAATTTGAATTTCAATCTCTATACTACTCTCTAATTTAAAATTTAATAATATATAATTTTTGACATAATTGGATTTATCAAATGACATGTGTCATGTTGTTTTATTATTTTTTACATTATAAGATAACTAGAAATCTTATCACATGTGTACGTGTGCGGAAATCACAAATTTAGAATACAAAAGAATGTTTAAAAATAACATACAATAAATAATGAAATGTATAATATCACATGAAATATGTACGATGTTGAAATAGAAAAGAAATAGATTAAAATTGTTTATCATGGTGTTATCATCAATCTTGAGTCGGTATTGAGTTAACTTCTGACACCAACTCAATAAATACATTAATATATATATATATATACAATTGATGAATGTAATAAAGTGTGCATAATAAAAAATTTAAATGTATAAAAATATTAAAATAAAGCTTTAGTTGAGTGGTAAATTTTACTAATTCAAATAGTTTAAGTTTAAATCCCACCATATGCATTTTTTATAAGTTTTTTTTTTAAATAAAAAGACTAAACAATTCTCGAATAGTATATCTTATTTTAATAACAAAAGAGTATTTCTATAATTTTATAACTGAATTGATGGCCCGATTAAGAGTTACACCAATTCAGTAAAACACTTAATAAATAATATAGGTGATGCAATTTCAATTTTAATATCATTACTTTTAAAAAAAATTATCTAAAAGTGGTCAAATTTTATGCTAAGATCAAATTTAAAGTTTTATTTCTATATCTAATTTTTAACATAATAATCTATTTTATATAATCTATCACAATAATTGTATACAAATAAATCTATTTTATTACTTAATTTATTATTTTAATTTTAAATTATATTATGAAGGAATTCATTCACACACATTGAATAGTGTATAATATTTTAATTATATCACATCATATTTTTAATCTCAATTTATCTCATATTTTACTAATTTATCTCAATTTAATTCTAAATTTATTTTCATAAAATATTAATAATACAAAACAATATTTTAATTGACAACTATTTAGTATAAATAAAATAATTTTTTAATTAATTATTTAAGTCCATTGCATAGACTAGTTTTATATATATTATTATTTAAGTGGGTGACTGAGTTAGTGTCACGACTCAACTTGACATCAACTTAATCAAAAAATTTATGAAGATAACCTTGCATATTTTTATTAAATTATATTATTACGAGGGTAATTTTATCTTTTTATAAAAACAAATAAAAAAATTATAAATGTTGAGATTTTAAGCCATAACACTAGCATTTATAAAATCTTTTTCTTACCGCTTAAACTAAAATTTTATTTTAATATTTTTTTAAATTCAATATTATTACACAAATTATTTAACCCTCATGTTGGTAAAATAGATTATATTTTTGGGTACTATTAAAGTATCCTCCATATCCGTTTTATGATTCATAAAAACTAATACTTTTGAGGATCTGTAATTACCCTTTCAAACAATATTGTCTCTAAAATTTTAACTTGCATTCTTTCGGAATATAATTTATTATTAGAAGCAACAGTAGATTATATTTTGTGCGTTTGGGTCCTTAATTGAAACTTAGGCTTTTTCCTTTTAATTGAAATAGATTTGAGAGGGAGCTAATCACGCGTGGTTAAAGATAAATTAAAATCAAACAAAATAAAATAATTATTATTTTAAAAAATAAAATAAATTTTTTTCTTGAATGTCATTTTAATAAGCGGTGATTATTTTAGATTTATTTTTTTTATTAAAACTTAAAATTCTTAAATATCCTTTAATAATTTTTTTATTATAATAATTTTGATTTGAATTTTTTTAATCTATTTAATTGAGCTGATGTCTTTGATTCATGAAACTAAATTCAATCACACTCTTTATATTATACTAAATCATGACACACTTATGATATGAGTAATTTTTTTTATATAACAGATATATTTATAAAAAATTCATATAAAAAAGTAAATATGATTTTAGTTTTGAAATGGTAAAAATTAAAATATAAAAATTCAAACCTCATAATGTGTTATTTTTCTAGATTTTACATCAAAATATGAAAAGACAAACAAAATTCTCACGATATTCAGTGGTGAAGAGGGAGGGCCTCGACCCCCTTGGTTAAATGGAAAATTTTCCCTTTAGCCACTCTTAAAACGTAAATTACTCAAATTAAGTTTTTTAACTTTTAAATAAAAGAAAATTTTTCATTTCCGCCCCTCTAAAAATATAAGCAATGTAATTTAAGCATTTTAGTGAAAAAAAATTTAACCTTGACCTCTCCAAAATTTTATAATTTTATTTTGGCCCCCATAAATAAAATTACTAGCTTCGCCTCTAACAATATATTTGTTATTGTTGTAAAATAATTAGGTATTTGATAATTTCCTAAATTGAGTTGGAACACAATTGATGGATAATACAAATTTAGTCGTTTAACAGATAGACACTAGATTATGGTACATCTATTATAACAAATTTATAAAAATTGATACAAAATAAAATGTGGTTTTGATTTAAATGGTAATGTTGAGATTTTTAAAACCGTGATATATAAGTTTAAATCTAATGACTCCTATAATGTGTAGAAGATATAAATATCCTAAAAATAATATTTATTGTTTTGTAAAAAAAAAACTTTTTGATAATTTTATAACTAAGTTGAGACTCGATTGATGAGTGAAATCAACTTAGGCAAACATATTATAATATTATATATGATTTCGAAAATGTAGGTATTTTTCTAAACTTAATTCTTCTTTCGACTATTTTTTTGGGGCTATTTGTTGAACGAGGCACGAGCTATTTGATAGCTTATCTTTTTAGTATGCAGCTCGTTTGGGCAATAATGTAGAAGATAGATTTAGTTGTTTAGGCTTAGAGAGTGTGCATGGCTCACCTTCAGCTTGTAGTAGAGGTGTATATGGGGCGAGTTAGACTCAACTAAAATTTTAGATTTATTAGTTAGGTCTGACCCGAAAAATTGGTATAAAATTTTATCTAACAATTTAAATAAAAATGTTAAAATTTAGGCCTGGTCTGCCCATATTTAAAATTTTTTATATTACTTTTTATATGAATTGTTTTAAAAGATATAATACATCAAACATACTAAAAATATTAAAATAATTTTTTTACAAAAAATTAAAAATAAATTTTAGAAAATATGTATACTTAAATAACAATAAGATAGGTGTAGGTTAACAAGCAAATGTCTTTAAAATGGTAACAAAATTAACAATAAAATAAGATTTATATAATATCTAAACAATAACAATAAAATAAAATGATAACAAAATAGTGAAAAAAATAACAAAATAATAATAATGGTAATAATAAAAGAGCAAGAAAACAATTTTTTTTGCAAATTTGAATTGGGCCGGGCTCAGGGCAAAAAAAGCTTTACTTGAGGCTTGACTTGTTTTTTAAATGAGCCTAATTTTTTTGTCCAAATCTATTCTTCGAATCTATATTTTTACCCAAATCTTTTTACTTTTCAGACCGATCTTCACCTTGACTCATGGACAAGTCTAACTTGAAGTATCTAGTCTAAATTCATTCCACTGTAGTTAATGAATGGAATTTCCTTGTGTGACATTTTAATCAAAAGAAGTGTGAGGTTTTGAGCTTTTATTAGTACATGAAAAAAGGATGAAAACTATAATTAGACTAGGCGGGACTAAATTGTTCTAGAGCAATCATCATATAAGTTGTGAAATATTTCATTTGGTGTTGCATATAGTATACATGTCCAAAGGCCTTGTCCACATATGTGAGATTTAGTTCAATTAATTAGTTGGTAATTTTATTGTGTTATAATAGTTTAATTTTATATTTTGATTATAAATTTATGTTACCAATTTTATAATTTGAATTATTAAATAATCGATTGGAGATGATTTATTGATTTAGGGTGAAAACGACTAAATTTATTTAGATTCACATCGAGCGAGCCAGGGTTAAATTGCGTGGGACAATATAGTGTATAATAACACGGATCATGTAGACAAAGCCTCACTCCTGATCCAACTATTTCCCCTTCAACCACGTTACCCACATCATCTTCTCATCGCCAACAAAATCAGTTTTACAAATAAGGTGAAATGATTTTGACAAATTTTAAAAAATCTCATCCCCGACGGAACAACCCTATAATTTATTTTACCAAATAAAAAAAAAAAGGGGGGGGGTGGGGGAGGGGAGGTTAAAAAACTGCCACTATTTTCCTGGGTAACTCCAGAATTTATTGCTTAGAAAAACCGAAGCAAAACCAAAAGAAGTTCAGTTTTCTATTGTTTCTACCACCCAATCCCCATTATTTTTACTTATTATTTATTAAATTTCAATAATTCTAAGCTCTCCAACTCCCACTCTCCGTTCCAAATTCCCCTTTCCCTTTCTCTTTTTTATTTATTTCTTCTGCCTTTTCTCTAACCGTTCGTTTCTTTCCTTTGTTTTTTTTTGTAATAATCAATCTTTCAACCTTTTGAGGCCAATTCCGTCAGATCCTAAATGATCGCTTCCCCTCTTTGATTTCTTCCCCATAAACGTTACATTTTCAGGTACGTTTTCTTTCAATCTTTTTCTTTTTGACTCCCTCTTTTCCTTCTATATTTTGTGTTTTCCCCCTTTTATTTTCTGGGTATTTTATGTTTTTCTTTTAAATTTGCAGGATCCGGGCTATTACTTTTGTTGGAATTCATTCCATACTGCTTTCAGGTAACTTGTTTTTGATTGTTTGGGTTTTTCCATGCCTTCGATGATGTTTTCCTTTTTGCCTAAAAAAATATTTTCCATACCTTTCTCTTTTATTTTGTTATGTAGGGAGATTCATCGGAATCGGTCATAGAGATCTAAATCTCGCAGTTTTTGTTAAGATTATTATTGTTTAAACAAGTTCAAAACTAGATTCGCATCTCTGGTGTTTTGTTTTCTTTTTTTTACCTTGCTATTTTCCGTCCCCTAAATCCTTTCCGAGGCTTCCTTCTCCAGGTTTCACCCCTTTGACTATCTATATTTTGAATATCATGGAATTTCTTTGTAAACAAAGAAACCCTCTTTTTTGTTTGTGTGTGAAGCTATCGGCTTTTTTCTTGAAAACTATATCCATAACCTCAGTCCTATTCTTTTTGAAGCTTCATCTTTGAGACCCTCACCAGGGCGTTTGCGTGATTTTTTGTTTACCCTTTCCACTGTAGAATTTACTTTTGGTACTTAGTTTAAAGATTGAATAGAATATGAGGGTGAAGTAGAAGTTTACAAAAGTGGTTCCCCGGTGTTTGATAGGAATGGGGTTTGGGATCAATCATGCGCTTTTGAACTTTCGAGTCATTAACCATGCGAGGATCCTTGTAGCGTTTGATAGAATATAGGAATTAGAATTGCGTTTATTTAGAACCTAATATAAGGAAGACAAGTGCGTGATCACTTTCTTTTCTTTCCTGAATATAGATTCAATATGCATTAGTAGTGAAGGATTGATTATAAAAGATTTAATGATTCATATTGGATCATATTTCTTTCATAAATGCGGAGTTTAATTGGACATTGCATTATGGCATCCTCTACTCGTTGTGCTATATTTACTACTTCCATAATTCATTCTTGATAATTCGGAACTTAAACTGTAATTTCCTTTTCTTGGGCAGGCAAATTCTGAGTTGTGGGTACTCCTCAGAGAGCTATATAAATCACGGTAATTTAGATTTTATATAGGAAATGTTAGGAGGCAACAACAGTAATTCTGTGCTTCCCATTTTCCTGGATGAGAATCATCTTCAATATCAGAATCAGACTAATGGATCAAACCAACTGCAGTTATTTGGAAGCTGTAAGTTTTTTTATTTTTCATTTATTTTGCAATTAATCTTTTTTTTTATTTTTTTTATTTCTCTTAATGCCCTATTTTGACAGGCAAACCCACAAATCCATCCCCTTTTTCCTGAAATTTCAGTGGTAACTAATCCTTATTGTTTAACACTTCAGTGCCAGCTGGGTGCAATGTTGATCCTGTGAATTATTTTGGAAATGAACATCTTGCTCCCATGATTCGACCCAATAAAAGAGGCAGAGAAACAGAAGACATTCAAAGGCAGCAAAAGCTACAAATTTCCTTGAATTACAACATCTGTAAAGAGGAAGCTGACTGTTCAGCTGGCATTCCAAATCCTAATGCCGTGTCAACTGGCTTACGGCTATCGTATGATGATGATGAGCGAAATTCAACTGTGACTTCTGGTAGTGGAAGCATGACACAAGGACCATCAATGATCTTGTCACTCGGTGACAACATTAGAAGTGAACTTGATCGTCAGAAAGAAGAGTTTGATCAGTACATCAAAATTCAGGTATTATTGTGGTACACCAATAAAAATAAAATGTCTCCTTTCAATCTTTTCTCTCTATAACAGGGGTTTCTTAATTAAATATTAGAAATTGTTCGATTACAAGCAGATGTTCTCTTTTTTAGAAAGCTCCTACTATTGGCTGCTCTTCTTCTAAGTAGGTTTCGTGATACATAGCATAGTATTACCTAATAACTTATAGTTATGTTGATGCATTTGCTATTGGCTGGCCCAAAGGTGTTTGATATATTTTTCTTCTATTTTTAATCATTCAGATGTAGCTTCTGTTTGGAGTTGGGCCATGATAATGGCATAGTATTTCATGGTCAATACATTTCATACATTCATGGTTGTTTGTTATGCTTAGCATTGAGATGCCTAGGAAGATAACTCTGTTCACCTTATTCTAATAAAAAAAAGTTCAGTAATCGAAGTATCTAATTGGATATTGGTTTTAATGTGATGGTATGATTTTTGTTCATCTTATTCTGTAAATAGGAAGAGCATCTGACAAAGGGAATAAGAGACATGAAGCAGAGACACATGGCTTCTTTTCTTGCTGCTATTGAGAAAGGCATCAGCAAGAAGCTTAGGGAGAAAGATATGGAACTAGAGACTATGAATAACAAGAATAGGGAACTGGTTGAGAGAATAAAGCAGGTGACTGCAGAAGCACATAATTGGCATTATAGAGCAAAATACAATGAGTCGGTTGTTAATGTGTTGAAGAGCAACCTTCAGCAAGTAATCTCACAAGGTGCTCAACACGGGAAAGAAGGTTTTGGAGATAGTGAAGTTGATGATGCAGCCTCCTATATTGATCCGAACAACTTTCTCAGTATTCCTCTTGGGGCTGCAAAATGTGTTTCCAAGGGCATGAAGGAATACATTATTTGCAGAGCATGCAACGCAAAGGAGGTGTCCATTTTGTTGATGCCGTGTAGGCACCTCTGCTTATGTAAAGACTGTGATTTATCAATCAATGTTTGCCCTGTATGCCAGGTAACGAAAACTGCTGGTGTCCAAGTGTACTTATCCTAAAACTGTGAAGCAAATTCTTGAAAAAAGATGAAAAATTTATACCCTTACATGTGTGTGAGAGAGACATCCAGCATTCCCCCCCCCCCCCCCTTTTCTCCTAGTAGAGACAATGTATGAAAAGTAAACCATTTTCATGAAATGGAGTATGCAAAAGCATCCTTTGTTCAGTCTCCCAAGTCTCCCCCACCCCACCAATCTTACATTTTATCTTTTTGGTTGTGGTTTTCGTGGTGTGTTGCCCATGTCTTTAAAATCTATGGTTTAAATTATTAAGCTAAAGTACAATAAGCCAAAGGTAGGTGAAGAGTTAGAGGTTCAAAGATGATAGCAGATAGCTGATGATGGTGGTTGGGGTTTGTCCCTGTCTTCCATTTTAATAGTTTCCTACCATTCTTTTTGGTGGTTGGCCATTTTCCTCCTTTTTCTTTTCATTATATTTTTAGATATGGATGGTAGGGTTCATATCCTTTTTCTATATCGCCTTTGAAATCCGTTTCTTTTTCATATTAATTATATTTAAAATATATTTTAAAACAAGTAAAAGTTAATATATATTAAAGTTTGATTAGTTCATTTATGGATTTTGCTGATCAGAAGTTAATTGGGTTAACAATTTCCATCAAACCCTATATTAATTATTAAGTTGATTCACCCCATATTGATTTGGTCGTAATCCCAATTCCCAATTCCCAATTCCCAATCATCAACTCTATTTTCTAAACTAAGCCAAAAAAATTAGTACATTCAATGGTCGAACACAATGAGGATTGATAACCGAGGGCCTTAGCCCATTTATGTATTCGTATATTAAATTGATCTTCCCTCTATCCCTATTAATATTTCAATTATTTGGAGAAATGGCTTCGACCGGAGGTGGTGGTCCTGCTAAGGAGAAGGTTTTTCGGGCCAAAGGGGTGTTGGTGGTTGTGTGACTAACAAGGTGAGATTGAGAGAAGATGACCCATCTTATGAAGGTGGAATGTACATAGACACTTCTGAAGAGGGTAGGATTTCGTTCAAAGATAGCGTCCTTGATTTCTTTCGTAATGTGGAAGGTTAGATTAATGGTTCCTTTGATGACGATTAAGCTGCGGGAGGGTGATGCTGTAAAAGAAAATGTTAGACGTGTGCCTACCATCAAAATTTTCAAGCGAGTGCATCATCTAGCGAAACAAAGTATGATGAGAACATTCGTGTTGAAGCTGGAGAATCGAGTTTAATACTCTATCGAATAAACTTCATTCGCTTTGGAAACCAAAAGTCCCAATTAAAATTATGAATTTTGAGAATGATTATTTTATGGTTAAAACTTCATTCACTTGGGAAACTAATAATTATTTTATGGTTAAGTTTAAATGTGAGGAAAATTTTTTCTCGTCCTCTCAAAGCGGTTATGAATAATTTTTGGGCATTATCTCATTGTACAATCATGGAATTTTTCTTTTTCATTGTAATTTTATCCTTTGAATGTAGTTATTTGGATCAAGTTTTTTGGTTGATTCGGATCCTTTTATAAGAAGAGTTTTCTAAATGAAATTGGAAAGATATAATGCTATTAGAATCAATTATAATATTCAAGTAAATCGCTAGAGTAAAAAACTAGAATTAAGGATAAGATCTAGAGGATGGAGTATGAATCTCTCCCTACCGTATGTTTTAAGTGTTGAACATTATGGTCACTTGAAAGATGGTTGTCCCGAAATCAAAAAGGAAAATATGGAATGGAGGAGAATATAGAAGTCTTGCCTAAAAAAATCATCGGTGGAATACAGGGCAACGATGGAGGACTATGGTTCATAGATGGTGGTGCAGAGGAAGACAAGGAAGCCAATTAGGAAAGAATCTGGTTTTGGAAAGAACATTGAAAATCAAGGATTTGTAAGGAATGGATCACGATTCAATTAGGTAGTTTTGGAAAGAATCCTTAGTCTTTTGAACATTTTGACACTAAATGTTACTTTGGACCCGTTTGAAGAAAAGGTTATAGGATCGAGTGTACGAGGTAAATGATTGCCACTTGTCATTTTAGTTTGTTATATTTTTCTTAATTTTAATGAAAGTTGTTTTATCCTAAAAAATACTTGTAATCAATATTTTTAATGATATATAATTTTTTTATACAACATTAGATATAGGAGATAGGAGTAATATGGTTTGAATCTATATCGAATAAGTATCTACTAAAAATTATAATCACTACTCTGTTCAAATTAAGACATGATATACAATTTTGTTAATCTATCTTTTTTGTTTTTTTTTTTTTGAAGAAAATTGTGCTTATACTTTCATTTTTTTTTTAAATTATGTGGGTTAAAATAAGTTTGACAGAAAATTTTTATAAATTTTAAAATTTAATAGTAGAATTACTTGCGAGCAACACAAAATGAAAATATTACTATGGCTACCTTTAAAGTGAATGTAATTAGATAGAATTGTATATATATATATATATATATTTTAATATGATTTGATATTAATTATTATTGTTTTTTATGGTTTTAGTTAACTTATTTTACATATTACAAATGAGGATGAAATGATAACCATATAATTTAAACCATACCAACAATGAGCCTTTATAATATTGGCATTTTTATTTAGTTTATATTTTGAAATTTTAATTTATTAACTAACAATTTAATTTAAATTCTTATATTATACGATAGTTTCATAAAATAATATGGTAAAATTAAAATATCTAAAGAGGTTAAACAAGCATTATCATAACTTATACCTATACTTAGTTTTTATTTATTTTAATTCAATAAAATATTAAATATCTTTTCGTCAAAAAAAAAAATTTGTCTCTACTCTTATTTAAAATTTTTGAGTGAATTTATTTCATACTTAATACAACATCATTATTATTTTAAACATCAATCTTTCTTACTTCATCAAAAATTTCATTTGGTTTATATATAATCTTTTAGTCAATATGTTTTTTATATCATATTTTTTCATGTATTATTTTATTTTATTTTAATTAATTAATTAATTAATTTTCTTTTTTGTATTTCACTACTTATAAGACTTCACAAACTCTAAAGGCTTAATATTTAGAGTAAATTATTAAAATAGTCATTTTTATTTGCTTTAGGTTATATTTTATTTATTTATGTTTGAAATGTTACATTTTAGTCACTTACGTTAACGTTTTGTTACAAAATGGTTACGTTATCGTTAATATCTATTACTTCCTAAACGACAGTCTAACGTGACAGTTAAAATAGATTTTAAAGGCTAATGTGGATGTCCAGCCAAGTAAATTAATTAATTTTTAATTAAATAAATTTAATTAATTGAATTTCCTAAATTAATTAAAGGAAAATGGTAATTTGATTTCTTGAAATAATCAAAACCAATGCATTAGATCAATCTTTGAACTGGAAAAAAAAACCCTTGGTCTTCTTTTTCTTTTAGTTTTCATTTCCATTTAAACTAAAAAATCATCCATTTTCATAGGCATCTTTGTTAAACCGAAACAGTAGAAATCAAATTGAGTTCTCCATCAATCAGTTGGATTTTTTTTCAAAATGGAAAAATAAAAGATCAATTCAATGGAGGTTCTAGGCATTGATTACAATAAATAATTAGTTTTTTTTTTCTTTATCTAGGTTTTGAGTTCAAATATTATGAGTTTTTTTTTATTACAAAAAGGTGATCCATCTTTTTATGTTTTTCTGTATATATGACAGACAAAAAGAATATATTTCATCTTTGTTTATTTGTGTATTGTAGGCAACCATAATAGCAAGTAGGTATAGAAGTTGGTGTGTTCATTTCTTCTTCTTATTCTATGTCATTCTGCTCTGCTCTTCTCTTCTCTGATGGTTACAAAAAAATACCCAATTATTTTTTCTTTTTAAATTGGAGAAATTTGAGTTTTAGGGTAGAATTTTGTATTATGTTTTCATAATATATATATATATATATATATATATATATAAAACTTTTCTCATCCTAGCTGAATATTCATGTTGGCATTTAAAACTCATTTTAATTGCAATGTCGTATTGTCATTGGAATGTAACAAATATTAACGGTAGAGTAACTATTTCATAACAAAACGATAACATAAGTGACTAAAACACAACATTTCAAACATAAGTAACAAAAATATAACATGAGACAAACAAAAGTGACTATTTTAATAATTTACCCTAAAATTTATTCTCTTTTACAAAGTCTAAAAACCATGTTTTTAAGTTTTGTTTTGTTTTTTTTTAATAATCTCATTATATGTTTCCCAACTTAGATAATGCGTTTTAGCGCACTCGAACTTACATCCTCTCTTGTATTGCCAACAATACTCATACTAATCGAACTAAAATTCAATCGACTAAGTTAACAATTTAACTACATGTTTTTTTAAAGTCGAATATGAAATCATATGTTTAAGATTCTTTTTTAATTTCAATGTGAAGTTGTAAAATGTTTAAGATAGATGTCGTATATATTATTGATGCATTAATCTAAATACAATGTATTGATGTTGTCATGTAAAATGTTGATTTTGTTGAATGGAAACCTTCGAAAAAGCTCCTGCTTCTCTAATACTACACATAATTATCAATTATTTAATCAAACATTAGCTCTTTACAAAAAAAAAAAGAAAGAAAAAAAATAGCCCTTTTTGCGGGGAAACCTATCGTTTCACATTCAGTTGGTTGGTTTTCTCTTTTGTTTCCATTCGTTTTCTCAAAGATATATAAGTATTTTTCTAACTGATTTTCTGGGGTGAGTTTTCCTTTCCTTTTCTTTTCTTTTCTTTTCTTTTCTATTTCATTCTATGGATATTATAAAATATTGCTTGATGTTGTAATTAATGGCAATCAACATCAACATGCTTCTCTTCTTTTTTTTTCCCCTTAATCCATTAAACAAATCTTTTAGTTTGATATTTACTTTTCCCTGATAAACTCGGGTTAATAATAATAATAATAATAATAATAATAATAATAATAATAATAATAAAGCTAACTCGGATTTAGATTTCTTGGCCTCCAAGACTGGTTTGTCCAGAGCCAGTCTCGAGTGCATATAAACACAAACGAGTGAGTCAGGGTTTTTGCTTTCTTTGAATTTAGAATTTGCAGATTTTCAGTTTTGAAACAATCAAGGCTTCAATGGGTTATCATCAAATAGTTCCGTCCCTGTTGGTATTGCTATCAGTTTCAACAAGTTGCCAAGCATGGGGTTTTTTCTCGTCTTCTTCCAAAGCAGTTCAGAGTCCCAACGCAAGCCCCCATGGTGCCTCACTGGCTGAGTTCTCGGTGGATGGCTTAAACGACGAGAAGGGAAGGAGGCTGCTCCAAAGTGCTAAAACCAGGCTGGTTGGGTCAAATTCTTGCTGGAGAAATGCCTACGGACATCTCCTTTCAGGGTGCAAAGACATCATTGCTACAGATGAGACACGTTCAAGGTTTGCCTGGCATTTAAGTGATTGCTTTCAAAAGGATTCTGGACGGTCCCCTTTCCCTTTTTGCGACACCAAATCCGCCATGCTTCATTGTCTTAAACAGTTGAACGACTTGGAACACAAGGTTTATCTTGAATTCTTGCTTGAGACCCATTCCATCTGCTATCAGTTACAGTTAAGTAATTAATTCTCCTCATTGACCCCCCCCCCCAAAAAACCCAATTTGTTGTTTTGATGTTTTTAAATGCTGACTTTATGTTCAGGAACCAGGCATTCAAGCATGAAACAGAGAGACTAGTGAATGAACTCAGAAATTCAGCCCAATATGCACAAGACAAACTAGATTGTATAGAAGAAAGAACAAATGTTGTGTTGCAGAATTCAAATCAGATCAGTGATTCCTTGAATGCAATCGATATCCGAATTCATAATGTGGATCAAACAACTCACAGTTTAGAAGGTCATATGGAGAGTTTAATTCAGCATTCGCAGACGGTTTACAAGCAAGCTTCGGATATTGCGGATTCACAAAGAGAGCTGCGGAATGGCCAGGCAATGATGAATGATCAACTCAAAGAAGGGATAACGATGCTTGATGGTGCTTATAAGAATTTGGGACATCAAGTGGATAACCTGAGAAATGAAGCCATTGAAATAGAGAATGAGATTACCAAAGTTGGAAATACAATGTCTTCAAGCATGAACAGTCTGAAAATAACAGCAGATGACATTAGCAATAAGGCAGGGGCATCTCTAGATAAGCAGCACCAACTTCTAGAGGGACAGTCGACCGCGCTCGAGGGTCTTCGGTTTCTTACTAGATTTCAATCCGAAGCACTGGAAGAGAGCAGGTAAAATTGAAACCAACACAATTATCAAAACATTATATCAAAGTCAATAAATTTTATTTTTCTTTTCTGAGCCGTAGGAATACCCTGCAGCAGTTAGCGGAATATGGCCGAAAACAACAAGAAGAGCTTCTTAAAAGACAAGAACAACTGCAACAAGTCCATGATCATTTGGTCGAAAATTCCAAGTCAATATTGGCAGCTCAGGTTTAGGCATTGTTATTGATATCCTTAACCTTAACTAAGCATTGTTCTTGCATGAACTTACAATATTCTGTTTGGTTTTTTTTCCATAGGAGGCTTTTGAATCAAAGCAAGCTAGGATGTTCACTGCAGTAGACAAGCTATTTGCATTGCACAATGCCATGCTGCTTGAATCAAGACTAATTAAAGCTTTCATTGTCTACTCTATGTCAACCTTTGTCATCTACATGTTCACTAGCACAAAGCAAACATATCCTGTAAGAACAAGGTTATATATCGGTATGTCTAGGGACTTTGCCTTGCTTGCTTCACTATGAAAAAGCTTAAATATGTCAAGTATTTTGTTGTAACACTCACTCCCTTTTGGTTGCAGGACTGTGTGCTACATTCTCAATAGAAGTAGCCGTTCTTCGCTTCACGGCAAACGATATTGAACAGAAAACATGGATGGTAAATCTGGTTAGGTCACTCTATGTGCTCATTGCATGCATTCAGCTTCTATATGCCGTATGCACATACAGGTATATGCCTAATAACACTGAAATTTGTGGAAAGCTTGCTTGCAGGACTGAGTTAACCTAAAAACATAATAACATGCAGGGATTATGAATATTTGAACCATCAAATGTTATTAACACTGATGGAGAAAATTGATACGATGCAAAGGAAGGAAGCATTGTCATGGGAAATGGAGGATAGTGATGTGGATTGGCGTTCATGGGTTGATGTAGAGTTACCAGAAGATGTAGGGCAACTAGAAGACCCTGACTTCGTAATTGAAGAAGGAATAGGAGAGAGTAGCGACACAAGAACATATAATCTCCGCCAGCGCAGATGCTTAAACCTTACTTGATCCATGTGTAATTAATATTAGCAAAAAGGATGATTCAGTCCTCCTTAAAAATTGGGTAGATTTAATTATTCGCTTTCTTGATTATATATTATATATAATACTATCATACAATATAGTAAACAGAATGTCTACAAAGATCTCTAACCATTTTTAAACATTTCCATATCATTTTCACTAAATCCTTGTTTGGTCTTTGCATATAAACTTTTTTTTTTATTTATAATTTTTACTTTTACATAATTAAGTAATTTTGGTTACTCTCGTTAAAAACACAACCGGTAAGCTGATGTGACAATTAAAAACATTGATATACTAACAATATAGCCCTCAACTTTTACATATTATATCAATTTAGTCATAATTTTAAAAAAATTAACTCTCAATTTACAAATATTCTCAATTTGAACCTAATTCTAAATTATTCAAGGAAACATACAAAAAATAAATAAATAATTTCAAAATTACATAATAATTAATTTAAATTTTATATAAATATTAATATTAAATAAAATAAAATAAAAAAACCCCATTCAGCCCATCCCTCACCCCCGTCCCCAGCTCTATCCTTTAACAACTCAACTCTTTATTCACCTCGTCCCTCTCCCTTTAAGTCAACTTCTTTATTAATTCTACTTTTTAATACTTCTTTACTTTTTGAATTTTAAAAAATAAGTCCAATTGTTTTACGCCATCTAAATTATTCTATTAAATTCAACTTTATTATAATGTCAAATTAAATAAACAAAATTTTATTTCTTAAAAAAAAACAAAACAAAATTTATACCTACAGGTTTATTTGGATAGCACAGAGTAATTGAATAAAAAAACAAAATAAAATTTATACCTACGGGTTTATTTTGATAGCACAAAGTAATTGAATAAAAATGTAATTATTAGGGTAATAATTACATTATCTTGTGATTACAAAGTATTGTAATTCCTAAATGTATTTGGATGACAAAGTGTAACTACGTTAAATTTATACCTACGGGTTTATTTGGATAGCACAGAGTAATTGAATAAAAAAACAAAACAAAATTTATACCTACGGGTTTATTTTGATAGCACAAAGTAATTGAATAAAAATGTAATTATTAGGGTAATAAATACAATCTCTTGTGATTACAAAGTATTGTAATTCCTAAATGTATTTAGCTGACAAAGTGTAGCTACGTTATAATTCCCTATGTATTATGTTAGTAAAAAAAAAAGTAGTTGATAATACAATTACAAATAAAAAGAGCAAGAAAAATACACATCATATACAATTTTATCTAGTTGTTCTAGTGCATATTTATTGGATTATTCTCTCTTTAATATTTCAACATATGCTTCTTCTCATCATCTGTTGGTCCTTTATCGAGTTTATCATCATTTGAATTTGAATATGCATAATTAAGATTATCAATATTTTCTTCTTCCATGTGCTCTACAAAGTATAAATCATCTTAATTACACCTATGATTGATGTTATAAAAAATGCAACATGCTAGTACGATCCAACCTTTACTTTTTATGCTATATTAAGATGATGTTGTTAATATGAGAAATATTTTTTTAGAACAACAAATACCTTCTCAACCATATTTAGAATCCTTAAATGTCTCAAATTAAAGAATTCACGAGCTGCATATGGTGCATGTGCTTGACATCATTCTCTCAAATGGTATTATACCCCACAATATGGTATAAGAATACATTTTTCTATTTGCATAATTAGCATCGACCTTATAATATTTGGGTTCCCAGTCCAAATAGTCTATAACTTTAATTATAAAAACCTAGATAAACTTAGGGGTGAGTAAAACTCAATTCAATTCAAAAAATTAATTTTTTTTTTAAATTTTGAGTTAATTGAATCGATTTATTTGAGTCAACTCGAATAAGTAATTTGAGTTTCAAGTTTGAGTCGAGTTGAATTTTCCAATTCGAATAACAAATTGGTGTAAATACCTTTTGGCCCCTATTAATTTTGAAAATGAACAAATTAGTCTCTCTCTCAACAAAAATTATAAAAAGAAATTCAAAAAAATTACTAAAATTCAAAATATTTATAAAAATTCCAAAATTTATATTTTTATAAAATATATAAAATTTTTAAAAAAAATGCTAAAGAATATATAAAAGAAAGTTAAAATTTTAAAAATATTCTAAAATAATAATTTTGTGACCTAAATAAGTTAATTAATGATTCAAGTTTATCATACTAAAATATCTTATTTTATTATTATTCTGCTTTGAAAAAGTTTTCAAATTTATGTGCTCTAATATGGAAATAGTTATATTATAACAAAATTTTAATTTGAAATGTTTAATTTTTTAATTTAACTCAAACAATTTCATTTGTTCGACTTGACTCGAATTTCATTTCACTCTACATTCTAAAAAATTTCAAATCGAGTTAGGATGATAAAATAAGATTCTTCAACTCGATTAACTTAAAATTTTTTCACTTGATTCGATCAAACGCTCACCCCTCAATAAACCTAATTTCGAGAAAGGCTTATATTAAGTTATATCCCTTTTATAATACATAAATTAAGCAAAAAAAGAATATAAAATTTATAATATATAACATTTGTAAAAATATTTTATAAATTATCTAAAACTTTCATAACACCTCTAATAAATAATATAATTTTTTCATAATTTTAGAAAGTTATTTTTTATAAATAAATTATGATAAAAAAAGACTATGACATTATTTTATGAATTAATATATTATTTTTAAAATATATATTATGGACATCTCCATATTGGGTCATAATTTTTTTTATAAATAAATATATTATTACACTTTTATAACATGCAAATTAATTTTTATAATAAATTTTTTGACCATAACTTTAGAATTATTTTATGATTTAAATAATATATATTTTCATAATTTTTTAAAATACACAAATCATTTTTGTAATATAATTTTTTAAAATTTATAATATAAATTTTTTTTAACTATAATCTTCTCAAATATTCATACTTAATGTAATTTTTATAATTTATATATAAATAATATTTTAAATTTAGATTTAGACGTAATTATTTGTGTAATTATTTTAATTCTTCCACTCTCTTAAAAATTAATTTAGGCAAGGGCTCCAAATTAATGAACCCATCAATTATATAATTACGAACAATCATATTTAAATTAAATTATTAATAGGATTTCCAATCACTAGTTAAAGGAATAACAAAAATGAAACTCATAAAACCCAAGCCATGCAAACAGGGCTCACCAGACCAAATCGATAGCGTAGTCCAGGAAACTGGTCTAGTTTCAGGACAAAACGACGACGGCTCGAGGCAGGGATATTCGGTGAAACGGCACCACCTTAAAGGCAAAGTTAAAATCCCCGTTAGAAGTTTCTAGGGCGCGAGAATAAGAAGGAAGGTTGGTGAAGAGAAAGAGGTAAGGCAAAATTCGAAGTCGAGGCGAGACCAAGAAGTAGCGGAGCAAGATGATAATCCCAGTTCGCTGCTTCACCTGCGGAAAGGTAATTTTCTTTGTCTTATTATGGTTTTCTCCCTTTCAATTGAATTTTAGGCCTTCTTCTTAACTTCCGATTTTGGTTTGGGTATTTTATAGGTCATTGGTAACAAATGGGACACTTATCTTGATCTTCTCCAGGCCGATTATACCGAAGGGTTTCTCACTACCTCACCGCCTTTATCTTAATAGTTTTTTAAGCGACTTATTTGATGAATAATCTCTTGTGCAAATCGCATGAAACTTGGTTTCTAGTGATTTTCTTTGGGGAGAGGGGCGACCTGATTAGTGCTTGGCATGATCTCTTTGGCTTTTGTATGTTGTTGTTACGTGGGTCTAAAATTTTTATTATGCTCGCTTGATGGATATCTTTAGGAAGCTTAATTCGGGTGCTTGAAGTGTTTAAGATTACTATGCATCTACTTAAGCCTAAACAAATAGTCAAACATCTCTTCTTCTCCAACATTCAGCATTGTACAATTTGATGCATGTTGTCAATTAATATGTTTATTCTGTTGAATGGAAACCAGCCATATGTCCATTGCGTTATAACCTTTTTGGTGAGATAGTCCAAAAATCTCTTGCTTGTTTGTCTTTTCAAATTAGCCTATAAAAAATAGCAAACCAATAGTAACCCTCATCACATATTCGCAAGTTCAATGCTACTTATCTTACCCACATGATTCATACGCTAGGAGTTTTCTTTGAGCTAAACCGAGAGCCTCTCTCTAGGTTTTCTTTTCTTTCTTTGGCTGATTTGGATGTCCTAGTGACCTGTGTGATCCCTAAATACCCAAATCAGGAACTTTGTGGAGCAAGAGTTTGGTTTAAAAAAGCGGTGCTAATATTCTTGGAAAATCAACTCTGAGGGAAAACCCTAACAAGGATATGATAAGGAAATGGAGAACCAGATGAATTAAGCAGGAAACACTGGGGAAACGAGGTTACTTGATCATTAAGAGAAGCTGAAAGTTCTGGAACTGGAGAGATATGTTGGTCAAGAAAGAGATAGTATAGCTAAATGAAAAATTGATCCTAATTGCTTTTAGCAATTTGAAATCTGATGTCATTTATTCTGCAATCATATGGTGAACTTATCATGCCCATAAACTTTTTTTGTACAAGTACCATTTGCTGAATTGAACATCAGTAAAAGGTATGCTCGCATGAAAATTTGAGGTATAGAGGTAAACATTGAAACATCAAGAGTTAGTGTAAGTTTTATCCTCCCAAAGTTAAGAGAGGGGACTGCTGATGGAGTTTCCTGCTTTAAAAACATGTTTTGCATGCTTTAACTGGCACCTCCAAATGCAAAATTATCAATTTTTGTTAGTGTTATAGGCTGAAGGAAATGTATCTAAGAGACCAAGAATGTATTTGATAATATTGAATTGCAAGTTGATGCGAATCATAATTAAATTTATGTATCATTGCTATAAATGTAAATTGTTTGACATGCAGAGATGCTCTTGATGCTTTGGGATTGGTTCGGTACTGCTGTAGGAGAATGCTTATGACTCATGTTGACCTCATTGAGAAGCTTCTGAACTACAACAGTAAGCTGTCTTCCTTTCTTGCCTTCATTCTGTTTGGACTTCCTCTGTATCTCATGCTTCTGTTCATCTTAGTGCTGGCTTTGTTTAGAATTGCCTTCTCTACTTACTGCTTTTTTTTTTTTTTTTTTTTTTTTTGTGGTAGCATTGGAGAAGTCGGAGACCAGTTGAGGGAACATGTAGAATCTAAGGGTTTGTTGCAGTTTGTGTGAGTGCCTGTCAATGATTCTCAGTTTTGTTTAAGTGGGGCCGTGGTCTGAATCCAGAAAAAGGGAAGGAAAGGACTTAAATAGTACTAGTCTAGTTTGTTTTCTTTAGCTCTATGATGGATCCCTGTATGTACGAAATTAGTGGGATTTGAAATGCTGAAAGTGATTGGAATGCTTTGCTGTTTGCTGGGATAATTGTGTGATCAAAGACTAACTTTTGTTAGTTGCATTGCTACAGATGTGTTAGTAAGTGTAGGATGAATGGGAACCTTAACCGAGCATTTTGAAATCAATAATAATGACATGTCCTTCTGGTAGCTTACAAGCTAAGTGAGGGAAGTGGGAATGAAGCAAAACACACCATTTAATTATATCCTTTACTTCTGCTTGTGTCGGCTGGTTACCAGTTAAGCCTTTGAAAAATAATGTGGAATTTTATTCGCAAGCTTTGAAAAGAAATTTTCGAATTTGATTACTTTAGTACCGCATTTGAGCAGTTTAGTACCTGATTTGAGTGGCTTGTGAGCTTAATTGGGGTTATTTATTTATAATATGTATTTTAATATTAAATAACAATTTTACCCTGTGCTTAAAAAAACAAACCTTAGAACTTGATCACTTTTTTTTTTCCCTATTTCTTTCTCTTATCTGCTAATCGAAACCAATTTCTATCTTTCCCTGTTCATTATATCTTCGGATTTTCTTTCCCTATTTTATACATCAACCAGGGTCCATCATGAGCTAGTTGACTGTTAGTTCCTTCATGGGTTGTTCGTAGTATGTCTCATGCTTCCTTAGTAGTACATTTCAAGATTCTCTTAAAATCTTGCTAATCAACACTACAGAAAATAATATAAAATGCTTTAAAGTTGGAATTAGGAGAACATTTTTCATCACGGTACATTTCAACTTAGATTTAGAAGTTCTTCCAGCTTCAGTTTCCATTATAGGTGCTTTTCATCTAGTGAGAATAGAGCACCATGCCTTTTCATTAGTAGCCTTGATGTAAAATTTCATCCTTGCCTTCGAATAAGCATAGTTGCCACTCTCTGACACAGGGGGACGAGTAGTCGAATCTTTTCCCATATCTAGCAATAAACAACACTAGGAAACACCACTAGCTACATTGAGTGGGAAGTTTTGATACCATTTGTTGAATCAAACAACTGCTAATTACTAAGAAAATAGTGTTGAATGAAAGTGGTTAGCTACATTGGCCACTTCAATTTCTATTGCGATGAACAAACCTAAATACAGGGTAAAGAAAGTGCACAAGATTATTTATGTAGTTTGATTTCTCTATATTTGGGAGTTTAGCTCAGTGAGTAAATTTACTATCTGTAATCTCCATTTCAACAAGTGATTTAAGTTTTATTATACTCTTGACATAGTAACCTCATTTTTGTATTTAAAGACTTAGATCACTCACCTACTAAGTTTTCCCCAAGAACTTAGGTTATAAACACAACTTGCTTACTCTCAAATACACTCACAAAATATGTTCATTAATGAATAATTAAGTGCTCTTAATACTCAGCACATAAACCTACAAGTCTATAATATATAAGAGTTTTTGAGACTTGCTAACAAACTAAAATTTAATTACAATCCAATCCTTATTAAACAACTATAAAATAGCAAAATACAATATGCTAATAAAGACAAATGTAAAGTTAATTGTTGGAGATTTACTCTTCGATCGCATCTCGATCCGTTCTTCACAATCCAAAGGATACGATTACTTGATCTGATCCGATCCAATTCACAAGATAAGTTGCTTCATAAGAATCGGTCTTTAAAGTCGGGCTTGCATACGTCCACAATATCAATACCATTGAAAGCCTAAAGATTTTGTTTCAATAAATACGGTAAATAGGAGGTTTAATCTGTTTCTTCCCTCCCAACTCTGTCGAATATTACTTAACAATTATTTACGACTAATTAATTACTAAAGATAAAACACATTATGCTAAACTTAGTCCTCAACGTTTACATTTTTTTATCAATTTAGCATTGATTACTTTTTTTAGCTAAATTTGGTCATTGTCCTTTCAAAAAGAGTCAAATCGTTTTTTTAACAGAAATGTTGACTAAAACATTAATTTTTCAACGATGTGGCAATGCATGTATACTTTATGCTGACATGACACTATTTGTCTCATATGCTACATCAACAAATAATTTAAAGATTATAAAAATATTCAAATTCAAAAGAAATTATAAAAAGTTCATAATTTTTTTTAAAAAAAAAGCATGGAGTACATATGGATTGCCATGTGAGTTGCAATGTTTAAAAATTTAACATTTTAGTTAGTATTTCTATTAAAAACAATTATTCGACTCAATTTAAAAGGTTGATGGTCAAATTTAACTTCTTTTAAAAGGTTGAGGATCAAATTTAGCTTAAAAAATGAATAAGTGTCAAATTGAAAAAAAGATATAAACATTGAGGGATAAATTTGGCATTATGCCAAGATAAAACTAGATAGTTTGTTGGATTTAGATTTGTCCAAGGGTCAGGTAACCTGCCTATCTCGGTAGGCCTAACTCAACTAGGGCTGGGCTTGAATAAGAATTTTTGCACCTCAAACCGTCCTGGCCCAAATTTAATTTAAATAAAAAAATTAAAAAGTAAAAATTAATTTTAAAAGACAAATTTTTTTATTATTTTTTAATAAGGAGTGGGCTTTTGGGCGAGTAGACTTGAAAACAGACTTAATTTTTTGAGAAAAATAAGCCTCGACCTAACCAAGCTCGAATCATAGACACTTTTAATTGTGTTAAATTAGACTTTATATCTATTTTTTTTTTCATGCAAAGTAGGACTTGTTTTGAAAAAAAGAAAAGAAAATGTAGTTGATATGCAGTCAGTCAATTAAAAGTAGCTAACATCCTATTTCAATATATAATATATGATTCATTTTTGTAGTACAAATATGAATATGGTAGCACATTGACTCTGCCATTTAGAGGTTCATAATACCAACTAAGCAAATTGAAAACTACGTACTCTTATGTAGAACAACAAGAGAAAACGAGTTGGGCATATTTATATTATATTATATATATACTCCGTTGAATGGTACAAATAAAATGGGGCACCACTTTGGACTCAATTGCAGTGATGGTGAAAATAAAATGGTCAATACTGTCTGCCCATGAACTCCGGCCCCCAAAATAAATAAATCACTACCAGCCTACCATATCCATTGCATGACCCTAATTTGACTACATTTTCTCTAATAAATAATCCAATTTAGTATAAACCAACACTTTAAATTCATCAAAAAAATAAAATAAAAAATCTGTGTTTGAGGATTATACATTTACTTACTATTATTAATTCCTTTACAAATTTTTTTTTTAGTAAATCAATTTCATACATAATTTTAATTAAAAGTAAATTATTTGGAATAAAGACTTGTGTAAGAGATACCTAAGCAGTGCAGTGGTACCTAAGCTGAAAGCGTAAATTTCAGTTCTAAAATCATAATTAATATTGATTTAATGGTTGGCTCCGGTGAAGTCGGGGAGTTTATTTTTTGTGCCGTCAGTGTTGACTGCACTCACAGGTTTATTAATTTTAACTCTTTCCTTCACCCAAAAACCCCTCTTGGTTGTGTCTTATCCAATTCACCAAATTTATTTTTTTTAATTACACAAATTAACTCTAAATTTAGTATATTTGCACATTAATTTATTAATGATATTTGTTTTTCACTTATAACACTAACCCTTTTAATTATGCTATTTATAAATCTGTTAAATTTTAAAAAATCATAATAATAAGAATATATTATATATATATATATATATATATTTTTTTTTTAAATAATGAAAGGTGTGTGTATATACTACAAAAGGAATGCAATAAATGCAAAGGGTAAAGGAATAAAACATGAATGAATTGAGTTGATCTCTTTGTCTTTCATATAAATTTATAAGATGAGTAGTAAATTTTATGAATTTATTCAGTTGTATTTCTTTAATAAAAATATCAAAAAAATATCATAATTTTAAATTTATTTGAGTGATTGAAAATAACTCTAGGTAGAAGTAGTTTAACGTTAATTATTATTTCTGGTCATGTGTCTTTTTGTCTCTACTTCATAATTTATAAATTTATGATAATTTAGTTGAAGTGTCATGTTGATAATGAGTTTCAAGAGACAAACAATCAACGCTTGTTGTAAGTGGTAAAAGACAAGCTCCATTAATATAACAAAGATTTTATCCTCAATATCAATAGAATATCATGGCACATTGATAATTGGTTCTACTACAACTCAAGCACAACATATTTGGAATGATTGTAAGCATTTAATACAATAAAAAAATTAACCCTAAATGGTCTAAAAAATCGAACATTCATAAAACTAGAGAGAATAATAACAAAACTATATCTAAAATCACTTGTAAAAAATGTAGTACAAGTAAAAGTGAATAATGAAAAAGAAATAAAAAAATATATATATATAAAACTTTCTATCCATTATTTAAATGGCCGCCCCTTACAGATTAAAATATTTTCGAGATTATCCCACGTTAACTAGAAGCAAATGTAGATTTAGCAAAGCAATGGGATGTCCAAATCATGACAACTGACCAACCATTCTAAGGTTGCTTCACTGCCTAATCGAACTTCGATTGCATGATTCCCACTAGGAGGGGACTTTGAGAATAAGCAAATAATTTTTTAATTATTATTTTTACATGTGTTGGTGCCGTATGTAATATTATTATGGCCAAAAGAAAAAAATGTGGTCAAACAAAATGATCAGCATAGAAATTTTTTAGAACAAATGTCAACAGCTATATGCGTACGTCGATAAGTATCTATAAAAAAACGTCAACACTTATATATATAAAAACAAAAGGTGAAAATCCTCTATATTGTATTTTCATTTCTCTAAATGTAAATCAAGTAAATTAATCAAAAAATCAAAATAATTTATTTATTATTATATTTATATATAAGGTATAATAATAAATTTAATTTTTAATTTTTACATTTTACTTAATTTGATACTTACGCTTTATTTTAGACAAATTTTTTACTTTGAATTAAATTGGACAAATTATGTTACAATATTACTTTGTTTTTTATATATCATGTTAATGAATAATTTAAAAATTATAAAAAATATAAAATATTCTTTATAAATTTTCAAAAATATATATTAAAAAAATCTTTAATTTTTTCAAAAAATATGAAATATAAAAATAAATAAAATATAAAAAATTTTGATTTTTTTTGTTCAATTTTCAATAAAAATAATTTTAAAAATATAAAGAATACATAAAAGTTATAATTTTATTTCATTTTTTCAATAGAAATTCTAAATTAAAAAAAAGTTATAATAATTTAAAAAATGAAAAAGAATGTGAAATTTCCAAAAATTATGAAAAGCATCTTCAAAATTTGTAAGAAAAATTAATTTTTGATAACTTTTAATGTTTTTTTTTTTTTGGTGAAAATATGAAAAAGTTTAAAATTATTTCAAATTTTGAAGAGGCTGTTTCCATTTTTAAAATTTATATTTATAATTTTTGGATTTTTTTTATTTAAAAAATCCAAATTATTATATATATATATATAAAAAAATTGATAGTGAAACAGTATTCGAAACAGAATTTTCATCTTCAAAATTCCAAAATATGGACCGGAATAGGTAGCCTTTAGCCATCACCGTCAAAAAAGGTAATCAACGGTTAAAACTGAATCTTAATTCTTATGTCCAACATTTGGACTGAAATAGAAGAGTCTAGTTTGATGACTCACCCATTCAACCAAAAACCATATTTTTTAAATGAAGCAATCCTTTATTATTAAATTCCAGGTTTTTTTCATTTCTCTTTTTGCTTGGGGTTCATCCGCTAATTTTGACCAAAATCTTTTTATAATTTATAAAATCTTAAATTAATAATCTTTAAAAATTAAATTAAATTTAATTTTTTAAAAATTATAAAGATATATAGAGTATTAAAATGATTTAATTCTTTAAAATTACATTTTGATTGTTTGAATGTGTAAAGTAAAACAACATTAATTTGGTATTAATAATTAAAATTTTGTTACTTATTTGTTGAAATTTTGGTATGGAAGCGGTTAGGTGCGGCATATGTTTGATTTCAGCAATGATCAGAAATAAATAAATACAAGGAAGAAAGAAAAAAAAACTTCCTCAGCTATAAATTCACCAAACGGAACTAAGGTGACACAACAGAGTTTCGAACGCAGTAGCTCTAACTACCTCCGCCTGTCTTTCAACGGTACTTTTTTCCTCTCATTTTCATTACATATATTCTCTTTGTTTAGATCTGAATTACAAAGATTTCAGCTCTGAATTAGTTCCAGAGAAGAGAACAAGAAAAGAAACTAAGAAATGGCACGCAAGAAGATCAGAGAGTACGATTCCAAGAGATTGTTGAAGCAGCACTTCAAAAGGTTTTCCGCCTATGATTTGCCCATCAAATCTGCACAAGTCAGTTCATTTTCTCCTTATGGATCTCTTTTTCTCATTCAATATTTCCCGTTTTCTGCTTTATTTTGCTACTATTTTGTTTGCTCAGCGAATTTCAACTGATTTCAAAACAAAGTTAAGATAAATGAACAAACTGTCTTTCTTTCTTTTTTGAGGGAAGAATAACAGTCTGTCTAGATCAGGAAGTTTTGAATATAAGTTTCGGAGGATGTTTATCTTTCCTCGATCCATTAATTGATGATTACTGCGAGTGTTGAATTTCAAATTGTTTGTTTGGTTGTGCTGCTGAGTTTAGGTGACGGAGTCAACTGATTTCAATGAGCTAGTAGAGAAGGAGCCATGGCTTTTGTCGCAGAAACTGGTTGTCAAGCCTGATATGTTGTTTGGAAAGCGTGGGAAGAGTGGTTTGGTTGGCTTGAATCTTGATTTCGCTCAAGTTACTGCATTTGTGAAAGAGCGCCTCGGCAAAGAGGTTCACTAAATTTGTTTTCACCTACCCTTTCATTTGACATTGTAAGGTTTAAGGTTCGACTTTGTGTTTACCTTTCCATGACTTGCAGGTGGAAATGAGTGGATGTAAAGGACCCGTTACAACATTCATTGTTGAACCTTTCATCCCTCACAATGAAGAGTACTACCTTAACATCGTCTCCGAGCGTCTTGGTTGTAGCATTAGCTTTTCAGAGTGTGGAGGAATTGAAATTGAAGAGAACTGGGACAAGGTACTGTAACCTAAACTAGAATTCTTCATCACTTGATCTTTATTTCTTGTATTCTTACAGAGTTACCTTAATACAGGTAAAAACCATATTTATCCCAACTGATTCATCTTTCACCCCAGAAATTATTGCTCCACTTGTTGCAACCCTTCCCTTGGAGGTAATTTTTCCTAATACTTAATTGCTTTTGTGTGCTCTTCCTGCATCTTGATTGTAGTTTCACATGTATTTTAGGTCATTAATTTCCAGTGTCAGATTTTCCATTTCATAACTTGAGCACATTCCTTCCTTGTCCAACAGACAACTCTAGATGGATTTACCAAATACATTTGAAAATTTATATATATTATATATATATATATATATGCATGCTGTAAAATCCGCTCTGAATCTTTGAAAAATTGTATGTTCTTTAATTATAGGTCAAAGGAGAAATTGAGCAGTTCATCAAAGTGATCTTTACTCTATTTCAAGGTATGCCATTTATCGGTTTTGAATCTCGTACTATTCATATCAACATTTGGATCTTACCATTAACTCTTTCATGTTTCAAAATGCCGAAATGTTAGATCTTGACTTCACTTTCCTTGAGATGAACCCTTTCACATTGGTTGGCGGAAAGCCTTATCCTTTGGATATGAGAGGCGAGCTTGATGACACTGCTTCTTTCAAGAACTTCAAGAAGTACATGTTCCCTTTTATCAATAATCTTCTTTTCTTTTTTCGATTCAATGTAATATGGATCAGAGAAAACATCCTACTAATGCAATTTCATTTCTCTGTAGGTGGGGTAATATTGAATTTCCATTGCCATTTGGAAGAGTAATGAGTGCAACTGAAAGCTATATTCATGGGCTAGATGAGAGGGTATACTAAATGCAATAGATGGCAAAATCTTTTACTTGCTAATAACCTAGCTGCAGAAGAAACTTGACCTGTATCTGATATGGCAGATATGACAACTTTTTTATAAGTCAGCTTGCCATATATGGAAGATATGACACCTGTATCTGATTGTTTTACTATATACTATTTACAATCGAGGAATTCTTCTCTGATGAAGTAGTGAAATGTACATTGTTGTTCATTTATTAGCTTCATCCGCAAGTATGGTATTAACTTTTAAATTTAAATATTGCAGACAAGTGCATCTTTGAAATTTACAGTGTTGAACCCTAAGGGACGCATTTGGACAATGGTTGCTGGAGGAGGTGCAAGTGTCATCTATGCCGATACGGTTGGTTCTGTTCTTTCTGTGTTCAGAGTTTTCAGGATAGGACTAAAGTCTGGTGATTTTGAATTGCTGGCAATGCTTGTAATTTACTCATATAATTTATGCTCATCAGGTTGGAGATCTCGGATTCGCTTCTGAGCTTGGAAACTACGCTGAATACAGTGGAGCACCCAACGAGGAGGAAGTGTTGCAGTATGCCAGAGTCGTAATTGATGTAAGTATCTTGGCACTTTATTCATATTTCAATTATTGTACTTTACTAGCTAATGCTGTCACTAACTTTTGTTGGAGATGCTATGAAACATTAATCGATTCTATGATGCTTTTACTCTTTATTTTTTTGAAGTACTCGTGTCCAACACTTGAGTATGAGATTATGATATGAACTCCAAAGAGTCTTTTGAATACATGAAAAAACTTAGAAAACAATTCTAATCACGCCCATGTAACACTCATACCCGAGTCTGAATAATTTGGATGCAAAAATTGCTGTAAACTAATCAGAATTATGAGCTGGTAGGTGTATCAGCTCGCTTATATTTCATTTTCAGTGCTCAGTGAAAGTGTTATATATGGTTCTGTAAATAATCTCAATATTCCTCTATAGTGTGCCACTGCTGAACCTGATGGTCGTGAAAGAGCCCTTGTAATTGGTGGAGGAATAGCCAACTTTACTGATGTGGGTGCCACGTTTAATGGCATAATTCGAGCCTTGAAGGAGAAGGTAAGCTCAACTATCTTTGTGTTTGCTTTTACTCACCGTCCTCGATATTTTTAAGAATAACCGGATATGCTGTATAAATTATACAGGAATCAAAGCTCAAAGCAGCCAACATGCACATATATGTAAGGAGAGGAGGTCCCAATTACCAGAAGGGGCTTGCAAAAATGCGGGAACTTGGAGAGGAAATTGGCATCCCAATTGAGGTATCCATACCGCATACAGCTACTTATAAACCTCGATATGTAAATGATAATTACTTTAAAATCTTACTACTGTCAATAAAAGCAGGAAAAAGAAAAGGTAAAAGCTATTCAGAATTTTTTTTAAAAAATGTTGATATATATTTATTTTTGTTTGGATGCTTCTCTCACAGGTTTATGGTCCTGAAGCTACAATGACGGGTATATGCCAGGAGGCCATCCAGTACATCACTGCAGCTGCATAAGTTGTGGGTTCTTCAATACAATCTCTCAGTTTATTTTACCTTTTTCTTTTTGTTCCCGGTGGGACAGTTCATTAGATTTCCATTGAAATTGTGCTACAAACTTCATAAAGTAATGTTTAGTTCATAGTACGGAACCATCTGTAATTTGTTTGCTGAGAAATTAACATGAGATCTCAGGCAAACACAGATGGCATTTCTGAGCAATAAAAGGCTTATAAATGTGCTCTCTTTGTCATTCCCCCTCATAATTTTCTTAATGCCATTAGTAACCTTCTTCATAGGCACTCCTACCAACTGAAAACACGAGCAACATCACGAGAAGGAAAAATAAAAACGAGAGCCTCTTTTATTGCAAAGACAAAATCCAATCACTTGTCCTTGAAGGACAACATTCTAGTAACTGTACGATTTCTTCCGCGAATTAATCGACTTATATTTCACCTGTGGCTTAAAGTATAAAATGTCTCTTTTTTTTTTTTTTTTTAAAAATAAAAACAATTAAACACCTGTCATTATTTAAAAATTTCAATTTAGTCTTTCGTTTTTAACCCTATTAACTATTAAAATAAGTTTAATGTACCAATAACAACCCCATATCTAATTTTTTTTAAAATAAAAATCATTAGAAAGTCATAGAAATTGTAAAAAAAAAAAAATCATAAAAAAGTAACATCCTTCTAAAAAATGTAATAATAATAATAAATTATAAATTTTATATATAAATTATTGGTAGAATGGTAAGAAACATTACATTTTCAATTAAACCATAGAAATAACATTAATATAAGAGACAATTATAAACCTCGAACATAAACTATAAAAATAATATGAAAAATATTATAATAACTTTTTGAATTTTAAACTAAAAAATTATATAAATTTATTAACTTTTCAGGCATAAATATTAAACCTCAAATTTATATTTCTCTATACCTATGATTAAAGAACAACAAATTAAGATTTTAAACATTAGATTTAGGGTTATGATTGCAATACTTTTTAGGTAAACTATAAAAATATTCACTAAATTATTAGTATGTTTTTGTTTTTGTTTTTGTTTTGGTCACATGGGTTTAAAAAATTTTATTTTCGTCATTAATATTATTAAAATTTAATATTTTAGTCACTCCTCTGTAAAATCATTAATAGTGGCTTTGTTATTGGCATAATAATAAATTTAGTGTTTCAATGTTTAAAATTCTATCAATTTAATCTTAATTCTTATAAAATCAACAAATTAGCCCACAATTGTACACATTTTATCAATTTAGTTTTACTTCTTAAAATTTTTAAAAAATTATTTAAAGTTTATTTTTCGGTAAAAATACATACAAATTACAAATAAATGAATACTCATTTTTCTCTTTTTTGACAAGAAGTTTATTTATTAAAAGTTCTATCCACTTGTGTTGTTAAGTGATTCGGCTTTTTCAAAATTTTTAAATGTAAGTAACCTAGAATTAAAAGATGAGTAGGATTAGGTAAAAACACCATGAAAACCCTTATACTAGAAGTCGAATTACATTTACCCCTCTATTGAAAAAAGGGCAAGATTAAAATTTTCATTTATTTTCACCGTTAAGTGATGCCATGACTAATGAAGCAACTAGACAGTGATCTGTGGTGTTCCATATGTTCCTCATGCTAATGTGGTAAATAGAGTTGTTCATGGGCCGGCCGAGCCTGGTTGGGCCGGGCTGAACTAAAAAATCATGCCCATTTATTGGGCTCGGGCCCAAAAAACAGGCCTAAAATTTTGTCCAAGCCCGACCCGAATAAAAATACTAAAACCCAGGCTCGGCCCGGTCCGCCCGTATTAATTTTTTATATTATTTTTAAATATATATAATACATCAAAAATACTAAAAACATCAAAATAAATATTTCCCAACAAATTGAAAATAAATTTTAAAAAAATATGTAGAGTTAAATAACACTAAGATAGATGCAATTTAACAAGCAAATGCCTCTAAAATAAAAAAAAATTAACAAATGCCATTAAAATAATAATAAAATTAACAATAAAATGAGTTTTATACAATATCTAAACAATAACAACAAAATAGTAGCAACATAATAGTAAAATGGTAGTAAAATAGGGAGAAAACAACAAGAAAATAACATTCAAAAATAAAAAAATGCAGATTTTTTTGTCCTTTAGTGAATTCAGGCCAGGTCGGGCAGGGCCCGGGCTAAAAAACCTTACTCGAGGCTCGGCCTATTTTTTAAATGGGCCTTATTTTTTTGTCCAATCCCATTTTTCGGACCTATATTTTTGCCCAAACCCTCCCACATTTCGGGCGGGCCTTTAGGCTGGGCCGAGTAGCCCAACCCATGAACACCTCTAGTGGTAAATACCACGTCAATAAATATTCAAAAAATTAAAAATCTTAAAAAATAAAGCTTTGTAATAATTATTTAAAAAATCACGTCCTAGATGAACTTGGATAACCAAGTTTATCTAGGACGTGGTTTTTTAAATAACTAAAAAAATATCAGAAATGGTAAAAGAAACATCCAAAATGAATATTGACAAATGATTGTCCAGATTCAAATGAGCTTGGACAACAATTTGCTCAAATTCATTCTAGAATGATTTCTTAAATAATTATGAAAATGTTATAAAAAAATTATAAAAAAATATTTAAAAATGATTAAGAATTATAAAAAAATTACTAAAATTTTAAATTAATGATAAAATAGTTATTATTAAAAGTTATTATTGTATATATATATTTGTGTCTATATATATTTGAATTATAAGATATTAATGAAATAAGACTCATCAACTTGATTAATTAAAAATATCAACTCAATTAAGAAGATACATAAATGTGTATATATATATATTTGAACTCTTGTACATATAATTTTAATAATTCTTAATAATTTGTAAATAATTTCCTTTAATTTTTTTATATTTTTTTATAATTATGTAAAAACCACTTTAAAGTGATTGGACAACCATTCATCCATGTTTATGGACGGTGTTTTTAATAAATTTGCAATAATTTTTAATAATATCTTATCATTCTTACTAATTTTTAAATAATTTTTTTATATTTTAATAATTATTTGAAAATTTATATGTAGGATCAACATAAGTAACTGGTTGTCCAAGTTTATATATTTTGATTGCTCCATCAATCATGTTAGTGCTTAGTTGTGGAAATTGATAGAATTTATAATAAAATGACTTATTTACTCTTTAATCTAGCATATAAAAATTACTTTGCTTATTTTTTGAATAGAGAGAGCAAAATACAATATGACTTTTAGTATAAAGGCCTCTATAATACTTTTTTTTTTTAAATAAAAAAAATAATTCTACCTTTGGTATTACCTTTGATGTTATCGTTAATTTTTAAGAACAGAATCAGTTTACACTTCTTCTTTTTCTTTTTCTTTTTTTAATGTTTAAGAATTAATTTAGTATAATAGGAGAATTAGTACAGCAGCTCCCTCGTGGAATCATCATTTATCCCCAGATTATAGTGGGATTTAGAGCCATTGCCTTTTGTTTTGCGGATAAGCTTCAAAGATAGGGAAGTCAATCAAAATAATGGTTTTGAATGATGACACCAAGTACACAATGCGCGTGTCTCTGCTACTAAAATTTTTTCAAACAAAGAAGAGTGAAAAGAACTTTTTATTCGATTCATATTGCAGCAACTGACTGCAAATTTGGAAACAAGCAAACTCATACATCTAAGGATGAGGTTCTGCTCTAAACACACGACTTTCCATTACATTCCAACAACCATAATTCAAAAACAATTAATACCATACAAGAAAACATGATATATATATATATATGTATGTATAGCCAGATAACAGATTCATACTAATTACTATGAGTTGATTGCCCTTTTCATGACTTGCCGATTTGCCAGTGCATTAGCCAAAAAAGCCTCCGCAGAGACGTAGGTGCTCTGTAGGATGGATCCTCTTCCATGCAAAGCTTAATGGGAAATAAGCACTGCCAAACAGTTTTAATTGTGGGCTGAATGAGGAATCCCACCCAAACTCCCCCCTCCCCAGTGTGCTTTATGAAGACCCCATTTGCCAAAATAATACCATATACCCCATCAGTTCCAAGAAACTGAGAGGTTGGGATTTTTATGTGATATCCAATGGGGGTGTCTCGAAAGCTAGTTGGGGGGGGGGGAATTCGGCTCTTGGTAGTGGGCTTTAAATAGCTGATGATTTGAGAAGTGGTGACCGGAATGAAGTAGAAGTTGGTAAAACTCATCTCTCTCTCTTCATTATCCAAACCAGTCAGTCCTTGGCTTTTTCTTAAAGTAGTTGTTTCAATTCACCATGGAAAAAAATGCTTTCAAATGATTTGTTTTGCTCTTATTGGATGTCTATCTTACCCTTGCAAATGTTGAGCAAATACTATATATTAGTGCATTTGGGGTTTTAACTTGAAAAGTTTTGTGGCCATCATGAATTCAAGGGAAAGTTGTAAGTAAGATAAAAAAGGATGAATAGTGAGAGTGCTTTTGAGTTGGTGCGTAATATTGTGATTAATGGACACGTACGTCTCTTTGCTTTTGGCTTGCATCTGTATCCTCCACTATCTTTTTCTTCGACTCCCATCATCATCATCATCATCTATTTTCTCCTAATTCTCCACTAATCCCCATTTCTCCTCGCCCATTGCCAATACATTCATCAAAACATATTTTTTTATTGAAATATTGAATAAATTCTTAAAATTTTTCTTCACGTGAATTAAAAATAAATAGAGTTGTAGAGTAGAAACTAGAAGGAACACTAATTTAGGTCAATTCTGCATTTTTTTCAGAAGTACTTTTGAAAAAAAAGCTTTACAGAGCAAGCTACTTTTGGCTGAATTTTTAGGGGAAGTTAAAATTTTTAGCTTTTCCTCTCTCAAAACACTTTTAGTGCTTAATTACTTTTTCACCCCTCTAATAATATAATACTTTATTTTTTTTTCTTAGTACTTAATTACAAATGTATTAAAATCATTAATTAAAAATAAAAAAATATTTTTTAAAATACTAATAACAAATATTTAATAGTATATTTAAATATTTAAAATATAGTTTATATATTTTAATTAAATTTTATAAATAATAGATATCTATTGCTTAAAAATATTTAAAATTTATATTTTATATATTAAAATATTAACAAGAAATTATAATAATTTTTTTATATTCTTACTAAAATAAAATAATATTAATTAATTTAAATATTATTTAAATGCATATTTGTTACTTGATAATAACATGTCTAAAAAGAACATTTTATTTCTCAAAAGTACTTTTTGACAGCAATGTTAAACATTTAAATTTTAAACTAAACTTTTAAAAAATATTTTTCAAAAGTATTGCCAAACTAGCCCTTAATCGATAACATCTAGAATGCTTTTTCATCAACTCCTACCCTAAACAGTTAAATTAATGTATATTTTATTTATATTTCAAAATATTTATATTAATTCGATGATACATTGCTGATTTGGACATCATGTATATGTACTTTAATAAAAGACTACTCCAATGTGGATACTCAAGTAATTGCTTTTACAACATACTGTAATCTACATATTAAGATTATTACCTTCAAATCACTCTTAATTTATTTTTTCTAACATCTCATCTTCTAAAACTTGTATCTTAATTTAAAAGATTAAAACTATAAGATTTTGTAGATGAATTGATTTTTTTCTTATTTGTTTTTATGATTTATTCTTCAAATCTAAGTATTATTTTTAATTATTAAGAGATAGATGTTGGCCACAAATTTTAAAACTATTTCATACTTAAAGTGAGGATCGAACCCTTGACCACTGGTTAAGATAGAAAAGACACTTTTATCTCACCTAACTCTTGTAATTCTTTTTTAACGATCTTTGATAATATAAATTCAATCAACATTTGCATTTGTCTCTATGTCAAAATTTAAATTTAACTTTAATTCTTACTTGAATTTAAATTTAATTATTGACATATTTATAACTTTAAAATAATTCAATGGAAATAATAATTCATCAAAATGATATTCACTGAAAAAAAATTGAAATCTAAAAAATTGTGTAGATATACCTTATGCTATATTAATATTGATATGTAAAAAAATGTCAATATTTAATAAAATTATATATGCAATTCTAATAATAAATACGTAAGGATTATAAAACACTTAGAAGTTAATATATTATGTAAAGATACTAGTTTTATTATAGGTTTTGGTCATATTTATTTTTTCCATGCAATGTCTATAATTACTCATAACTCCTTTCTAACTTATAAATAGAAGAATAATATAGTTCAACACACTCAAATTTATATCTTTCTGCATTGACAATAATATTCATACTAATTAAATTAAGACTCAATTCGTATTAATGAAAAAAATTAAATTAAATTAATTAAGAATAGAGATAGATTGTAATCTTATAGAGGATTTCTACAGTGTTCCCATTAAATAGACGGGTGTCATTCCCAAAAGTTGATATCATGGCTTCAACCTACGATTCACTTTGATTCAACTTTCCCACATAGATTTTGTGCAAAAGGACAGCCATCACCCTCTCAGATATGCACCCAATTATTGCTTGTGACTACACCCTTCCACTCTTGCTTTTCTTTATTACTAAGCAACAACTAATGTTGACTTTTACAAGTGTTAACTTTGCCAAATTCTTCTTTTCCTTGGATTGATCTTGCAATAGTTGATGCTAGCATCACCATATAACCTTTTCAAAACTAGGCATTTGCAATATTCAGATAAGTTGCAGTTAGTAATATTAGATTTTGTTACAGCGTAAAACAAAATATTAAGATTTAGAGTTTAGAGTTTAGAGTTTTATGTTAAAAATATTTTTTTTAGATAATAAGGTGGTAATAAATTTGTATTTTAATATTATTGAATATGTGTTCAATGCTTGGGTTTCTAATTTATACAGGTTTTATTTAAAGATATAAAAATATAAAAAGACAAAAGTGCTATCATAATAATATTAATTATAATTTAAAAGAAGAAAGTATTTCTATAATTTTATAATAGAGTTAGTGACCCGGTTAAGCGCAACACCAATTCAGCAAAGTGCTTAAATATAAATATTAGATTAGATAATGTTACTGCTTTTATTTTATCTCTTCAAGTTTTTCATGATATATATTATATATCATCCAGTACAATTTATCACGATGATATTTATTAGGCTTAACCTATAAATTGATATTTATATTAATTTTCTCATCTTAGTACCTGTAAGGGCTCAATTTTGTCCGCCCCAAACAAAAATTAGATGAAAAAAAAAAATAAACAAAACCAAAAATAAATAAAAAGTCCAAACTATGCCAGTCCATTTACAAAATATCAGACCTAAATTTACAGGCCCAAAATAAAAAAACCCTAATGGCCCAGTGGCCTAATAGCCTAAACTATTTTCAGGAAACAAAAAACCCTAGCCTCTGCATCGCTCCTCTCCTCGATGACGCCACCTGAGGCTCCTCGTCTCGAGGCCTGACATGCCTCTGCTGCCCTTGCACCAAAACGGCAAAGGCAAGGGTTCTCTCATTGCCGTTGACTCCACTACCACTTGCAAAAACAAAAAGAAAGAGAACATAACAGTAGAAGGAAATAGTGGCTAAACAGTAGATGGCAGAAATAAAGAAAGAAAAATGAAAAACAATATGTAATGTTCGGATATAAAACCCGGATTCAAAGTGTAAATTTTTACAGAATGGAGAAATACAAAAAAAATTCGAAACACACAGAGAATAAAAAAAGATATAGAAACCTGAACAGTTTTTTAATAAAGGTACATTTTTCTTTAGCATACATATTTTTGAATATTACATATATATATATATATATATAAGGAGAGGAACACGAAAGGGGTTTTTACCTTTATTGCCGTTGTCGGAGTCTCCTTTGGCCTAGAAGGTGACCGAACCCATGAGGGTTCGCTTGAGGTCGTGGCAGAGGACGGTTAAAAAATTGAAAAACCCTTTTTTTCGTTGTCGAACTTTGACTGGATCTAGGGATTTTTGACCCCAGATTCGAATGCCCCAGACGATAGGGATAAATGAGGCTTTTTTTGCGATCTTCGACCACCAGAGGCGGCGATCTCTATCGCCGATGACTGGTGGCCACGGCGGAGAACTCATTGGCCCTTTGGCCAAATTTGGGGATGATTTCAGAAAAAATAGGGTTTTTATTTTTTTTTAAAAAATTAAGGTCAAAAATGATTTTTTTGAAAGTTTTTTGGTATTTATAGGGCCTTTACACAACGTCATTTAGGGTTGGCTCAAAAGTCCTAAAACGACGTCGTTTTGAGGCGCGACTTGAAAACCGACCCGACCTGCCTTAGGATCCATGTGTTTTCGTGGCAAAGGTCTATTTGCGACCCCGGTCCTTCTGCTTTTGGACCTCTTTTTAATTTAGTCCTAAGTCTTTTTTTTGTTCTTTTTAAATTGCACTGATAATTTTACATTTCTTTCAATTTGGTCCTTCGTATGCCGATCCTTTGGGGAATGACGCATGTCTTGGAGTTTTGGGATAATTTCCCATTTGGTCCTCACCCTTTTTAGCGCATTTTATTTTAGTCCTTTGTTCTGTTTTATTATTTTAATTTATTTATTTTATTACAATTTATGCCTTTGATTTCATTTTAATTCTGATTCAGTCCTTGGTTTATTTAATTTCAATCTTTCATGAAATTTTATTTATTTATATATTTATTTGTTTCTTTACTCTTTTTATATTTAAAATTTATATTGTTCTTTTTTATTTTATTTGCATATTTTGTTGCCCCTATTATTACTATTATTACTATTATTTATTTTTCTTTGATTATTTATATTAGTATTAGAGTAATAAATATAACATGATTATTGCCATTATTATTATGAATTGGTTTTATTATATTTATATTATTGTCATTCACTAGCATGACATTTTTATTTTTCGTATATCATCGTTCCATTTTTATACACTACAATTTCATTTTATTTCACTATAATCATGTCACAAATCGTGTTTAGATAAATTTATCCATTGTTGTATTATACCCAAATAAGATGAATACGCATTGTTTTAAATGTTACGTTTGTTATTACTCGATGAAGGAAAATTTAAAAGTAAGGCAATGTTCTACATTTGGAGATTCGAGAAGTCGTGCCCTAACTTACGAGGTTCGACTTTCTCCTTGAACCTAGATAACGGAATGTCCCTTTTAAAACTAAAACACATGAGATTTAATTAATAATCAAATAATGAGCAAGCTTATTTTTGAGGATTCGAGACTTCATGTCCTAACTTACGGGATGTGACCTTTTTGTTTACCTCGAGATAAGAAGACCTTTTTACTTATGTTTTAATTCACTTAAGTGATTTTAATTAAAAATATTATGCAAGATGGGATCGTGTATTAAATTCTCTTCAAATTTTCAATTCTCGACAATAGGACATCAATTAATCAACTAGGTACCAATTTTGAGCATTATGAGGGTGTTAATCCTTCATCATGCATAACTGAATCCCGAATCCATTTCCTAGGCTTTTTTGTGAACTGAAAATCATTGTTTTGATAAATCTAAACTTTTATTAAAATAATAAAATTACAAGGTGATTCGATCACACCTAATAAAAAGGATTGGTGGCGACTCCATTTTCGTTCGTTTTCAAAATAAAGTCGATTTCAAAAAAAAGATTTCGACAGCTTGGCGACTCCACTGGGGACAAAATAAGAGAGTCAAGCTGCGAGTTAATTACTTTTTAGTCTTTTTGTCGAAAGTTGATAATTTGGTTTAAATTAACGATCTCTTTATTGCATTTCATCCTTCATGTTTTTTCTTTGATATCTCGGGTTACATAGCAATCTAATACATCTGTTTTATTGGTTCAAGAGTTGCTCTTGGTATATTTTCGCATATTGCATTGCATAATCATTCGATTTTGCCCTTCTTAAGTGAGAGTGAGAAGCTATTCCTTTGTGAGGTTTTCACCTCCATATAGGATAGTGGATCGCTTTCGGGATACATCCGTACCTATATCTTCATGAGGTCTTAATTTCCGTATACCCCTGAACTGAATTTGGTCCATATGAGCCTATAATGGGTGAGGATTGAGGAATTTGCTGGTTCATGTACCTTTACTTTAGAGCTGAACCGCATGTAATGAGCCCTAAGAGCCTATCCTAGATAGAACCATACCAAACATCTAGTGGTCACCCGAATATGTGTTCTATTTATTATTTATTGCTTTGTATTCTAGCTTTGTATGAGACATACTAACTTGTTTCGTTTTATTTTGGCTGTGATTGCATTGTATTCTCATAATAGAAAAAGGGTGTTGATTCATATTCAGTTGCTAAATAGAGAGCTTGTTATGGAAAAGAGATTTCTTGATAAAGTGGAATACAATGCAACTATACGGATATGCTCTGAAAGAATACAACAAGAGAAGGGCGACGGCTTGACGGAGGGATATATGTCAAAACTATGGGATTTCATTAGCATCAATGTGACTAAGAATAACCTTCAAGAGTTGAAAGAAATATGGGACCAATGGGATGACGAAACCAAGTAGTTATTCTACCGTGACTATGGTAATTTGCCTTATTTACTCGATGTCAAAGTGGATAAGCACTTATTTCGAGCTTTGGCCTAATATTGGAATCCCGTCTATAGCTGCTTTACTTTTGGAAAGGTAGATTTGTTGCCCACTGTAGAAGAGTACACAACTCTGCTTTGTTGCCTGAGGATTCAAGCTGACAAAGCTTATTCTAGAGTCGCCAATGTCCCGACTTTCTTAAAAAAGCTGATGAGCATAACTGGGATGAGTGAGCAATGGGTCGCGACCCGAATTAAACAAAAGGGAGATAACAAATGCGTCCATTGGAAAAGTTTGTGGGATTTGATCTTGGCACATCCGGATACGAATAAAAGAGTTTACGTCTTCGCCTTGAGCAACTATAGGTTGGTTATCTTACCCAAAGCAATGGGGCACATCGATGAGGCAGTTTCAGATTTATTTGACCGACTTGACAAAAAGGTTACACTCGTCCCAGCAATTTTGGCCGAAACTTTCAAATGTTTGAGTGTATGTCAGAGAGCTGCTGAAGGAAGCTTTATCGGGTGTGCATAAATCTTGTTAGCATGGTTTCATAGCCACTTTTGGAAGGTAGAAAATGTCTCTTATCAAGTATTCTCTGAGAACTACACTCCGTTGAAAGAATTCTTGGCTTCCCCTAGACGAGACAACATTTCAGAAGAAAAGTGGATGGCAATTCTCTAGGGTCTCTAAGACGAATATGTTGAATGGAGGGCCTCTTGGATGATCCTTGATAAAATTTTGTACCGATGTGGGGACTTCGACTGGGTCCCTCTACTCGGGATATGGGGAGCTATTGGAAATGCTCCTCTATTTGTATTAAGGTAGTATAGTTTGATGCAGTTTATATTGGCAACGCAAAGATTGGCTTAGTGTGAGTTTGCATACAAAGGTGATAATTACAAGAAGAAGGTTCGTGAAATATCGAACGCTTGGAACCAAACCCACAGAATGAAAAGATTTTTCGTAAATCTCATGACGACTCCCGAATATGATTGGTGGTGGGGTAAAAGAGTCAATGGAAATGTCCCTGTGTCAAGTAAAAAAAACACTCGGCCAATAGAAGAACCCTTACAAGTGATCCTGCCTAAGCCAGAAATCGTAAAGCAATACTTTGAAAAGTGGAGTTCGGAGCTGGGGAAAAAGATAGAAAAGTTAGAAAAGGAAAAGATTCAGCTAGGATTAAACGTTGATGTCCAGAAGTTAGAAGCCAAGAAAATGAGAAAAGGAAAGAATAAGGTTAAGGAAGACTTGGACAATCTAAAAATATATTATAAGAAGTAGCGTTTGTTGATGAGGACTGTCGGGTTGGGTAAAACATTAGAATAATGACGAGAAGAAATTAAAGAATAAAAGATTAGAGTTGGTCAGTAGGAAAAGAAATTTCAAGATGCTCGAGTTTGAGAAGATGCTCTAGAAAGGGATTTGTTAGAAAGCTGAAATGAAAAGGTTAGGTTGAGAGCCCGAGTGGCAAAATTATAAAGGTCATCGCATTAATTTCATAGTCGCAACTCCGTAATTGAGTCGAAAGTAAGCCTAAATAAGATTGAAGAGTTAAAAGGAAAAATAGAAGAGCTCGAGGCCGCACTACAAAATTGTGAACTTCGAGTTGAGCTTCTTGAAGTGAACAATAAACATTGGAAAGAGCAACTCCAACACTCTCAAGATCAGATTAGGGATAGAGATCACATCATGGGAAAAGTTGTGACTCAAGTACAGGAAGTAGTCGACCATTTGCAAATCCTAGTAGTTTAAAGCAACATGCTGAGCTTAAAATACGAATCAGAATCAGATCGGGGCCGAGAATTAGCTTGGCTTCTTAGGAAAGTTAAGACTTTGAGTATTAGGGCAAGGCCACATATGTAAAATATATCCGTTTTATGTAAAATGATTTGTTTTATAGTAAAGTTGTTCTAATAGAATTGAATCAGAATCAATACCTCTTTTTGCATTCATTTCATTTATCAGCATTGCATTTCATCATATGCATTAAATTCCATAAAAAGACCTTAATTAATTAAAATTATGACAGTTACCCTGGAAATCAACAAGAATCTGCCAACTGAATCAAAGATTAGAGAGATTAAAACTGTAACAACCCCTAACCCTTATCCGTCGTCAGAACAGGATTACGAAGCATTACCGGACATTTCAGAACAAATACGAATAATCATATAATATTGTAATAAACATATCATAATTTAATCATAATGTCCCTTTATTGAGCCCTCAAGGCCCAAATTACGTGTTTGAAACAAATTGGGACTTAATCAGAAACTTAGAGAATATTCCGTGAAATTTCAAAATTTTTCTTAGGTGCAGGGTTCACATGCCCCTATGGTTAAGGGACACGCCCGTGTGACTCTATGACATGCTCATGCTTCAGGTTGTTTCTTACCCCGTGTAACTCTTTGACTGACCTCACATAGCCAAGCCACATGCTCGTGTGCTGGGCCGTGTCCCTCACACGGCTGAGATACACGCCCGTATCTCTTACCGTGTGGCAAAACCTGAGCATTCTGTTTTGAAAATTTTAAATTGCAGGGGACACACGGCCTATCCACACGCCCAAGTGTAAGCCGTGTGTCTCACACGGTTTGGTCACACGCCCGTGTGCTAGGCCGTGTGGACTCAAAATGAGTCTTATACTTCAAGTTTACCAACTCTGCAAACCTTAAACACCAAGTAATTCAAAAATCAATCATTCAACCAATCCAAAACACATACAAATACATTCAAAACATGTCAAATTAATCATTCTAAGTACTTAACCAATATACTGTTATAGGTAATTCACATATAATATCTAAATAATTCAATTAAACATCATTTAAACCATTTCTAAATTTATGCCAATTTCAACCAAAACACATCACTTAATTTATTAAACATAAAAAATATGTTTTCATATATATATATATATGACTTTTATCATATTATAACAACATTTACATCTATATCCCAAAATGACAAATTCAACATTCTAGGTACATGTCATATACCAAAAGAAAAGTACTTTACCACAATGAGTTCGAGATCAGCCTTGGATGCTGATTCAGCAATTTGACTTTTACCTACCCTGCGCACGGAAATAAACCGTATCCAAATACTTAAAGAAAATAACATTACAAAATATACACTTTTAATCATGTATGTATAAACAATAACCAATCAGTAGCTCAATTTATTCATTTAACTTTCATTTCTCATCAATAGCTAATTCAAATAGCTTTTTCTCACTTTGTTTCACATATCATTTAGCAAATACGATACTCTTTTCATGAACCTTTAGTTCATGCATATCACTGGTACAATTCAATTCAATGTCCAACTTCAAATTCACATTCAATGTCATTCAACATTTATCTTATTGCCAATTCATTTATTTACCTCTATTAACAAGACTCGGACTTTGACAGATACACGGATCCAACCAAAACACACTAGTATGGCACCCAGTGCCTCATCGGATAATTCAAAGCAATAGATTGACACCCACTGTCTCATCGGCCATGCCGAAGTAAGTTGATACCCAGTACCTCATCGAATTTATCCGAAGTAATAATATGACACCCAGTGTCTCATCGACTCGAAGTCGAAGTATCCTGGAACACTTCCAATCCTATAGCATGCCAACTGTATCCAACTCAGTCCGATATAGTTAATAGCGTTTCCAAATCACTTTTCAATTTTTAATCAATACACATTTCTATTCAAATAATCACATAAACTCATAATTCAACTCAATTCAATTTTTATATTTCAATACAATCAATATCCAAAATCCACATTCACATTAATCACAAATTCACTTTCATTCAATTCAATATCAACAATACCAATACTCACCTTAGTTTCACTTACCATGTATATTAAATAATAAATATAACAAATAATTATTACATTTAGATTATAGAAATACAAACTGTAATTTTCGAGCTAATCCTCGTTGACTATCTTTTTCTTTCCTAGCCGAGGTCTCGGGTTCAACGTTTGCTACGGAATTAAAATAATTTAAAATCATCAATACACATAATTTAACATTGAATATTTCAATTTATACACAACTTTTGCCTAAATTCCAATATAATCCTTAGCGAAACTAACTTTATTTTTACAAAACTAATTCCATATCTCATTCAAATTTCCATTTTAAACTAATTTCAACTCTCTAATTTCACCATAAAACCCTAATTTTGAAATTTTTTCAATTTAGTCCATATTAGTTAAAACTTATAATTTATTTTACAATTCAATCCTCTATTCAATTCTAACTTGAAATTCTATTAATTTAACCCCTAATTCTTCAATTAATTCAACATAAACTACATCTAAAAATTCACTAACTTTCAAAATTCTAACATAAATCAAGTAGTATTTTGTTTTAGGATCCTAAAAACTCAAAAATTACAAGAAAATAGATTAAATTGACTTACCATTTGAACTTCAAACCTTTAATACCCTAATTTTCCTTTCTTTTCTTTCTCATTTCTCCTTCTCTGTTTCGTTTTCAATTCTGTTTCTTTTTCATTCTTTTTGTTTCTTTATTTACTTTATTTGTTTATTTTATTATTAAACTATTATAATATAATAATATTTTATATATACTTAAATATTAAGTATGTATTTAATATAAATAAATATATGTACATTATACATACACGAAATTATAATTTACCATACATTTGCAACTTATGGTCTATTTACTAATTTAGTTCTTCAACTTTTCTTTAATCTATAATTAAGCTTTCACACTTTATTCAATTTAATCCTTATACCTACTTAACCTTAATTTAAGCTAATTCTCCTAACTAAAACCTAATTAACCATACAACTAACTTCGTAAATATTTTTAATAAATATTTACTAACCTATTTCATGAAAATGATGACCCAAAAATACACTTTTTGATTACCCGACTATTGGGTCATTACAAGAGCAAATTTAGAAAGACATGCAAGATCAGTTGCAAGCGCGACTGTAGGAACAATTAGCCAAGGTACAGCAAGACATGAGGGATCAAATACAAAAATCCCAACGAAGTATGATAAGCCAGTTGACCCAGTTGTTGGCCGAAGGGATTGAAAAATGGAAAAGTACTGTGGTTAACTCTGGGGAAGATAATGAAAACCCTACAATACCCCCAAGCTTTACCTCGGTGAATGTCCAAGCCCAACCATATACATATACAGGAAGGGTACCCGTTACTATAAGACCTCAACAATATCAAACCGGCACCTCAACATCGGTAAATCAGCCAACAGGTTCAGGTTTCAATCCTAGGGATAATTCGACCAACCAATTGTTCCTGATTTGGACGACATGGCGGAAATGGATAGAGCAAGAGTAGAATTGCTAAAACAGTTAGAAAATTGGTGCAAGTGGTTGGAAGAGAAATTCAGAGTCATGGAGAATGCTGATATCTTTGCGGGGTTGATGTTAAGGAGTTGAGCTTAGTCTCAGATCTGATGCTCCCACTAAAATTCAAAAATTTAGAATTCGAAAAATACAATGGGACTAATTGTTCTAAAGCCTATATTACAATATTCTGCCGAAGGAGGATGGGATATGTCAATAACGACCAATTATTAATCTACTGCTTTCAGGATAGTTTGATCAGGTCAGCTGCCAAATGGTACAACCAGTTAAGCCGTGCCAAAATCAACTCATGGAAAGACTTGGCATAGGTTTTCATGAAACAATACAGCCATGTGACTAACATGACACTCAATAGGATTACGCTGCAAAACATGGAGAAGAAGCAACCTGAAAGCTTCAGGCAATAAGCTTAGAGATGGAGAGAGGTAACAATGAAATTTTAGCGACCTCTGTTAGAAAAGGAAATAACAATGCTTTTCATAAACACTCTGAAAGTTTCGTTCATTAACCATATGTTGAGAAGTGCTACTAAGAGCTTCTCAAATATAGTAATATACGAAGAGATGATTGAAAATGCAGTAAGGAGTGAGAAAATAGAAGCGAGGAAAAACGTTAAAAGATCAGCCTTGAGAAAGAAAGAAAATAAAGTGAACACCGCAAATGTGTATAATAAAAGTTATTCAAAACCGGTCATTGTAAGCCAACCAAGGACCGTAACAACTAGTCATCAAGGCCCATCAAGGCAAGAATCTAACTCAAGGCCAAACACGAAAAAACTCCAATTCATACCTATCCCAATGTCATATAGAGAGTTATATCAAAAATTTTTTGACGCGCATGTGGTGTCCCCGTTTTACTTAAAACCCATGCAACCTCAGTTCCTAAAATGGTATGATGCGAATGCTTAATGCTTGTACCACGCAGGAATAATGAGACACTCAATTAAGAACTACACTGCATTTAAAAAGTTAACTGAAAGGTTCATCAAGATAGGGATTGTAAGGTTCGATGATCCATCGGGACTCAATGTGGTAGGAAATCTGTTACCTAGTCATTCAGACCAAGGGATAAATGCGATAATTGAGAGTGGAGGAAAGAGAACCAAAACTAATGTTACGGAGGTAAAAACCCCAATAAAATAGGTTTGGCAAAAAATGATAAACGTGGGATTAATCATTGAAGATTCAGAGGAGATACCTAAAGGGGTGAGGAGCTATACCTAAAGGGGTGAGGAGTTACTGTGAGTTTTATGTTGAAGAAGATTATGAGATCTAGAAGTGCACTGAATTCAGAGCTTTAGTGTAAAGTTTGATGGATAACAAGGAGTTGAAATTCTTTGAAGATGTCAAAGGCTCAGAAGGAGGAGATGTTTGAGCTTTAGAGGAAGAATCAATAGATAAAGTCTACAAGGTTAATCATCTAGTGATGATTATTTCATGACCACGAAGTAATGAAGTAGGAACACAAGCTGTGCCGAGAGTCATAATTTAAAAACCCGTGGATTTTCCTTATAAGGATAACAAAGTGGTTCTATCTAATTATGACTGCAACGTGATGATCCCGAGAGGAGATAACTCGGTTAGCACTTCAAAAGAGTGGTTTCTTCACACACAGCAAGAGGCACTATAACCCTGCAAGTGCAAGAACCGAGCCCATTAAAGGAAAAAGCCTGGCAGTCAAGCATAAGAAGAAAAATATAGCTAGACTGGAATTACCTGTAATGAGCCGGTAATTGAGAATGAGGCTAAAGAATTCTTGAAGTTCTTGAAACATACTAATATAGTGTTGTAGAATAACTACACAAACAACCAGCTCGTATATCAGTACTAGCCTTGCTCTTGAGCTCAGAGACACATCGTAGCACGTTGATGAAGGTGTTAAATGAAACTTATGATATCTTTGTGAACAAGCTAGTTTGTCTAGTTAACAATCTGAGTGCCGACAATTTCATCTTTTTCAATGACGATGAAATACCTCCAAGAGGCATGGGATCCACGAAGGCTCTACACATTACTACCTACTGCAAAGGATATACGTTGCCAGGGGTGTTAATTGAAAATGGATCCACACTGAACATTTTGCCTATATCCATACTGAATAGGTTGCCAATGGATAGCTCTCACATAAAGACTTGCCAAAATATAGTAAGAGCATTCGATAGTACAGAAAGGAGGGTGATAGGAAGGATTGAAATACCTCTCTTAATTGGTCCAAACACATACAATGTAGACTTTTCAGTGATGGATATCAAGCCCTCTTATAATTGCTTGTTGAGGAGGCCTTAGATTCACTTGACTGGGGCAGTGCTATTGTCACTACACAAAAAACTGAAGTTGTTAATGGAGGGTCGACTAGTGACGATAAACGCTGAAGAGGATATCATTACATCCGTAACTAGTGATACACCATACATAGGAGCGGATGAAGAGGTAATAGAATGTTCCTTTCGATCACTGGAATTTGTTAATGCAACTTTTATTATCGAAGGGAACAAGATCCCAAAGCCAAAAATATCCAAAACCACGAGGATAGGTCTTCAGTTGACGGTTGGAAAAAGAGCCTTACTTGGAAGAGGACTCAAAAAATACCTTCAAGGAAGAGTCAAGGCACCAATGCCGATGGACAAACATGACCGCTTTGGCTTAGGATATAAGCTAGATGTGAGGCAAAAGTAGCTGGAGAAGAAACAAGAAAGAAGAAAAGCGTGACTAAGTGGGGGAGAGGTCAAATGAGAACCGATGACCTTTCCCCATATATCCAAAATATTTGTGTCAGGAGAAACCATTTACTCTGAATGAAAGTTGTCAGAAAAGGAAGGCCTGAAAGGAATATTGGGAAACTTGAGCATCAATGCTATATCCGAAAAAAGAACTGGAGAAAACTTGTCAAGCATTAGTCCTTATATCCCCGGAAGTGTTCTGAACAATTGGACTGCGGAAAAGATCTCTGTAATTTTTAGAACTAATTCATAGTAATGTTCAAAATACACTTATTGCTCTAAGCTTGAGACTAATAACAATCTTTTTGTGAAAAGGCATATGTCTAATATTTTTATTTCAATAAAATGCATATTTGTGTCTCATTTTGGAAAATATTCTTTTATTTTTCCCATTTCATTTATACTAATACCACACAGATAATTATTCTTAGATTCATTTGTTCTTTGGGTCTTCATTCGTTCCTATAACAAGTCTGTAGATATCAATGATACGAGCGAGGCTGCTACTGACTTAGAGTCTCCTTTTGAGCAAGATATGTGTCTAGAGGAACATCAGAACTTAGAAGATGATCGAGATTGTAACTTATCTCCTGATTTGTTAAGAATAGTAGAACAAGATGAGAAACGAATCCTACCTTAAAAAGAGTCAGTAGAAATTGTGAGTTTGGGATACAAACAAGAAAATAAAGAGGTGAAGATCGGAGCTTGCATCACTGCAGAGACAAAGCGAGAACTTATTGAGTTACTTTAAGAATTCAAAGATGTCTTCGCATGGTCGTATCAAGACATGCCTAGTCTAAATACTGATATCGTGGTACACCAGCTTCCCATAAGGGAAGAGTGCAAGCCGATTTAAAAAAAAATCCAAAAGATAAGGCCCGACGTTCTGTTAAAAATAAAAGAAGAGGTCAAGAAGCAATTCGACGCTAGTTTCCTACAAGTGGTTAAATACTCGAAATGTGTAACCAATATAGTCCCCGTCCCTAAAAAAGATGGAAAAGTACTAATGTGTGTAGACTATAGGGATTTAAACAAAGTTAGCCTAAAAGACAATTTTCCGCTGCCTCACATCGATACTTTAGTGGACAACATAGCAGGTTATTCACTGTTCTCCTTCATGGATGACTTTTCTAGATACAACCAGATAAATATGCATCTTAAAGACATGGAAAAGACCACATTCATAACCATGTGGGGAACACTTTACTATAAAGTGATACCATTCGGACTGAAAAATGTGGGAGCGACGTATCAAAGAGTCATGGTAACTTTGTTTCATGATATGACACACACAGAAATTGAGGTTTATGTCGATGATATGATTGTAAAATCCCGAACAGAAAAGGAGTATGTACAAGTCCTGAAGAAACTGTTTTTATGTACAAGTCCTGAAGAAACTGTTTTTGAGGTTGAAAAATTCTAACTAAAGCTCAATCCAGCAAAATGTACCTTCGAGGATAGGTCGGGAAAATTGTTAGGTTTTGTAGTCAGTAAAAAAGAGATCGAGATTGACCCGGATAAAGTCAAGGCTACACAGGAGTTGCCTCTGTCGCGCACTCAAAAAGAAGTTTGAGGTTTCCTAGGAAGATTAAATTATATCGCTAGGTTCATTTCACAATTTACCGAGAAATGTGACCCCATATTCCGTCTCCTTAAGAAACACAATCTTAGTGTATGGGATGAGGAGTGGCAGAAAACTTTTCACAAGGTCAAACATTACATGTACAATGCCCTAGTGCTGATGCCACCTAATCCAAGTAAACCACTAATATTGTACTTAGCAGTATTTGAGAATTCTATGGGATGCGTGTTGGGCCAACATAATGAGTCAGGAAGGAAAGAAAGAGCGATATACTACCTTAGTAAGAAGTTCACTAATTGTGAGACAAGATACTTGCCGATTGAAAATTTGTGTTGCGATTTAATCTGGACAACCCGAAGACTGAGATAGTACATGTTGTACTACACAACTTGGCTCATCTAAAAAATTGACCATCTAAAGTACATGATGGAGTCGACTGCTCTGAATGGAAGGATGGCCCGATGACAAATTTTTCTTTCAAATTTGATATAATCTATATGAACCAAAATGCAGTAAAATTGAGTGCAATAGTAGATTTTCTAGCCAGTAGAGCTCTCGAAGATTACGAGCCTTTGAATTTTAATTTCCCAAATGAAGATCTAATGTATGTTGTGACTACTGAAGAAGGTGTTCAAGAAGAACATCCCTGAAAACTAATTTTTGATGGGGCTTCAATGCTATGGGTAACGAAAATGGGGCAGTCTTTGTATCCCCAAATGGAGATCATTATCCTTTTACTAGTAAATTGGATTTTAATTGCACGAACAATATGATAGAATACGAAGCATGCATCATGGGTATCCGTGCAGCCATTGAACATAAGATCAAAGTACTGGAGGTATATGAGGATTCTGCATTAGTGATCTATCAACTCAAAGATGAATGGGAGACAAGAGATCCCAATTTGATCAAGTATAGAAGGCTGGTCCTAGAGTTAATTAAAGAGTTTGATGACATCACCTTCTGCTACCTCTCGTGAGATGAAAATCAGATGGTTGACGCCCTAGCTACTTTAGCTTCCATGGTCAAAGTGAACAAAGAAGAGGATGTAAAACTTATTTAGACGAGTATTTATGAGGCTCCAGCCCATTGTTACAACATCGAGGAAAAAGAAAATGATGACCACCCTTGGTACCATGATATATTGCCATATGTAAAGAACCGTGAATACCCGGAGTAGGCACCCGAGAATGATAAAAGAACGCTAAGAAGACTGGCTAAACTATGTCTTAGATGGGGAGATCCTTTATAAAAGAAGAAAAGATCAGGTGTTATTAAGATGTGTGGACGCTGTTGAGGCTAAGAAAATTTTGAAAGAGGTCAATAAGGGTGTTTACGGAACACATGCTAATGGTTTTACAATGGCCAGGCAAATAATGAGATTCAGGTATTATTGGTCCACCATGGAAGGGGATTGTATCAGTTATACCAAGAGATGTCATAAGTGCCAAATTTATGGAGACAAAATTTATGTGCCTCCTTCACCTCTTCATGTTATGACTTCTCCATAGCCCTTCTCTATGTGGGACATTGATGTTATTGGGTCGATTTTGCCAAAAAACTTTCAATGGACATCGATTCATCTTTGTGGTCATGGATTACTTCACCAAGCGGGTAGAGACCGCTTCATATGCCAATGTTACAAAGTCGATAGTTAGCAAATTCTTGAAGAAAGAACTCATATATCGGTATGGAATGCCAGAAAATATTATATTTGACAATGCACTAAATTTGAATAATAGCACGATAACGGAGGTCTGTAGTCAATTCAAGATCGAACACCACAACTCGTCACCATATCGCCCAAAAATGAATAGTGCAGTGGTGGCAGCCAATAAGAACATTAAGAAGACCGTGGGGAAAATGACTGAAAGTTATAAAGATTGGCATGAGAAGCTACCATTTGCCCTCTATGCATATCGAACATCTATTAGAACCTCCACCGAGGCAACATCTTTCTCATTGCCTTATGGAATGGAGACGGTTTTGCCCATTGAATTCAAAATTCCTTCTCTTTAAATTTTGTCAGAGTTAAAGTTAGATGAAGTAGAATGAATCTAATCTCGATATGATCAATTGAACTTAATTGAAGAGAAGAGGTTGAAAGCTATCCGTCATGGTCAGATGTATAAAAAACGAATGATACGAACTTATGACAAAAATGTTTGCCCTAGAGAATTCTATGAAAGGGACTTGGTATTGAAAAAGATCATTCCTATACAAAAGGACTTCATATGAAAGTGGATGCCAAACTAGGAAGGACCTTATGTGGTAAAGAATGCCTTTTTCTGGATGAGCACTGATTTTGACCGAGAAGGATGGTAAAAACTTGCCTAACCCTATAAATTCAGATTCAGTCAAGAAATACATTACCTAAAAAAAAGAGTGAGAGGCCAAGGCGAAAACTTGCAAAAGGGCGTCTTGAGACCAAAGGGGTTTTGAGTTGAAAACCCAAGAAAGGGTAGCTCAGATTTAGATCGAAGATTGAACATGTGATAGTCGCATCCTCTCAAAAGAAGAAACGTTACATCTTGGGGCATCAACAAAGTACTCTAGATCTCCTTAACACATATCAAGCTCAAAATGATCCTCGAGAAATTTGTGTGGAGAAGCTCATGCTATGATATCTAGGGCACCTATTTTCATCTTACTCATTTTGTATTTTAGCAACATTTGCTATTTTGATTAATCTATTCGTTTCAAGCTTTACTCCCAATAATTTTCGATCTTGTCCATTGTTACAACCTTTTTCAAGCATTTTTACATTGAAATAACGATTAATGGACTAACAATATTCAAGTAAAAGGGTTTTTGCATATTGCTCTGAAAGGTTTTTTAAATAGTACAAGGACCTAAAACTGGACCACTAGTTAGAACTAACCAAATCTAAGGGTTGGAAATATTTGAGAATGAATAGTGTAAATTATGATTACTTCTTCGGGTCTCTTGTCGAATATACCAGTTCTGAACAAGAAGGCATGGTAACACATCAGTAATAGAACCTTAACGAACAATGAGCAATGTCAACCTAAGCATTAAAAATAGAATCATTCTCGAAAAATGACATTCTGCATGCACGCAAATATTATTCATATACATCTAGTTAAGAGCATTTGATTCATTCTGATCATAACATCCTAATCACTTGGCATAAATATAGGCTCATGAAATGGATTCTACAAGTATGTTCCCTAGAGAATGGTGTAACAGATCAGTGAAACCATAAATCATATACCCTTGAAGTCACAGTGAGATAGATTAAAGTCACCGTAGTAAATCTTATCTCCCTGAAGTTGTAGTAGAGCAGATTAAAGATAGCAAATCTTATCTCGCTTAAGTTGCAGTGGAGCAGATTGAAGCTACAAATCTTATCTCGTTGAAGTTGCAGTAGAGCAGACTTAAGCGAAAAATCCTATACCTTCAAAGTTGCGGTAGGTCGGATTAAATCTACCGTAGCGAGTCTTATTTCCCTGAAGTTACAGTGGGGTAAATTAAAACTACAATTCCTATACCTTTAAAGTTGTAGTGGGTTAGAACGAGGCTACTTGAAGAAGAGAAGAACCAAAGAAGTCGGGATTTGGCAAGACCAGACAAAATTGGTCCTTCTTAAAGTCTTTACTCTATTCCCGTTACACGACAATGAGCAAAGAGGGGCAGCTGTAAGGGCCCATTTTTGTCCGGCCCAAAAAAATTAGATGAAAAGAAACAAAACCAAAAATAAATAAAAAGTCCAAAATATGCCAGTCCATTTACAAAATATCAGACCCAAATTTACAAGCTCAAATGGCCCAAATAAAAGAAAACCCTAATGGCCCAGTGGCCCAATAGCCTAAACTATTTTCAGGAAATAAAAAGCCCTAGCCTTTGCTCCGCTCCTCTCCTCGATCACGCCACCTAAGGCTCCTCGTCCCGAGGCCTGATGCGCCTCTACCGCCTTTACACCAAAACGACAAAGGCAGAGGTTCTCTCGTCGCCGTTGACTCCATCGCCACCTGTAAAAATAGAAAGAAAGAGAACAAAATAGTAGAAGGAATCAGTGGCTAAATAGTAGATGGCAAAAGCAGAGAAAGAAAAATGAAAAAATAATATGTAATGTTCGGCTATAAAAACTAGATTCAAAATGTAATTTTTTACAGAACAGAGAAATACAAAAAAATTTCGAAACACACAGAGAATAAAAAAGATATAGAAATCACAACAATTTTTTAACAAAGGTACATTTTTCTTTAGCATACATATTTTTGAATATTACATATATATAAAAAAAAAAGGAGAGGAATACGAAAGGGTTTTTACCTTTATTGTTGTCGCCGGAGTCTCTTTTGGCCTAGAAGGCGACCGAACTCATGAGGTTTCGCTTGAGGTCGCGGCAGAGAACGGTTAAAAAACTGAAAGACCCTTCTTTTCATTGTCGAACTTTGACCAGATATAGAGAGAGTTTTGACCTGAGATTCGAATTCCCCAGAAGACAGGGATAAATAAGGCCCTTTTTGTGATCTTTAGGCACTGGAGCGGCGGTCTCCGTCACCGATGACCAGTGGCCACGGTAGAGAACTCGTCGGTCCCTTGGTCGGATTTGGGGATGATTTCAGAGAAAAAAGGGTTTTCAAATTTATTTTTTTAAAATTGATGTCAGAAATGATTTTTTTTGAATTTTTTTGGTATTTGTAGCGCCCTTACTAGACGTCGTTTAGGGCTTCCCTCAGAAGCACTAAAACGGCATCGTTTTAAGGCGCGACCCAAAAATCGACCTGACTCGCCTTTAAGATTTGCTTGTTTTCACGGTAAGGGTCTATTTGCGACCCCGATCCTTCCTCTTTGGGCCTCTTTTTAATTTAATCCTAAGTCTGTTTTTTGTTCTTTTTAAATTGCACTGATAATTTTACATTTCTTTCAATTTGGTCCTTCGTATGTCGACCTTCTGGGGAATGACGCGTGTCCTGGAGTTTTGGGATAATTTCCCATTTGATTCTCACCCTTTTTAGCGCATTTTATTTTAGTCCTTCGTTCTATTTTATTATTTTAATTAATTTATTTTATTACAATTTATGCCTTTGATTTCATTTTAATTCTGATTCAGTCCTTGGTTTATTTAATTTCAATCTTTCATGTAATTTTTATTTATTTATTTATGTATTTATTTATATATTTACTCTTTTTATATTTAAAATTTATATTGTTCTTTTTTCTTTTATTTTCACATTTTGTTGTCCCTATTATTACTATTGTTATTTATTTATTTTTCTTTGATTATTTATATTAGTATTAGAGTAGTAAATATAACATGATTATCACCATTATTATTATGAATTGGTTTTATTATTATATTTATATTATTGTTATTCACTAGCACGACATTTTTTTTTGTATATCATCGTTCCATTTTTATACACTACCATTTCATTTTATTTCAGTATAATCATGTCATGAATCGTGTTTAGATATATTTATCCATTGTTGTACTATACCCAAATAAGATAAATACACATTGTTTTAAATGTTACATTTGTCATTACTCGATGAAGGAAGTTTTAAAATTAAGGCAATATTCCGCATTTGGAGATTGGAGAAGTCGTGCCCTAATTTACAGGGTTCGGCCTTTTCCTTGAACCTAGATAATCGAATATCCCTTTTAAAACTAAAACACATGAGGTTTAATTAATAATCAAATACTGAGCAAGCTTATTTTTGAGGATTCGAGACGTCGTGTCCTAACTTATGGGATGTGACCTTTTTGTTTACCTCGAGATACGAAGACCTTTTTATGGATCGTGTTTTAAATTCTCTTCAAATTTTCAATTCTCGACAATAGGACATCAATTAATCAACTAGGTACCAATTTTGGGCATTACGAGAGTGCTAATCCTTCCTCGTGCATAACCAACTCCCGAATCCATTTCTTAGGTTTTTTTTTTTGTGAACCGAAAATCACCGTTTTGATAAATCTAAACTTATATTAAAATAATCAAATTAAGAGGTGATCCGATTACACCTAACAAAAAGGATTGGTGGCAACTCCATTTTCGTTCGTTTTCAAAATAAAGTCGATTTCAAAAAAAAAAAAAGAAAAGGTTTCGACAGTACCTAAATTCTTTTTTATTCAAAATTGGTACCTAAACTATACCATTTTCCAAAGTTGGTGTTGGAACTTTTTTTGATTATAAGTGGTGCTGGTACTTAAACTATTCTTCGGTTACTCATTTTACAACAAAATGTTATATTTGTTAAAAAAGTTTTAGTCAATAATAAATTGTCATGTCATATAAACTTTTAAAAATAATTTTTTTAATTTTTTTTTCTTTTATATTATTTCTCCCTCTTTATTTTCTTTTTATCTTCTTTCCTTATAATGTTTGGTAATACCACTAATGCTCTAAAATTCGCCCACCTTAGGTCAAGATGTTGGCAATTATTTCTATTTTTGAATTTTATCGCTTGCTTCCTCGACTTGACAAGATCGAAAAAATTCTTTTATTGATCAAAATTAGTGTTTTCAAAATTAGAATGGATCAGGTGATTGAACCGGTTGGACTAATTTGTGAGTGAAACTTATTTATTATTATACTTATAATAGTAATAAATACAATACAGCATGATAATAGTAATAAATACAATACAACATGATAATAGGAGACCGAAAATTAAAACAATCCAACTAATTTTCAAACAATAATTGGCATTTGAACCACAAATGTAGAAAATAAATAAATTTTGGGTTAACATAACCCAACTCAAAATCTAGAAAACTCCTATAATCCTTCTTTAAAAAGATTGTATCTGTGTTAAGTTGGAATGAGAAGGACTTGAAACAAATCACGATGTTTGGCTTCTGACTCTAGTTTTGCACAAGAGTATTCAGTTTAGTTTAGCATCATTGGATTGAATTCAAGATTATTAGTATTGAATTTGGTTTTGGGGTTATCATCATTGTCGTCACCCACTTCGTATGGATCATGGGATTCCTGTCCAATTAATTTCAATCCGAAATCAAAATCTGGGTCCCCTGCATCTTTCTTACCAATGAAAACTTAACATCTTCATGAACAAAACGTGCAAAACTCTATTCTATCTTCGGCTGTTTTTCTTTCAATCCACGTTTTTGTAAAAGCTAAGGCAAATTAGAAGAGAAATATATTCGAATTCGATTTTACTTTTCGAATCACTCTAAATTGAGGTAGTCTTTTTTCACTTAAATTTTACTGTGAAAAAAAAAAGTTTTGGACAGAACTGGGTTTGATTTGTTTATCTACTTCATCAAGAGAAGTTGTTAAAATGTGATCCAAGTTGATAGACCCCTCAACATGTTGTTATTATTTTTAATGAAAATTTGTTTCTCAACTTTGATGAGAGATTGAGTGCTTAAAGTAATTACGAATTTATAAAGTCGGAATGTTTCATTAGGTGCTTAAAAAAGTGAATCATGCATGTTATACATGGTCACCCACCAAGAGTATCTCATATTTACACTTAATGAGATTTGAACCCGTACCTTATTTGATATAAGGCACTTTTTGTTAAGAATGCTATGCAAGTGGGTATGATGCCCACCCACAAATGCCCTATATACTTAAGGGCATGGGTTGGAGTTAAACCATTTACAATTGTATATAGTTCACCTATTCAAGCATCCGATGAGACACTTTCAATCAGTGAAACAATTACTTCTTCAAGCACTTTATAATACCCTACACCCAATCAGTCATTGAATTTAAATACAAGATATCACAAACTGTTAGTTCCATCAAAGTTAACTAGTAAATGTGGCATAACCCATAAAATATAATTCAACTCATTATTATTTAACATAAAACACCCCAGTGCTATCCAAATGGCGTTCTAGCAAGACATCCTAAAACAATCTACTCTCCCATCTAGATGGCTATCATCCGTCATCCGAATGACGTTCTGATATAGCTCAAACTCCTAGAACAGTTTGCTCCCCATCCAATTAGCTATCATCCATCTAAATGGCGTTTTGGTGACTCAACTATTAAGGCAGTTTACCTCCCATCCAGATGCTCTGCAACTGTTAACCAAAACATAATCATTTATAAACTAATAAGTTCCAAATCAAGCCTAATCAAAACCAACACTTCACCAATTCACAATAAATCTATTTAACACATCAATACATATTCAAAATATTCGAAAAACATAGCATTCATTACATCTTGCCTTAAAATAAATGAGCAAGGGATTAAACATATGAAAGCATGCATATATCCATCATAATCAAATTCCAAAATTCAACTTTAGGATTCCTCAAAAGGATCAAACCATAACATACCATATCACATAAACAAAATAACTTATAAACCTATCAATTTATCTAGGTAGATGCCCTTAATAAATTATAATAAAAAGAGTGCAAACATCATTCGAACTGAGTTGTTAAATCTTGGATGCTTCATGAATCCACCGAACTAAGAAAATATTTGTTTAGCATCTGCGCATGAAAGCTACAGGGACCAAAAATGTACTCTGAAAGGCCAAAATAGCATAAAATAGTGCAATGGAGCAATTTCAATGGCAATGTGTCGATATATTAACCTTCTACTATAGCTTTTTGGCTACTGTCAACAAAAGTTTCAATACATACAAGCCTAGGTTCCAGAACTTGAGTTTCCTAAAACAAAAATCAATTCAAAATCACAAGCAACCTTATTAGAATCTAAAACGTTTTTATACACATATATATCTTAATTAGCATAAATCATAATATAAAATTATATAATTTATTAATAATATAATTAATCTTCATAAATCTACAAAGAATTAGCTAAATACTGATAAAAAAAATATAGACCGTATTAACAAAGTATATAAAAAAATATAAACCATATAAAAACTTATAAGATAAAAAATAAAAGCAACAACATTTCCTAAATCTAGACTTTATGCTTTGGGATAAGGATTATTAATTTACAAGGAAGAGACAAGAGAAAATAGATAAAATTATTAATTTACAGAAAGAGACTAATAGTAAGAGACAGGATTATTACAAAGGAAGAGGTTGGTGGATGAGTAGTAGATAGAAAGAGAGGATGGTAGATGAGAAGTGGATAGGAGAAAAGATTTCTAAACTCACTTCGATGCCCTTCTTAGGCTTCCTTCATCTCTATTTATAGGAGAATTCTTGAACTCTGTTTAATTTTTTTTGAATCCCGCACATTTTTTCTGGTAAGGATGATGTCTGATCATTGATTTGATTTTTTTTGTCGTGACATGGCTGCTTCCACGCTTCCTTTTTGTCTCAACCTAGATGTTGCTTTCCCAAGTTGCTTCCTTTTTTGTCTGAACCTGGATGTTGTTTTCCCATGTTGCTTCCTTGGTTTCTTCCAATTGGTTTGTCTTTTTATCCTTCCTAAATATTATCTAAGTTCATTTCTTCAATTTTATCTAGATGTAATGAATCGATTGACAGTCTTGGTGAGTTCTAATTTTCCCACATATTTTTTATTTCTTCTATTATGTGTGATGAAAAATTATCAATCTCCATGTCAGCTATCTTTTTTAATAGTTGAATGGATTCTTTATTTCTATCATCCTAAGTATATCCAACTCCAATATCATATACCAATATTCTTCTTCCATCAGTCCAGAGGCAATAAGATTTTTGTTGAAGTAAATATTGAGCTTTGGTCATTAAATCTATTCCTGCTTGAATCTGATAATAACTGGGATTATTGTTATAATACCCCGAAAATTACTACAGTAAGAAGGTAATATATTATCCTTGATATAGTAAAAATAAGAAAATAAAGTGATAAAAAGGGAAATTTTGAGTTATGTCAACATTGGAAAGTATATTATGATATATTAATTCCATGAAAGGACTAAATTGTAAAAGTGAGAAAAGTTTTGTGGCCCAAGAGTAAATACTTAAAATTTGAGGGGTTAAAGTGTAAATATGAAAAAGTTGAAGAACCAATAGTGAAAATATTTTAAGGGTGGAATGATCTAGAAACTAAGGAAAATTGATGAATTAGGACCAAATTGAATAGGTAAAGAAATATAAGGGACTAAATCGTAATTTTTCTAAATTAAGTGATGACGCAATGATGAAATTTTAAAAGATCATAAAGGGAAAATGGTCATTTAGCAAGGAAGATAATTTTGAAGAGTAATGATGATGTTGGTGATCTTTTAGATTAAAATCAAATAAATAAATAATAGTTTATTAATATTTTGACTTGATTTTTTAATAATATTATTTTATCATTATTATATTTAGTATATAAGCAAAGAAAGATGAAGAATTCTCTTCATCTTTCCATGCTACAACGTGAGAAGAAGAGAAAGAAAAGAAAATTTCTTTTCTTTACAATTTGGTCCTTTATTATGAAATCCCACATTTTCTCTTAAATTCTTTGGCAATTTTCATAACCATTGTAATACCTGTGAAAAAAAAATAGAATAAAATAAATAAAATAAAGAACACACAAATTTTACGTGGAAACCCTTTCGGGAAAAAAACCACGGGCAGAGGAGAAGAAAATTCACTATGTCGAAAAATTTGTATCAATACAAGAGGAATAGACTATGTCTATTTATAGGCTTGTAAAGCCATATTCTAGTAGGATTGAAACACCCTATCCTAATCAATATAAAATAGATGAAGTTTAATAAGGTTTAAAAAACCTTATTCTAAAATAAAATAAAAGAAGTCTAGTTCTATATGGATTTTACTTTTATTTTATTTTCCATCATATTCTATAAGAATTTGGGTCACTTAATTCTAACAATCTCCACCTTGACACAAATTCTCAATGAACAAGTTCTTCATTGCGAACTTTCAATAAACAAGTTCTCCACCTCTTCCATAAAAACCCTTAAGGGTTTAACTCAACAATGAACACCAACCAAGTCTAAGCAATGCTCAAACTTGGTTTTAGGAAGTGACTTAGTCATCATATCTGCAGGATTTTCATGAGTACTAATTTTGCTCACAACAATATCACCACGAGCAATAATATCACGAACAAAATGATACCGAACATCAATGTGTTTTGTTCTCTCATGAAACATTTGATCTTTTGTAAGAAATATAGCACTGACATTGTCACAAAATCTGTGCTGATTTGAAGGCCTTCATTGAGTTCACTAAATAGTCCCTTCAACCAAATAGCTTCTTTGCAAGCCTCGATGTCGCCATGTATGTACTCAAACTTGAGTGGTAGACAAAGCGATCGTAGTTTGCAAAATGGCTTTCCAACTAATTGCACAACCTCCGATTGTAAAGACGTAACTGTGAGAGATCTTCTTCTATCAAGGTCTCCAGCAAAATCAGCATCAACATACCCTATGACTCCAAGCTTTAGTTCTTCCAAAGCGTAAGCAAACATCGAGTAGTGCCTCGTAAGTATCTTAAAATCCATCGAATCGCTTTCCAATGTTCTTTACCGGGATTTGCCATGTATCGCTAACTACACCGATTGCATATGATAAATCGGGCGTGAACAAACCATAGCATACATGAGAGATCCCATTGCACTAGAGTATGGAACATGTGACATGTACTCAATCTCATCATCGATTGTGGAGACAAAATCGATGAAAGTCCGAAATAAATTTTGCTAAAGGAGTACTAATGAGGCTTAGCACTCTGCATATTGAAACTGCAAAGAACTTTCTCAATGTACCCTTCCGACTTAGGTACAATTTACTTGATTTTCTATCTCTCGAGAATCTCCATACCAAGTATCTTCTTTCTTTGGTCCTAAATTTTTCATCTCAAATTCTTTACTTAGTTGGGCTTTGACCTTTCTTATCTCTTCTTTATCTTTTGTCTGCTATCAACATGTCATCAACATAAAGAAGTAGATACACAAAAGAACCATCACTATTTTTCTTAAAGTAAACACAATCATCAAAACTACTTCTTTTGAAATCATGAGAAGTCATAAAGGAATCAAACCTCTTGTACCCATTGTCTTGGTGATTTGTTTCAAACCAGTAAAGGGACTTTTTCAAAGCAAGCAAACATAGTTCTCTTTTTCAAAAACTGTAAAACCTTACAGTTGTTGCATGTAAATATCCTCATCAAGCTCTCCATGCAAAAATGCGTTTTACATCTAAGCGCTCAAGCTCCAAATCATGCATGGCCACAATACCAAGCAAAGCTCGAATCGAACTATGCTTAACAACTGGGAGAACACATCTGTGAAGTCCACTCTGGAATTTGTTGTAACCCTTTGCAACAAGCCTTGCTTTATATCGGGTTCTTCAACTCCTGAGTCCCTTCTTTCTTTTAAATACCCATTTACAACGACAAGCCTTTTTACCTTTAGGAAGTTTCACAAGGTCCCATGTTACATTTTTTTGTGGAGTGATTCCATCTCTTCTTGCATAGCAAACATCCACTTTTCTCGAGCCTTCACGGTAATCGCCTCGAGAATAATTAGATGGCTCTTGATTCGCATCTATATCTTCACCACATTCAAAGCATAAGCAACTAGATCGACCAAAGCATATTTCTTTGGAGGTTTAATTTCTCTTCTAGTTCTGTTTTTGGCGATAGAGTATTGTGGTGAAGAAGCAACTCTATTCTCAATTTTTGTCTTGGCTTGAGGAGTTGACCTGTATTAATCGATGCTCTACTTGTTTTTGATTTTCTTTATTGGAAGAGTCTTTAAGAGATAAGTTAGGTAGCATAGCAGTTTCATCAAAAACAACATCTCTACTAATCACAACTTTTCTATTTTCAGGACACCATAACTTATACCCTTTTACACCAGCTTTATAACCAAGAAAAACACATTTAATGGATCTCGGTTCCAATTTTCCATTATCAACATGAGCATATGCAGGACACCCAAAGATCTTTAAATCGGAATAATTAGCGGGATTACGGACCATACCTCTTGTGGAGTCTTTTTCTCAATGGCAGCGGATGGAGATCGGTTGATCAAAAACATGCGATGAGATATTACGCTTACGCCCAAAATGACCGGTAAGTTGGCATTTGACAACATACATCGAACCTTCTCCATGATCGTTCTGTTCATTCGTTCTGCAACGCCGTTTTGTTGTGGAGTATGACGAACTGTCAGGTGTCTTATGATTCCTTCTGACTTGCACAATCTATTAAACTCATCAGAACAGAACTCTAAGCCATTGTCTGTGCGGAGGTATTTTATCTGTTTTTCCGTCTGTTTTTCAATCATAATTTTCCAAGACTTAAATGCGGAAAACACATCATTTTTCTCGCCGGGAAGAACGCCCAAACTTTTCTGGAAAAATCATCAATAAAGGTTAGCATATAATTAGCTCCACCTCTGGAAGGCACTCTAGATGGCCCCCACAGGTCAGAATGAATATACTCTAATGTTCCCTTCGTGTTATGGATTCCTCTAGTGAATCGAACTCTCTTTTGTTTTCCAAAAACACAGTGCTCACAGAAATTCAGTTTGCAAATTCCTTGCCCATTAAGAAGTCCTCTTTGCTCAATTCACGCCATGCCATTCTCACTCATATGCCCTAGGCGCATATGCCAAAGTTTAGTAATATCATCATCGACAAGGACGAGGAAGCGATAGCTGCATCACCAGTAAACAGAGAACCCTGCAAAACATATAACTTGGCAATCTTTCTCTGTCCTTTCATCACAACAAGGGACCCTTTGGAAATCTTTAAAACCCCACTTTCAGTTGTATATCTGTACCCTTTTGAATCAAGAGTACTCAACGAAATTAAATTTCTTTTCAATTACGGAACATGCCGTGACGTCACTAAGTGTTATGACAACTCCATCAAACATCTTAACTTTAATTGTTCCAACACCTGCGATTTTACACGGAGTATTATTTCCCATCAAAACAACACCTTCAGACACTGTTTCGTAAGTTGTAAACCAATCCCGATTGGGACTCATATGGAATGTGCAGCCTGAATCAAGTATCCACCTCGCTTACTTTAGAATCATTGTGAGCGACTAGAAGTTCACCATCATTTGTAGTCTTCTACAACATCGACTTCACCGGAATTTTCTCGGTTGTTTTCCCTTTGATTCGCGAGCCTCCTTTTAATCTTATTTTGTAGCTTATAGCACTCAGATTTAATGTGCCCTTTCTTCTTGCGAAGTTACAAGTTTTACCTCTGTTTGAAGACTTGATCTACCCTTAGATTTACCACGAGGATTCCGTTCTGTGTCCTACCACGATCATCATCAGCATTCCGATCTTGTCTCCCACGAACAATGAGACCTCTCTCCACGAGAGTCGGGTTTAACCACAAGATGCTTCATCTTATCATACGAGGTTAAAGAATCATAAACCTCATCAATCTGTTAGAGACTCACGGCTATATAAAATCGTGTCTCTAAAGGTTGAATAAGACGGGGGCAACGAACAAAGTAGAATCAACCCTAGATCTTCCTTATCATACTTTGAACCTCCATGGCTTCCAAGTTTGAGAGAATTTCTTTAAACATCATTAAGTGTTCGTGTATCTGACGTACCTTCCTCCAAACGATGAGCATAAAGACGCCGCTTCATATGCAACTTGCTTGTTAGAGTTTTCGACATACATATTTGTTCTAGCCTCTTCCATAATGCGTGGCGATTTTCTCTTTCATCACATCTTGCAAAATTTCGTTGGACAAATGCGGATGTAATTGTGTTAATGCCTTTCGATCCTTACGCTTTTCTCTTCATCTGTTAATGTCGAAGGCATCTTATCTATCCCTAGCAGGTATCCTCCAGATCCATCGTGCAAGAAGCGCTTGCATCTTAATTTGCCACAACGCAAATCTAGTGTTGCGATCCAACAAATGGAATTTCATATTTCAAACGCGCCATTACCGTGATCGAGATGAATAACCCGGAAGCTCCGATACCAATTTGTGAAAAAAAAATATAGAATAAAATAAATAAAATAAAGAACACACAAATTTTACGTGGAAACCCTTTCGGGAAAAAAACCACGGGCAGAGGAGAAGAAAATTCACTATGTCGAAAAATTTGTATCAATACAAGAGGAATAGACTATGTCTATTTATAGGCTTGTAAAGCCATATTCTAGTAGGATTGAAACACCCTATCCTAATCAATATAAAATAGATGAAGTTTAATAAGGTTTAAAAAACCTTATTCTAAAATAAAATAAAAGAAGTCTAGTTCTATATGGATTTTACTTTTATTTTATTTTCCATCATATTCTATAAGAATTTGGGTCACTTAATTCTAACAATACCCCTTACCCATATCTGTCGCCAAAATAAGGTACGAGGCATTACCGGAGTTTACAGAATCATTTTTCATTAAACCAGTCATTTTACTATTCATATTCCGAACGTAATTATAATGTCCCTCTATTGGGCTCTCGAAGCCCAAAACATACATTAGAAACGATTAGGGACTAAATCGGGATCATAGGGAATTTTTTGCATCATCTTAAATTTTTTTCTCAATTACAGGGGTCATACGCCCATGTGCTATAGGGACACGCTCGTGTCCCTAGACCGTGTAACTCTCTGACTTGCAACTCATAAACAAATTGATCTCACACGGCCAAGGCACACGCCCGTGTTGTTAGGCCATGTGGTTAATTTTTATTTTCGAATTAGGTATAGATTCACATGGCCATATCACACGCCCGTGTGTCTACCCGTGTGGATAAAAACAAAGCTATATCCAAACCTCATTTCTCACCCAATTGGTCTTTTACTTACACCAACATTTAAATATGTTCAAGATTCAATTTATATGGTTAAATATCTAAATTTATCAATCAACTATTCATATATATATAGACATATTCATAAATTTTTATAGCATTCTTAATCATCATCTTCATCCCTATACTTATACCATCTCATCATTTATTCATTTTAAACCCATATCAAATATGATAAAATCATAATTATATGTAACTTAAAACTTACTAAATACAAGCCATACCAATGGCTAGTTACAGTTAGATCATTTATAAGCCAACATTGACTAATTAACCTATACATGCCATTATAACCATAATTCATTTACCATACATACCAAAATAGGCCGATGGATAGTGTGAGTGATCTCCGTCGAGCTTCCTAACCAACGAGTTTCCGAAAATTCACCCATTTAAATTTAATATAAACATACAAGGCATATTCAATCATCTTGATCACGAGCCCTAACACATAACCTCATCACTCTTGTTAGTCCTACACTTCATATAAATACCAAGAAACATGTATGGGCTCAATTCTCATTAAACTTCTCATATATATAAACAATTTCACATTATGTAATCATATAACATATAGCAACCATATCTTTGTATTTTAAATATATTTTTATAACAACTTGTCTTGATTTCATACTATTTTATATTTGAGCTTTACTCATCAAGGTATTTGAAATATCATTTTTATGCAAATAGTACACATAAGGTACATAATTCCATAATTATGAATGAACATATTTATCAAACATATTCTATGTTCATATATCATAGTCTCATGTCTCCATATATCAATAACCATCATTTTCTTGTATTTCAGATAAATACTTGTAACCATACATAAGTATGCAATTCGCTATTTCTTCCTGTCAATCACAATTTCAAATGACAAATTCTTGTGAATACGCTCACCAATTTCATAATTCCATGTATTTACCGTTTTTCATATTTATCCCGTTGAATTCCTCGAAATTTCAATAGATTTCCCGTAGTACACTCATGCTGTACAATCTCATTAACCGTCAATTCGTACACATATATACATAAGTCCTTTTCAGAGAGCACACTCCCGTGAACCTCATTTCTTACCGCAGGATTACCAGTCCACGCTAAATCCCCTGTAAGAGAGCACACTCCTGCGAACCTCATTTCTTACAACGGGATTAACAGTCCAAGCTAGATCTCTTGTAACATATGCTCAAAGAGTATTGTCGGGATTATCAGTCCAGGCTAAATCCCCTGCAACGACAATTACTCAAATGAGCTTGGATATGAATTTCCAGTCCAGGCTAAATTCAGACCCTAATTCGGATTACCAATCCGGGCTAAATCCATTTTACTCATATTCTTCGGGAGGGCTATATCAGGATAGGATCACCCGTCCGGGCTAGATCCTTTTTACCGTCAATTCCTTTTCAGAGATCCATCGAATTTTCCTTTCATTCAACCGGGATTTCTTCCCCTTTTTATCAAATATATCAATGTTTCATAAATTTTCATACAATGAACATTCAAATCATATTCACATCAATAACATACATTTCAAGCATTTAAGAATATAATTCAAGTTACACGATGTAATACCCTGAAAATATTTACAGTAAGATATTATCCTTGATATAGTAAAATAAGGAAATAAAGTGAAAAAAAAAAAGGAAATTTTGAGATATGTCAATATTGAGAAGTATATTATGATATATTAATTCAAGAAAGGACTAAATTGTAAAAGTGAGAAAAGTTTTGTTGCACAAGAGTAAATACTCAAAATTTGAGGGGTTAAAGTGTAAATATGAAAAATTTGAAGGACTAATAGTGTAAATATTTTAAGAGTGGAATAATCAAGAAACTAAGGAAAATGGATGAATTAGGACCAAATTGAATAGATGAAGAAATTATGAGGGACTAAATTGCAATTTTACCAAATTAAATGATGACTTAATGATGGAATTTTAAAAGATAATGAAGGGCAAAATGGTCAATTGGAAGAGAGAGAAATCTAGAAAGTAATAATGATGCTAGAGATATTTTGATATTTTATAATTATTTAATTAGATAAATATTATTTTATTAATATTTTAATAAGATATTTTATTATTATTTTATTAGTATATAAAGAAAGAAAGATGAGAAATTCTCATCCATATTTCCCACGCACTAACGTGAGAGAAAGAGAGGAAGAAAGAAAGTTTTGCTTTCTTTACAATTTAGTCCTTTTACCAAAAATTCACCATTTTCACCCAAAAATCAAATGAATTTCCATAGCTACCAAGAGAGAAAAATGTTAAGGAGACCATGGGGAGTTAGAATATCAAGTTGGATTCAAGAAATAGAAGCTGGAGGAGAGAGAAAATCAAGTTAAAGATTAGTATCAATAGAACAAGGTAAGTATATCAAGATTTCAATATGTTTTTAAGTTTGTTATTATTGACAAAGCATGGAAATAATGTTATAGTAGAGTTTTCTTACATAAGGTCCTATGTTCATGATATGTTAGTGAAGAGAAAATAAGAGAAAGTGATGAGAAATGGTGTAGAAAAAGAAAATAAGGGTGTTATAACATGGTAATTAATATTTTGTACTAAAACAGTTTTGAACAGCAGCAGTAGTCTAACTTTGAAAAATCATCAAAAATTGTAGAAATCTAATTATAGGATGAATAAAATATGAAATTAAAGCTTATTAAGTCTAGTTTCTTATAGAAGAAATTATGTAAGCAATGGAATTGTAAATCATTAGATATGATGAATTTTGTGAGACAAGGTCAGAATGATTTCGGGTTCCCCTGTTCTGACTTTGTAAAATCATAAAAATTTGGATAAAAATAATTAGGGGTTTAAATTTATATTTTTAGAATCCTGAATGAGTCTATTTTCAATATAAATAAACGGGAACATCATTTGAATTCTGTACAAGGAGATAATTAATTTTTAGTGAAGAAGGGTCAGAACTGTTAGACAGCAGAACAGGGGTAATTTTAAAGAATAAACTGTACTTATTGGATAAACTAAAAATTCTTAAAATTTTATGGTAAGATGATATATGAGTCTAGTTTCAGGAAAAATTAGCGGATCTTAATTTTGAGTTCTATAGCTCTAGATATAAATAATTTAGTGACCATGATGCAGATAGACAGCTTGAATATTCATAAAAGTAAATAATAAAAATTATGGATAATGTTACTTACAAGTGTATTATCTACATTAAGGATGTGGAATGGAGAGGAGGAGGAGGAAAAATATGTATGAATATTCATCTAGCATGGCTAATTTGCATATTCTAGGCTCAAGGACTAAATTGAATAAAAGTAAAATTTTATGGGCAATTTTGTAAAAATGTAAAAAATGATCAAATTGCATGAAATGGATTATTTTATTATTTAAATTAAAAAATTGAATGAAATTATTAATTTAGTTCAAGATCGGGGAAAACATGTTTTAGGGATTAAATTGAAAAGTGTTGAAAGAATAAATTGAAAAGTGTTGAAATTATAGAAAATTCTGATATTTTATAGAATTCATGGACTGTTATCAATATATATAAGAATAATAGCTGGAAATAAGGATTAAATTGCAAGAATTTTATTTTCCCGACCTAAGGATGAAATCGTCATTAATTAAGAGTTCGGGGCAAAATGGTAAATTTTGCCTAAAGCATTAATTAAATGCATTAGTATATGAAATGAATGAAAATGATGATCAAATTTATTTATAAAGATCCGAACGACTCAAATATGAGACTCGATCGTGAAAAGAAAAGATATCGGATTAATGAAATTATAAACATAAACAAGCAATGAGGTAAGTTTGTGTAACTTGAATTGTATTTTAAATACTTGAAATATGTGGTTATGTGATGAAAATATGATTTGAATATTCAGTTCATGATATTTGATGAAATATTGATAATACTCGAAATAAATTGAAAATAAATCTCGGTTGAATGAAAAGGGAAAATTCGATGGATCTCGAAAAGGAATTGACGGTAAAAAGGATCTAGCCGGACGGGTGATCCTATCCCGATATAGCCCTCCCAGAAGAATATGTGGAAAATGGATTTAGCCCGGACGGGTAATCCGAATTAGGTGCAATTTAGCTGGATGGTAATTCAGATCCAAGCTCATTAGAGAGTAATTGTCGTTGGGGATTTAGCTCGGATTGGTAATCCCGACAATACTCTATGAGTTTATATTACAGGGATTTAGCTGGACCTGTAGTAATCCCCTTTGTAAGGATGAGGTTCGCGGAGTGTGCTCTCGATATGAAACGTGTAAGACCATGGTTGAAAGATACCATGGCAACCTGATATGAAACGTGAAAGACCATGGTTGAAAGATACCATGGCAACTTTGATATGAAATGTGTAAGACCATGGTTGAAAGATACCATGGCAACGTGATATGAAATGAACAAGACCATGGTTGAAAGATATCATGGCAACATGACAGAAAATGAGTAAGACCATAGTTGAAAGATACTATGGCATCATGTCAAAGATGAATAAGACCGTGGATGGGAGATGCTATGACATCTGTTGAACAATTGATATCCAGGTAATATGTATCAGATGGCGAATGGTTATATGAAATGGTTGTGTGTAATGTGTACAAGAACTGGTCATATGGAAATATATATGTACAAAATAGTTGTATGAAATAATTATGAAGATAGATAAACGAAATAAGTATGAGTACGTGGAATATAAATTATGTTAGGTTTGATATAAGCTATTATCGGAATAAATATACATAAAATATATGGAAATGATGGAGTATGAAATATTAATATAATGAAATGAATCATATATGCTTATGAAGAAACGGTAAGAGCATAATATGTTTCATGACATGTACATATATGATTATCTTTGATATGTTGATACAAGAAAATTATGTAAGTTGAGACTATTATTGAACTCAAGTACGATATGTCGAGAAAATAGTTATATCAATGTTGAATTTATATGAGATATGTGCAAGTACACTAACAATATTACTGTTTGATGCTTATACAAGTACTAATCTGTTGATTGAATGGTAATATATTTATTTACATGATGCATTGAATCGGTAAGCATTTAAATTTTTTTTAAGTAATCTGCAAATGGTAGTAATGCTCCGAAACCCTGTTCTGGCAACGGATACGGGTTAGGGGTGTTACACACGAACTTACAATTCGATTTTTATACCATAACGATAATCTTAATTTCATAATATATATTTGAAATAAAATATTATATCATTTCTAATTCAACATTTATCGATTATAATCGGGCATGTGATCAATTTATATACAAATCATTCATATATTTTTCTCCTCCTTTCCATTCCACATCCTTAATGTATATATTACGCTTATAAGTAACATTATCTATAATTTTACTATTTACGTATATGTAAATTCAAAGTTGTCCATACGTGTTATAGTTACTAAATCATTTTTATCTTGCGCTACAAAACTCCAAATTAAGATTCGCTTGATGTTTTTGAAACTAGATTCATATATCCTTCTACCATAAAAATTTCAGAATTTATAGTTTAGCCAATTAGTACAGTAAAATCTTCAAATTTATCCCTCTTCTGCTATTTGACAGCTTTGACTTTTGTTTACTAAAAATTAATTATCTTTTAACACATAATTTGGATGATATTCCCATTTGTTTATCTTGAAAATAGAATCATTAAGAATTTAAACTTATAAATTTAAGCCCCTCATTATTTTTATCTAATTTTTTATGATTTTTCAAAGACAGAACAGGGGAACCCGAAATTATTCTGATCTTGTCTCACAAAATTTATTATATCTCATGATTTACAATTCTATTGCTTAAACCGTTTCTTCTATGAGAAACTATACTCAACAAGCTTTAATTTCATACTTTATTCGTCCTCTAATTTTATTCTCACAATTTTTGGTGATTTTTAAAAGTTAGACTACTGCTGCTACCCAAAACTATTTTAGTGCAAAATGTTGATTACCATTTTTCCCCTAAACTTTTAATACATGACGATTTCGTCCCTAGACTCGGAAAATGAAAATCTTGCAATTTAATCCTTATTCCAAGCCTAATTATTCTCATACATACCAATCACAGCCCATGAATTCCATGAAATTTCAGAATTTTCCATAAATTCAACACTTTTCAATTTAACCCCTAAAACATGTTTTCATCTAAAATTCTTTAATAAAACACCTTTAAACATCCATTAACATCTCAATTTCATCATAAAATAACAAAAATCATATGAAATTATCAATGGTAGCTTCCAAAATTTTCAACAAAATCAAAAAATAATAGAATACTAAGTTAGACCTAATTGTAAAAGTCCAAAAATATAAAAAAATTCAAGGAAAAAGCAAGAATTGAACTTACTTGAAGCTAAAATATGAAATATTAGCTCAAAACCCTCTTCATGGCCATTTTTGACAGAAAATTGAAGAAGAAATGGCCTAGAAATCATTAAAATCAACTTTGGCCATGTAACTTTTGTTAAAATTCCAATTTTGTCCTTTTCACATAAAAATCTTTGATTTTTTTCATGCTATGCCGCCTTAGCCATTTTAAAATGGTCTATTTGCCCTTTTAGTCCTTCCTTATTTAATGGTTAAGCTATTTAATCACTTTAGCAAGTTTTGCACCTTTTCAATTTAGTCCTTTTTATCTAATTGACTACTGAAACGTTAAATTTTTCTGATAAAATTTTAATACTACCTTATTGACACTCCATAAATATTCATAAAAATATTTATGGCTCGGTTTATAACATTGAGATCTCAATACCTCTTTTTCTCAATTTCTTAACCAAATAAATCTTTATAAAATAGTTTACTATTTCAAGAATATTTTAAAAGCTACATTTGGCTCGTAAATATTAAATAATATAATTTACGAGTTCATTTGCTAGATTTGTTGGTCTCGAACCACTATTTCCT